>JAVSCE010008539.1:0-244520 GCA_032199065.1 Smutsia gigantea | reverse complement strand
AGTGGTATTTTATTATGGTTTTGATTCTCATTTACCTGATGGTTAATGATGTTGAACATCGTTTCATGTGCTTATTGCCTGTTTGTATATCTTTGTTTTGAGAACCATTTATTCATCTCCTTAGCCCACTTTTTTTAACTTTGAGAATATTTCAATGTTTATGGGCCATTCAGGGTTCCTCTTTTGTGAAATGACTTTCTGTCACTTGCCTATTTTTCAATTCTATTGTTTGCCTTTTTGTTATTAAGTATAATTTTTAGTATAGATATATATCTTTTCACATTTGAAGCTTTTATTTTCGCTCTTTGTGGTCTTTTGATGAAAAGAGGATCTTAAATTTATTGTAGTCCAATTATAAATCTTTTCTGTTCTAGTTTGCACTTTCTGAATCTTGTTTACGACATCTGTCCCTACTCTGCATGAGACCAAGCCAGTACAGTACAGTGGTTTAAACAAAGGGCTCGAGGCAGATTACTTCAGTTCAAATCACAGCTCTACTACGAAGTGCCTCTGTGGCCTTTGCCAATTTAAGTTCTTTGCCTCAGTTTCCTCACCCATAAAATGGGAATGATTCTAATAGTACCTACTTCACAGGGTTGTGAAGAGGAATAAATGAGTTGGCATAGTAAATGCTTGAAACCATATCAGGCACATAATAAGCATTAAGCGCTTGCTGTTATTATTTGCATCTTTATTCTACCTGACCTGATGTTTTCAGGGCTGTGACATAGAAAATCAATGAGGTCTTTTTTCCATAAAGATAACCAATTACCAAAGCATCGTTTTTTTTTTACAACTACTGTAGAAGTTTTATTCAATAAGAAAAGGAAAAATTCCAATAACCCCACAAAAGCAGCCAGAAACCTAATGTTATATATTCACAAGTCAGTCCATGCATCCGCTTTCCATCAGAATAATTTTTCTTATATTCCTTTAATTTTCTACATGGGACCCGGAATGGCTATCCAGGAACAAGGGAAAGGATAGAGGTACAAGGTGGGGAGACATCAGAAAGGAAGAGAGGTTGGATCTAAGAATAAATATGTTGCTAATCTCGTTAGAGTTCTGCAATAGCCTAGCAAATATGTATCACTATTATCTTTCTATTCTGACCCCTAGCAATTGGTTACTGTTACCCGTAACCAGGGCAACAGAAAAGCCCTATAGCGTTTAGAGACCAGAGCCTCTGAAATAGCTCGCTGAAGTATAGTCTCCAACATTCAGCTCAGGCCAGTTCTGGCTGATGTGCAAAGTCATGCAGATGGCATTCTGGGGTCCCATGTTCACCAAAGTCTCTATAGGAGACCCTCAGGGAAAGTGCATTTCAAAGCCCACATTTGCTGAACGGCAGCAGCTGGCTCTGCCGGACTCTTCTGTCCTTTCTGCATTGCTTTGTTTATGTTTTAGGCTGGTCTCTCCTGCAGCTCTCTGTCCTAGTCCACTGGCCTCTTTGTCTCCCCCTGACTTTTAATAATTGCCTTATAACTTTAATGCACCTTGCTTGCTATTGGGGCAAATCTCTCTGTATTCATCTTCAAAATTATCTTAGCTATTCTTAGACCCTTCCACTTAAATAGGGATTTTAGGATTAGTCTGTCAACTTCCATCCAATCTCTGTGGTTATTTTGCTTGGAATTGCACTGAACCTCTAGTTTAATTTGGGCAGAATTGACATCTTTATGGTGTTTTTGCCACTACCAATGAGAGCATAAATTAAAAGTGCTCAAAAAACATTTCCTCATGTACTTCACTTTCAGATAGGATTCTTGCACATGTATGTCTAGCTGATAAACCCCAAGGAAGTGATGATGCCTTAACTATACGAGAACCCGAAAACATGAAAATATGAGCTCTGCCTTCTACTTTTGGGAGGACAAGAGCATGCATGAACATGACGAGGGTGCATTATATATTTAGTCCATTATATCCTTTCTGCATAAGTAAGATTTTGCTTCTTCCAGTTGAAATCCTACAAACTTTCTTTTTCTTCCCTAACTGTTTTTGTAGGAAGCTAGAAAAGTATCAAAAAGAAACAGTGATAATCTTGTCTCATTTTGATATTAAAGAGAATGATTCTACATCACACCCTTAGGTGTAGTATCATGGATTTTACCTGGTTAGGAGTTATCCTTAAATTTTATTTATTTTTTATTGAGGTATATTTGACATATAATATTATATTAGTTTAGGGTGTACAAATAATGATTTGATATTTGTATATATTGCAAAATGGTCGCCACAGTAAGTCTAGTTAATATTTAAGAGTTTGCTAAGAGAATAGGTATTAAAAGTTCTCATAACAAGAAAAAATGATGTAACCATGTATGGTGACAGATGCTAACTAGACTTTACCCATATTTTAATTGGGCTATTTGCCCTTTTTTATTATTGAGGTATAGTTCTTTACTTACACTAGATTTTTTCCCCCTGTATATCTATTATTTTTGGATCTAAATCCAGTTTGGGGCAATACTTACCTTTATCTGATATTTATGAGGTTATATTAGATACATGATATGCAAAATTTTCTCCTGTTTTGTGGGTTGTCTGCTCACTTTTTAAACAGCATCCTCTGAAACATAGTTTTAACGGTTTGCTGATGTCCAAGCGATTTCTTTTTTGTTCTTGCTAATGCCTTTACATTAGCATATCTCAGAATCCATCGCCTTATTCCAGGTCAAGTTTACGCTTATGTTTCCTTCTAAGAGTTTTACAGCTTTAACCCTTACAGAAAGGTCTTTAATTTTGAGTTAATTTTTGTATACGTGTGAGGTAGGGGTGTGATTTCATTCTCTCACATGGAGAGACACAGTTGCCCCAACGTCATTTCTTGACAAGCCTCTTTTTCTCCTCCTCTAATTGCCTTGGGTCCCTTTCAAAAAGCAATTGCCCTTAAAGTGAGGGTTTATTTTGGACTCTCAGTTTTATTTCATTGATCTATGTTTTCCTTTATTCCAGTACCACACTGTCTTAGTTCTTGTAGCTCTCTAGTAAGTTTGTATTTACTGTGAGTCCTCCAACTTTGTTGTTTTTAGAGATTGTTTTGGCTATTCTGGGTCCCTTGAATTGTGACATATATTTTAGGATTAACTTGCAAATTTCTACAAAGAAGCCAGCTGGGATTTTGATATGAATCTGTAGATCAAATTGGGGAGCATTGCCATCTTAATGATATTGTCTTCCAATCCATGAACATGAGATGTCACTCCATGTATTTGGGTCTCTAATGTCTTTCAAACTGTATACATTTTTAAACTTGCGTAGCAGTTAGCAGAGTACATGGCTTTTGGAGACTGCTTAGCATTTGCAACTACTCCTTTCATTTTTATGTAGATAAAATCATTTTCAATGTGTTAGAAATGTAAAACATTTATAAAGAAGTACTCATTAAAATATGTTGCCTTAAATAATTTCTGAAACAGAGAGTGACAAACAGAAACAAACTTTAGTTAATGTATAAACTGAGAAAGTATAATGAAAAGGATTTGGCACTGAAGGGTAGGAAGCCTGGAAGCTTTTATTAGTTGTGTGCTTAAGCAGGCACATGACCTTGGGAGAATTATTTTACCTCTCCAGGATTGTTTCCTCACACATAAGATGGCTTTGTAATTTTTCCTAAATAGAAAATTATGGGTCTATGCTACTAAACAACAATATGGCATGAAACTGTGTATTTATTTTTAGACTAAATCTTGAGGATTAAAACATTTATAAAATTGAAGTTAAGAAACATAAAGGGGAAAATATTTATTGAAGATTTTTCCTTGCTGCAGATTAAACTATAGGAAGATATTTATGGAGCTAAAATACCTGTAACAAACACGAAAGACAATTATGGGCCTTAGAGTGCAAAACTGTGATTATGATTCATCTTCACAATAATTAGGAAATGGATGCCATCTGTTTTAGTCAGAATTTTAATGTTAATAAATCACCTTAAAATATCTAATACATCAAAGTCTGAGCCAATATGTAGATTACATATTTAAACTTTTCTTTTTTTTAGTATTTTAAAGTAGCATCAAATCTTTGAGCCTAGGAAACTTCTAAGGTGTACATTTTCAAGGCAGCCCTGACTTTCCAGTGCTCTGATATACAGGTACATGCTGCCCATGTGAGAACTTAAGTTACTTGGGAATTAGGACTGTTTGTATTGGTTTTTAAATCAATACTCAATAGCACCATCTACTGTTAGCGTCATGAAACTTAATAATAGTGGAAAGAATGAGACTTTCAGATCTTCACACTGAAATGAATACAAGAAATCTAGTCCCAACTTTCAAAGCTTACAGATAAAGAATGTGAGGCTTGGAAAAGTAAGTAATTTGTCAAAAGTCACAGCTTTCTTGCTAAAACAATATATACTATTCCAAACTAAAATTTCCGTAGGTGCTTCAAGAGCAAGGAAACATGGAAAACCAATTTATCCTAGTGATCAAGTCTCTAGAGTTACACTGAGCTAGTACTCTTTTTGGCTCCAGTACTATCTTTGGGAAAGTTAATTACTGCTTTGTATTTCAGTTTTTACACCTGAAAATTGGTGACCAAAGGGCTTCTCAGGGTTTGCATGAGAGGTAGACAAATAGTAGACAGTGTATGTAAAGCACCATGCCTGATATGTGGTGGTCAATCATGATGATACTATTTGTATTCACAAGTGCTAGAACTGCCTTTGAACCCAGGTCTCGCTGATTGCAGTTCCATGCTCTTTAAACTTGATCATGACAGTCACTGCAAGAGACTGGCAGTATCATACATAAAAAAAAATGAAACAATCCATGAATATTTGATAACATGGTGTATCAAAATATAAGCCCAGTGGCATAGCAGAAGCTTTATGGGGTGATCTGACACTGGGGAGAGAAGAAAGCTGGCTTTCATCTTCAGTACTTGGAAAAGAAGTCCTTAGTTGTGTTGTTATATTGGCCAGCAAGTAGCCTGATAGGCCTGTCCTTATGGCCAAGGCATGGCCAGTCACAGCACCTCATTTTTCCTGGACACAGTGAATGGTCCGGAGGACATGGGATACAGAAAGGGCTGAGTCCAGAGGAATGAGAGAAATAAAAGCTGTACAGTATCTTAGACTCCATGCAAATATATTGTCCAGGTGTATCACTCCCAATAAAGTGTGGTGGTCATCTTTGACTGTTATTTCATGTTCCTCCACCTCCTCTTCACTTAGCAGCCAAACTCTCAAGTTTTCCACTCTCCTTTGGAGATAGGTGTGACCATAGGACCAACTGGGGCTAGTGGGACGTGAGTGAAATTGCTGAATGCCGTTTCTGCAGTTTGATCTCAAAGTATTGGTCATATGTTTTTCCATTCTCTTTTCTCTATTCCTGCAGGCTGGGTAGCAAATGCAGCAGTGACTCAAGCTTTAACCTTTAGATGAGGGCAACGCCTTAGAAGGTGAACACTCTAAAGGACCAGGACAGACTAGAAAGAAATAAATTTTTACTGAGTAGTTACTCATGGGAAACACTGTGCAGGTGCAGCCTTAGACTGTAAATTCAATGCACAAGACAAAAATCCATTTAGTCTCAGCTGTAAGAAGGAATGAAGTATTGACTCAAGCTCCAATATGCATGAACCTTGAAAACATTATCCTAAGAGAAAGAAGCCAGTCAGAAAAAAAAGTCACATATTGTATGATTCCACTTATAGGGAATGTCTGGAATAGGTACACCTAGAGAGACGGATTGGTGCTGGAGGGCTGGAGGAGGTGCAGGCAGTGGCTGCTAATGAGTATCAGGCTTCTTTCTGGGGTGATGAAAATATTCTGGAATTAGTAACAATGTTTGGGCAAACTTCTGAATGTACTAAAACCACTGAAATGTTCACTTTAACACAGTGAATTTTATAGAATGCAAATCATACTTCCAAAATTCCATGTAGGCTAAATATCCTCAAAAGTCTTTTACAAAGAGTCTAATACAGCTATAGTTTTATCTTAGTTGTAAAAGTAAGTTGTCTTTTAAACTCTTATTTTGGGTTGAGTACAACATAAAGTAATATGATTGCACTGAGTAACCCTCTTATCAAAAAGTTATCCTATCACTTGAGAAATACCCAGTTGTATGAGATTCTCCCCTTAGGAGATCAGAGGTATTCAAAGGGAATATGTGTATCCCTGGGGACACAAGAAGAATTTCCAAGAGGTGTTCAGACAGAGAGTTTTAAGGAAATGAAATTTCCAGGTCCTCAAGCTGCACCGGTTATCTTTTCTAAATCATCTGTGGCTAAGCTGTCGTAGCTGTCATGTCCTTTATGTCCTATCGTCTTTTCCTACCGCCCGTTTCTCAGCTTACAGTTGTAAGCATACCCCTCAGTCATAAATCCTTACCACGGTCAAGCCCTCAGGGCGCCAAACCGACATTCGGGATGCTGATGTTGGGGAAGTCTTTCTGTAAGTCGAGGCAGCATAAAACCAAGACGGAGCGTTGCGTTTTTCCTTGCCTTGTATTTTTGGCATTTAATTCAGAAGGAATTCAAACAACTGAGTGACACTATAGTAAAATTCCTTTCATTAACTTCTACTTCAAAGCCAGACACTCAGAGTCAGGAATGGAAGCCGGTTCAGGACTCCACTGGGCACGTAGCTGTCGGCGTCCCTCGCCTCCCCGGGGCGAAGGCGTCACCCCAGCCGGCTGAAAAGGGCGGGCGGCGACCCCTGCCGAGCGCCCCGTCCCCTCGTGTGACCTGCCCGTGGGCGAGCCCGCCTGGGCGGTGGGCCGTTTTCCAAAGCGGGGTCGTTCAAACTCCCCGCTCAGGTCAGCTCCGGGAGCAGGTGCCCCGGCGCTCTGCGGCGCGTGCGGGGAGGCGCGGGCCCCTCAACAGCTAACCGCCGCGTCTGCGTCTCCAGGGCCAGCCTTCGGGCTTCCGCCCAGGCCGAGCCGGCGTGGCGGGGTTCCCGGCGCCGCCGTCACCTCGGCAGCGCGGCTGTCGGTTCCCCGGGGAACGCGCGTGAGACTCGCGTCCCGCGTCAGGTGCCGCCCTGGCTCCGCCCGCCGCGGGAATAGCCCTTCCCCGGCCCACCCAGTAGAGGCCCGCCCGTCGCTCCACTTCCGGGGCCAGCCTCCCCACCGGCCTCCGTCGCTCCGCACTTCCCTCTGCCGGCGCCCTTCTCTCGCCCCTATCACCGCCTCCGGCACGGTCACGTGAGGGGCGGCCGCGAGGCCTGCCGGGACAAGTCGGCCGCTGGGTCAGGGTTCGGCCCCAACATGGCGGGTCCAGCCGGGTGGTGACCGCAGCTGGGCCGTCGGGAGGCTGCCCTGGCGGTTGTCGGCGTGTCCTCCCCTGGGTGGAATGCGAGGACGCCGGGGCTAGCGCTGAGGAGGACGTGACGGGGAGGGGCCGGCGGCGAGGGCTCCGGGAGCCGAAGCGGCGGCGGCCGTCCCTTCTGTTGGTCCCAGGGTGTCAGTGCGGGCCCCGCCCGGCCGGGCCAGGCCGGCGGGTGGCGGCTGCGGCCTCTGCGGCCGCGGGGCGGGCGCCGCTCTGCCTCCGCCGCGGCCATGGCCCAGTGCGTGCAGTCCGTGCAGGAGCTCATCCCGGACTCCTTCGTGCCCTGCGTGGCCGCGCTGTGCAGCGACGAGGCGGAGCGGCTCACGCGCCTCAACCACCTGAGCTTCGCGGAGCTGCTGAAGCCCTTCTGTCGCCTCACCTCCGAGGGTACGTGGGCCGCCCCGCCGCGCCGGCCGGGAGCAGGACGGGGGACGAGGGCGAGGGCTGCGTTGCGGAGGTGCTGGTGGCGGCCCCCGTGGCCGGAGGACGAGCCCGAGGGGAGCCCCGCGCCGCGCGGCCCAGCCTCCAGGTCTGCGGGCGCGTGCCTTCCGCGCCCAGGCGGAGCCCTTAGGACCTTCGTGAAGGGAGGGAAGTGGAATCGGGACGCTGCGAGGGAGGTGCGTGTCGGAAGGTGCTGCCTCTTGGACCCGTGGAGGTCACAGTAAAGCGAGGCGTCCCTGCCTGGGCGGTAACTGGACTTGCAGAGCTGTCCTAAGTACATCCTTCTACCCATGAGGCTCATCCTCTTAAGCTCCTGTTATTTTGCTTTTTTCTTTGAAAATCTAAGCCTTTTTTTTTAGGTCTGTAATAGGCTCTCAAGGAAATAAAATGTATTATAGAAATAACAATTTGCAACTGCCTTTTGGCTGATGGACGAGGACGTTAAGACAAGTCGTAGTTAGTTTAATATAGATTTTATAGAAGTGGAAAAGGCCTAAAGTGTACTTTTTCAGATAAAAGCTTAATCAGCAGGAGGAATGTGACTCTGAATGAGGAGCTACCTGTTTCGCCAGCTTTGGAGACTTTATTGGGGAAAAATGAGCGTAATAAAACTCCCAAGTATGTTTAGACCAATATCTTTACCTGTGTTTTGCAAACAGAGCATAGCAAAGTGTAGGTAAAATTCTGTGCAAAGTGAACGTTTCTACAGTCATGCTGTCAAGGGAACGACTGTGATGTTTATTTGGTTGTGATGACTTCACGAAAAAACAGTGCCGCACTGTAAATTGATGTACATGCCACAGGTATGCACTTTTTGGGGAAGTATAGCGCCCTTGTAAGTTCACTTCAGCATTTAAAGGAGAGAGGGAGCTGTCCAAAAAATAAAGTTTGGGAACTGTTGAATTTCTTGGCAACTCAGCGTGTACCTTAGCCATCAATCCCAGCTTCTCAGTATTGTACTAAAGCAACAAGCACAAAGTGTCCCACACTTTTAGATTCTTTACACCAGGCATGTGAGAGCCAGTCTGACTTTAATATATTTTCTCTTTCCTGCTTTGTTAATAAAGAATAATAATGCTAATACCTGATACCTGCTTTATTTGGCTTTTCCCTTTTAGTCCCCACTGAATCCAATAAGGTAGATACTGTTACTACTATTTAAAATTTGAGGACATTGAGGTATAGAGATGTTAACCTGTCTACAATCTTACTTGTGGGAAAGATTTAAAAACAGGCAGTGTGACTCAAGTGTTTTTTTATCAAGTCATCCTATCTCCTGGCATTATTTAATTATTCATCCTAGAGAGCAGTGCTGTCCAGTACAAATATAATGTGAGTCACATACGTAATTTAGAATTATTTAGTAGTCACATTGTTAAAAATTAAATAGAAGCAGGCAAAGTTAATTTGGATAGCATATCTTATTTAACCGATATTTACAAACTGTTAACCATTTCAGCATGTAATCAGTATAAAAAAATCTTAATGAGATATTTTATGTTCTTTTTTTATGGCCAAGTCTTTGAAATTTGGTGTGCGTTGTACACTTAACATTACACCTCACTTGGGACTATATGTATTTGAGGTGCTGAATAGCCACACATGGCTGGCATCTCCTGTACTGGAGGGTGCAGTGAGTGGAGCCTCAAACCAGTATTCTGGCTTCTCTTAGACTGAAAGATGTAGGGAAGCAGTATAATGAGTAGGACTTTGGTGACTAGGTGGAGAGCCTGTGGGATGGAAGAGGGCCAACATTGCCAGTCAGAAGGGGCATGAGGCTCGAGTGGCATAGGCAGAAAGTGTGATTTTGAGTGGCTTGAGTGTGGGAACAGTGAGGAAACTGTCCGTATTGGAATACAGGAAGATAACGGATGATGCCCAGGTAAGGGAGGATATTGAATTCTAGGGAAGGAATTTTGGATTTCATATCTAATGGTAAATGTGTGGCAGTTGTAGATTCTTGAGCAAGGATATGAAATTTTGGAAGAGTTGTGGTTTTTAAGGATGGAGAGGAATTGATAAACATTTCAAGGTTGAATATGGTTAGGACATAGACCATGGTAGTGGCATTAAAAGTTGGTGAAAAAGACTTAATTTTTCTATAGTTTAGTTTTTTTGCTGGTAAATCTTGGGGCTCTTTACCATCCAGAAAAGACTGCTTTTTTTGTCTCAAGCAGGAGGATTCCTCAAAGATAGCTTATCCTTAGGCAGTGGGGCAAGAGACTATGACCCCAGGCAACCTAATTTAAGAATACAACTAACTAAAACAAGCTACAAGTTCCTTAGAGGAAAAAGGAATGTTAGAAAAATGACTGCACTCCATTTCTGGCCTGTGAGTATGCTGTTATTGGAGGTCAAAACTTGCTTTGACTACTGAGATAGCAGTGTACAATGTTCAGTATTTTCAGGGGACTTATTTTTAGATTTTATTAGAAAAACACATAGTTTTAATACAGTATAAAAAGGGAAGGTTGATAGGTCAAATTTGACACCATCCCTGAGTAGGGCCTTGAAAATAGTTCTTTAGATTTGATGTATTAGGCAATGGAGAGGCCATTCTAGGTTCCTTGGACACATTTTTTAAACCTGAAATATATTCTTTTATATTAAATGGTTATTGTATATATTTGATCATTATGCTAGGTAAATGTTTGAGACTTAGACAATTTATATTCACTGTTGCAACACAAATTTTGTGAACTTAATACTACTTGAGAAATTTCTCCTGGCCATCTCTTTAACAGAGTAGTAGTGATAACACATTACTTAACCAAACCTTACTGTTTTTGCTGTCATGGTGGTAGTTCCTTGATATTTCTGGACAGTGTTTCAGCATATTATGTAGACATTTATAAGATTTAAGAAAATTTCACTTTTTTAAAAAAAGTATTGGGCTTTTTTAAAAGGTATATGCTATTATTTTAAAGTTGATTCAATTAGGAGTTTGAAAAGGTAAGAACAGAATGCAGTTTTTATGTAAATCTTTAATGTTTTCTGAATGAACTAGCAAAAGTGGTAAATTAGAACAAGAAACGATCCTTGAAGAATAGTTAATGCCTCCAGTTTTCTTAAGTTTCTTTAAAAAAGTTATAAATATTTCATCAATTTTAACTACCATGCTGGTATAAACAGGTAATCAACCTACAAGTTTTTTAAGTATCAAACTGAATAAAATTCAAGTTGATGTCTCAAAATTTAGATATTTGTTTCATTTTTGTTCAAGTCATTATTTTTCAGCAATTAAGGTTTTCTTTGTAAAGTTTTGTGTGCTAGGTAAAAACATAAAAGATACATTATTTCTTTTTTCAAAGTATATTTCAGAGAACATCAGATGTGTTATATGCTCCCTGAAAACAAATTTGGTCAGATAAGTTTGCTTAATGTAGCATGTGTTTGGGAGAATTACAGTGCATTTAACAGTTTTAGGTTCACAGCAAAAGTGAGCAGAAAATACAGAGAGTTTCCATATACCTCGTGTTCCAGCATGGTCACAGCCCCCCTCACTATCAACATCGCACACCAGAGTGGGCATTGATTTTTATGCTGGTGGGGTAGGGGCTAAGAATGCAGGCCGCCCACTAGAGGAAGCAGAGGGAGTCTGCACGCAGTATTTAGTTCCCCTTTCCTCCTGTTGCTGTTTCAGTGTTGACACCACAGACCTCACAGGTCACCCTGCCCTAGACCAGCCTTAGGGTGAAGGGAATTAGTGATTTGATAGTTGAATGGATGGTAGCTGGTCCCTGGCAACTCCAAACATGGGGGAGGGAAAGGGCCTACAGTCGGAAGGTTATGAGCAGCAGCATTGTGGGAGGAGGTCAGACTGTCAAATACTCTTCGGGTATGTTCAGGAATATTTTAAGTCAGTTGTATTTCTGGAAGACAGTTTCACTTGGAATTTTTGGTTTCTGATTTGTGGGAATTTCTGGTTTCTGATTTTGAGCATCCTTATTATAGTTGGGTTGTTATGCCTTATGTATAATTTATTTCAGGTTTTTTCCTTTTTTTTAAAAGTTCATATGAGAGATCCCAATAATCAGCTTCACGTAATAAAAAATTTGAAGATCGCAGTAAGCAACATTGTCACCCAACCACCTCAGCCTGGAGCTATTCGGAAGCTTTTGAATGAAGTCGTTTCTGGCAGTCAGCCTGCAGAAGGATTAGTAGCTAATGTGATTACCGCAGGAGATTATGACCTCAACATCAGTGGTATGTAATAAGATTTATTATTATTATTTTCTGAATGAAGTGTTTTTTGTTATTGCCAGAAGAAGTAATTCTGTATCTTGGAAGTCATTTGACAAACACTTAAGTGTTTACTGAGTGCTAGAGCCTGGGAATACAGTGTTGAGAAAAACATTCCTTGTTTTTAAGGACGTCACAATCCCATAAGTAGACAGCCATTCAAGCTGTGAATTATATGATTTCATTTTATTTTTCATATTGAGAATGTTTTTGTAGTTTCTAATAGTAAAATTAATACAAGCTTCATGAGGGCAGGAACTTTGGCTTTTTATTCCTAGTACCTAAAGTAATGCCTAACACATGGATAATAAATATTCCTTGAATAAAATCTAATGGTACATAAAAAACCAACATAAATAGGAAGCATTAAGTTTATTTTTTATGTTGCTTAGTGTTAAGTAGAGGAAATGTTTATAATATAGAAATAATTTTTTCTAAGTGCATCTTAATCTGATTTCAATAGTAAATGTTTTCATAGTAAGATTGGTAGGTGAAATTACATATTAATATGTAAAATGAGTTAGCAGTTTGGTGTAGCTCTTTTCCGGTATGAAAAAGACTTAATTACTAGGGGATCATGGGATAGATTTTTAGAGGGAAAAGATTAAAAGTATATCATCTAATCAGGCTATTTCAGTAGCCTAATAAAATAATCTTTTTTAGGTCAGTATAATTTATAATCTGATATTTTAATACTTCCTAAGCATATTTAAAGACTTTTCCTAAACATAAGAGAGCTTAAGTAGTATGTCTTAGTTGACAAAGTTGGTTGGTTGCACTTTATAGTTAGAATTATTTTATTTAAATGTTCATAATTTCCTTCTATGGCATTAATTTTAGTTCCAACAAAAGTTAACTTTATAATTTTTAGTTTAGAATATTATGGTTATCTTTAAAAATCAAAAGAGTCTGAATTTCAGGATACATATTTTAAGCAGTTCCTAGCATAACATGTTTTAACAAGGCAAAATTTGAATATTTCTGCTGGAAACTTGTCATTTCCCTGTCATCAGTGGGAAATTCATGTTGAAATGTAAAGGGCAGTGAATCAAATGCCAGAGCAGCCAAGTTTTTAGACTACAATAATTAATTGGATATTAGTTAGTTAATTGGATAACTTGAATAAGTCACATATTCAGACTTGGTTTCATTCTTTGAAAAGAAGAGAATTTGTCTAGTCTTTCATAAGGCCTCTCTTAGACCTTTAATCCTATGATTTTGTTTTATAGGACCTTTAACATTTTTGTCATTCATGTAACAAATGTTTATTATTTCCTCCTATATGCCTTGCACTGAAATACAGAAATGAGTAAAACATGTATGAGTTCGTAATCTGGTGGGGAGACCAACATGTAAATTAGTAATCATTATACATTCTAATTTGCAGTACCCTTTAACTTATTATATAAGGATATGGTATATAGCTGGTATGACAAAGTACTAAAGGGGGCACAGAGAGGGATTAGCTATCATATTAAAACGAAAAAAATATTTTTTGTACTACAAATGTCTTCCTAATCTCCAAGGCCATAATATCTTTTACTTAAGAAAAGTTTTATCAAAATGATGCATGCACATAGATATAATGCTAAAGACTTCGAAGGAAAAACAACAGTGATCTGTACATGCACATCTGCCCCAATTCTTTTAATGGTTTTCCTCTGGTATTGATTTAGTGTTTCCAAGTAGTATTATTATGTACCTATCTATGGCTTAATCAATTAAAAATTTTATTCATTGATTTCTCATTTTAATTGGCAAAGAGTTAGCTTAATTAGTCCCCTCTTTCTTTCCTATCTTCCTAATGTAGTTTTCATAATTTTTGGTTAACAGTCATTGTTTACAACATTATCATAAAATAATTGTTCATTTCTGAGCCAAATATTGGCTTTCAGTCTGTTCTTACACAGCATTTTGTTTTTTTCAGGACTTAATCATTGTCTTTTTTAGAACAACTTGCTGTGAGTTTTTTGTATCACTTCCTAGCCTCTCAGACATCAGTAGTCTCTCAGTAAGATTTTCTGCTTAGACAGATTAGTTTATCAGAGACCCATTTATCAAGGTCTTCTTCCTAAAGTCTTCTCCTTTACTACTGTATGCATTATCAATGGGGAATGATGTCCTTTAATGGGGAGAAAGTTTGGGTCTTGGGTGGGGTCCAAAAAAATCATAGATATTACAGTGGTTTGTGGCTTTCCAGAGGAGCATGGTACATATAAATAGATTCACAGTATATCTGTGGTATTGTTTTAAAGTATTTTTGGGTGGGGGGAGAAGGGCCAATTAGAGAAAAAATGTCTAAAAAGGCTCATAGAGAGATAATGAAATAAAAATTTCAAACACTGTTCTATCCCATATTGGACTTGTTATTCTCCAAGACCTGCTCTACAACTGTCTTCCTGGGAATTTTCTAACCTTTTAGTCATAGCTTTTTTGGTTTATTTCCTTTGTTTGGTGAAGGACAGCTCCAGTAGTTTGCTGAGAAAGGTTGCTTGGACGGTAAAATTTTTGAGAGATAAATGTCTGAAAATGTCCTTTTATACATGATTGATAGTTTGTATATATTAGAAGTAATTCCCTCAGAATTGTTTTTTCTTCTAGCTTCTAGTATTGCTGTAAAGAAGCTGGATGTTCTTATTATACATATCTGCCCCCTTTCTGCAGTTCCCTCCAACTTTTAGAAGCTCTTTATTTCTGTTATTTTGAAATTTCATATTGGGCCTGATTTAACTCCTTTTTCACTCATTGTATTGAGTAGCCCCTTTGATAATCTGTGGTCATATATACTCTTTAGTCCTGAGAAATTTTCTTATGTATTTTTTTTGTTAATTTCTTCCCCATTGCTGTCTCTATTCTTTCTGGAACTGCTGCTAGTTGGATATAGAACTACCTGAGTTGCTTCTCTAATGTTCTTAATCTTTTTTTCTAATACTGTCCGTTTCCATCTCTGTGTGTCTTTTACTTTCTGGGGGATATCCTTGACGTTATTTTCTGAACCTTAAATTAAATTGAAATTAATGTTCATTGTCATTTTTTTTTGAAACTTGTCTTGCTCGCTCATTCTTCCTTTTTTATACCATGCAGTTCTTGGTTCATGTTGTGGCATCTTAACTGAGGATATTAGTAAATTGCTAATTGTTGTCGGTTTCTTGTAGTTTTTAAATTTTCTTCTAACCTGTGATTTTTCTCATTCGTATTATTTTTCAGTTTGTTTTGGTCTCTTTTTCATATTGGAAACTTCCCTCAAATATCTGGTGAGCCCTTGGCATTGTTTTCTATTTCAAGTTAAGGCATTAAAACCCTGACTGGGTGTTAAAGAAGTTTGTCAGCTAGTAGGCTTTTATTGGATGGTAAGGCAATGAATAGCTTGATAGTTGCCCAGTTTTTATTACTAATAGTTCTTTTATTCATGGCCATTTCGTTTCTCCAGAGAAAGATTCTCAAGGCTAATGGCTGGCTATCTGTATATTGAAGATGGGCTTTTTATTTTTAACAGTTTAAAAAAGTTAAAATTAAAGTGGTTTGGTAGGTAGTTCAGGAAAAATGGTCATGATTTGGTTTTGATAATTACTTCATCTAATAATCCACTCTCAGGTCGCTGCCAGATCTCTGCCTAAGGAAAGACCGAGTGCTGCCCTCTTCCCAGCGCAGCGCAGCGGGAGCGGCAGCGGCACGGCCGTAGCTGAGCTCCTTACGCATATTTTTAAAAGAATCCCGTGTTTAGGGTAAACCACATGCCAGAAGGAAAAAGTTTCTTCGATGCTTTCCCTGCTACTTTTTTCTTAAGTTTATTTTGATATCATTAATCTACAATTAAATGAGCAATATTATGGTGATTACACTACCCCTTCATCAGGTCCCCCCCACCAACCCCATTACAGTCACTGTCCATCAGCATCCTGCTACTTTTTAAGGCACCTCCTTTCAGTTTCATTGTGTTGGTCTTGAAGACTGGGAATGTGGAATGTGATATGATGAAGTACTGAATTCATTTTAATAAAATTCCATTATGACAGAGTAAATCTCTTTGGAGACTTTAGAGTGATTTTACCCATTTTAAAGAATACATTAATTCTCTGCATGTCTAGAAATATGCTTCTAATTTTTACCATTAGTGTGAGTCAGCATAGTTTTTCTTTAAATATAATTTATTTTATTATCATTAATTTACAATTACATGTGCAATATTACGATTATTAAACTACCCCTTCATCAGGTCCCCCCCACCAACCCCATTACAGTCACTGTCCATCAGCGTAGTGAGATGCTATAGAATCACTACTTGTCTTCTCTGAGTTGTACTGCCCTCCCCGTGCCCCCCCAACATTACATCTGCTAATCGTAATGCCCCTTTTTCCCTCTTATCCCTCCCTTCCCGCCCATTTTCCCCACTCCCTTTCCCTTTGGTAACTATTAGTCCGTTCTTGGGTTCTGTGAGTCTGCTGCTGTTTTGTTCCTTCAGTTTTTTTCTTTGTTCTTATACTCCACATATGAGTGAAATCATTTGATACTTGACTTTTTCTGCTTGACTTATTTCACTGAGCATAATACCCTCTAGCTCCATCCATGTTGTTGCAAATGGTAGGATTTGTTTTCTTCTTATGGCTGAATAATATTCCATTGTGTATATGTACCACATCTTCTTTATCCATTCATCTACTGATGGACACTTAGGTTGCTTCCATTTCTTGGCTATTGTAAATAGTGCTGCAATAAACATAGGGGTGCATCTGTCCTTTTCAAATTGGGCTGCTGCATTCTTAGGGTAAATTCCTAGGAGTGGAATTCCTGGGTCAAATGGTATTTCTATTTTGAGTTTTTTGAGGAACCTCCATACTGCTTTCCACAATGGTTGAACTAATTTGCAGTCCCACCAGCAGTGTAGGAGGGTTCCCTTTTCTCCACATCCTCGCCAACATTTGTTGTTGTTTGTGTTTTGGATGTTGGCCATCCTCACTGGTGTGAGGTGATATCTCATTGTGGTTTTAATCTGCATTTCTCTGATGATTAGCGATGTGGAGCATCTTTTCATGTGCCTGTTGGCCATCTGAATTTCTTCTTTGGAGAAGTGTCTATTCATGTCCTCTGCCCATTTCTTAATTGGATTATTTGCTTTCTGTTTGTTAAGGTGCATGAGTTCTTTATATATTTTGGATGTCAACCCTTTATCAGATACGTTTTTTATGAATATATTCTCCCATACTGTAGGATGTCTTTTTGTTCTACTAATGGTGTCCTTTGCTGTACAGAAGCTTTTCAGCTTGATATAGTCCCACTTGTTCATTTTTGCTTTTGTTTCCCTTGCCCGGGGAGATATGTTCATGAAGAAGTGCTCATGTTTATGTCCAAGAGATTTTTGCCTATGTTTTTTTCTAAGAGTTTTATGGTTTCATGACTTACATTCAGGTCTTTGATCCACCTTGAGTTTACCTTTGTGTATGGGGCTAGACAGTAGTCCAGTTTCATTCTCTTACATGTAGCTGTCCAGTTTTTCCAACACCAGCTGCTGAAGAGGCTGTCATCTCCCCATTGTATATCCAAGGCTCCTTTATCAAATATTAATTGACTGTATATGTTTGGGTTAATGTTTGGATTTTCTATTCTGTTGCACTGGTCTGTGGGTCTGTTTTTGTGCCAATACCAAATTGTCTTGATTACTGTGGCTTTGTAGTAGAGCTTGAAGTCAGGGAGTGTAATTCCCCCTGTTTTATTCCTCCTTCTCAGGATTGCTTTGGCTATTCGGGGTCTTTTGTGGTTCCATATGAATTTTAGAATTATTTGTTCCAGTTCATTGAAGAAAGCTGGTGGTAGTTTGATCGGGATTGCATTGAATCTGTAGATTGCTTTAGGTAATATAGCCATTTTGACAATATTTATTCTTCCTAGCCAAGAGCATGGGATGCATTTCCATTTGTTAGTGTCCTCTTTAATTTCTCTTAGGAGTGTCTTGTAGTTTTCAGAGTACAGGTCTTTCACTTCCTTCGTTAGGTTTATTCCTAGGTATTTTATTCTTTTTGATGCAATTGTGAATGGAATTGTTTTTCTGATTTCTCTTTCTGTTAGTTCATCATTAGTGTATAGGAAAGCAACAGATTTCTGTGTGTTAATTTTGTATCCTGCAACTTTGCTGAATTCAGATATTAGTTCTAGTAGTTTTGGAATGGAGTCTTTAGGGTTTTTTATGTACAGTATCATGTCATCTGCAAATAGTGACAATTTGACTTCTTCTTTACCAATCTGGATGCCTTGTATGTCTTTGTTTTGTCTGATTGCTGTGGCTAGGACCTCCAGTACTATGTTGAATAACAGTGGAGAGAGTGGGCATCCCTGTCTTGTTCCCGATCTTAGATGAAAAGCTTTCAGCGTCTCGCCGTTAAGTATGATGTTAGCTGTGGGTTTGTCATATATAGCCTTTATGATGTTGAGGTACTTGCCGTCTATACCCATTTTGTTGAGAGTTTTAATCAGGAATGGATGCTGAATTTTGTCAAATGCTTTTTCAGCATCTATGGAGATGATCATGTGGTTTTTGTTCTTCTTTTTGTTGATGTGGTGGATGATGTTGATGGATTTTCGAATGTTGTACCATCCTTGCATCCCTGGGATGAATCCCACTTGATCATGGTGTATGATCCTCTTGATGTATTTTTGAATTCGGTTTGCTAATATTTTGTTGAGTATTTTTGCATCTACGTTCATCAGGGATATTGGTCTGTAATTTTCTTTTTTGGTGAGGTCTTTGCCCGGTTTTGGTATTAGAGTGATGCTGGCTTCATAGAATGAGTTTGGAAGTATTCCCTCCTCTTCTATTTTTTGGAAAACTTTAAGGAGAATCGGTGTTATTTCTTCTCTATATGTCTGGTAGAATTCAGAGGTGAATCCATCAGGCCCGGGGGTTTTGTTCTTGGGTAGTTTTTTGATTACCAATTCGATTTCGTCGCTGGTGATTGGTCTGTTTAGTTTTTCTGTTTCTTGCTTGGTCAGTCTTGGAAGGTTGTATTTTTCTAAGAAGTTGTCCATTTCTTCTATGTTTTCCAGCTTGTTAGCATATAGATTCTCATAATATTCTCTTATGATTCTTTGTATTTCTGTGGGGTCCGTCGTGATTTTTCCTTTCTCATTTCTGATTGTGTTTATGTGTGTAGATTCTCTTTTTCTCTTAATGAGTCTGGCTAGGGGTTTATCTATTTTGTTTATTTTTTCAAAGAACCAGCTCTTGGTTTTATTGATTTTTTCTATTGTTTTATTCTTCTCAATTTTATTTATTTCTTCTCTAATCTTTATTATGTCCCTCCTTCTGGTGACTTTGGGCCTCATTTGTTCTTCTTTTTCCAATTTCAGTAATTGTGTCTTTAGACTATTCATTTGGGAATGTTCTTCCTTCTTTAAATAGGCCTGGATTGCAATATACTTTCCTCTTAGAACTGCCTTTGCTGCGTCCCACAGAAGTTGTGGCTTTGTGTTGTTGTTGTCATTAGTGTCCATATATTCTTTGATTTCTGTTTTGATTTGGTCGTTAACCCATTGATTAATTAGGAGAGTGTTGTTAAGTCTCCATGTATTTGTGAGCCTTTTTGATTTCTTTCTAAAATTTATTTCTAGTTTTATACCTTGGTGATCTGAGAAGTTGGTTGGTAGGATTTCAATATTTTTGAAATTACTGAGGTTCTTTTTGTGGCCTAGTATGTGGTCTATTCTGGAAAATGTTCCATGTGCACTTGAGAAGAATGTGTATCCTGTTGCTTTTGGGTGTAGAGTTCTGTAGATGTCTGTTAGGTCCATCTGTTCTAGTGTGTTGTTCAGTGCCTCTGTGTCTTTACTTATTTTCTGTCTGGTTGATCTGTCCTCTGGAGTGAGTGGTGTGTTGAAGTCTCCTAAGATGAATGCATTGCTGTCTATTTCCTCCTTTAATTCTGTTAGTATTTGTCTCACATATGCTGGCGCTCCTGTGTTGGGTGCATATATATTTATAATGGTTATATCTTCTTGTTGGACTGACCCCTTTATCATTATGTAATGTCCTTCTTTATCTTTTGCTACTTTCTTCGTTTTGAAGTCTATTTTGTCTGATACAAGTACTGCAACACCTGCTTTTTTCTCTTTGTTGTTTGCATGAAATATCTTTTTCCATCCCTTCACTTTTAGTCTGTGTATATCTTTGGATTTGAGGTGAGTTTCTTGTAGGCAGCATATAGATGGGTCTTGCTTTTTTATCCATTCTGTTACTCTGTGTCTTTTGATTGGTGCATTCAGTCCATTTACATTTAGGGTGATTATTGATAGGTATGTACTTATTGCCATTGCTGGCTTTAGATTCGTGGTTACCAAGGGTTCAAGGGTTGCTTCTTTACTATCTAACAATCTAACTTAACTTTCTTGTTAAGTTATTGCAAACACAGTCTGATGTTTCTTTCTTTCTCTCTCTTCTTATTCCTCCTCCTCCATTCTTTCTATAATAGGTGTTTTATTCTTTGCCTGTAGTTGGTATTTGGATGGTCTGCTTTCTTTGCTATGATTTTATTTTCTCTGGTGACATCTTTTTAGCCTTAGGTGTGCTTTCATCTAGAGCAGTCCATTTAAGATATCCTGTAGTGGTGGTTTATGAGACGCAAATTCTCTCAACTTTCGTTTGTCTGGAAATTGTTTAATCCCTCCATCATATTTAAATGATAATCGTGCTGGATACAATATTCTTGGTTCGAGGCCCTTCTGTTTCATTACGTTAAATATATCATGCCATTCTCTTCTGGCCTGTAAGGTTTCTGTTGAGAAGTCTGATGATAGTCCGATGGGTTTTCCTTTGTAGGTGATCTTTTTTCTCTCTCTAGCTGCCTTTAATACCCTGTCTTTATCTTTGATCTTTGCCATCTTAATTATTATGTGTCTTGGTGTTGTCTTCCTTGGGTCCCTTGTGTTGGGAGATCTGTGAGCTTCGGTGGACTGCGAGACTACTTCCTTCCCCAGCGAGGGAAAGTTTTCAGCAATTATTTCTTCAAAGACACTTTCTATCCCTTTTTCTCTCTCTTCTTCCTCTGGTACTCCTATAATGCGAATATTGTTCTGTTTGGATTGGTCACACAGTTCTCTTAATATTCTTTCATTCCTAGAAATCCTTTTATCTCTCTTCCTCAGCTGCTCTGTACTCCTGTTCCCTGTTTTCTATTCCATTATCAGTCTCTTGCATCTCATCCATTCTGCTGTTAAGCCCGTCGATTGCTTGTCTGATTTCTGCATTGTCTTTCCTCACCTCCCTCACTTCCTCTCTCAGCTCTTGCACATTTCTCTGTAGGTCCATCAGCATGGTTATGACTTTTATTCTGAATTCTTTTTCAGGGAGGCTGTGCATTTCTATCCCTTCAGACTCCCTCTCTGGGGTTGTCTGGTTGATTTTGGTCTGACCCATATTCCTCTGTCTTTTCATGGCTATATAATTGGTCACTGATAGTTGCCACGTATGTCAGCTGGGCTCTTTAAGACTTTAAAAAGAGAAAAAAGAAAAAAAGAAAGAAAGAAAGAAAGAAAAAAAGAAAAAAAAAAAAAACAAAAACAAAACAAAACAAAAAAAACAAAAAAATGCCCACCGGATGTAGATTCTGTGGGAATGCTCTAGGTGGCGCTATTGCCCCACTATTCCACAGCTGTGACTGTGCCGCTCCGCAGGGCCCTTTATCGCTCTGGCAGGGGTGGGAACGAATAGGAGGCTGTTGATCTCAGTGAGAAGTGTAAGTATGGCTACGCTTCCTCAGTCGCCAGCTAAGGTGTCTGAAACTCCCCAGGACTCCCAGCCTGCTGGGCTGAGTGTGCTGGGGCGATCTGGCTCCTCCGCTGGGCTCCTGTCTCTTTAAGACCGCTGAAGAAAGCGCGCGCTTTTTTTTTCCTTCCCGGAGCCGGCTGCAAGCACCCTGGCGCGTTCCCCGCTCAGATCCTGCCGCTCTGTCTCTCCAATCTCCGCTGCACTGCGCAATGTGGGTCAGCACTCCCCGCGCAGATCACCAGGGCTGGCTACTTCGCGGGGTGTACTTCCACTCCCTCCCGGCTCTGACTCCTCTCCTCCCGCCGGTGCGCTGGGGTGGGGGAGGGCTCGGGTCCCGCCGGGTCGCGGCTCCGTATCTTACCCGCCTCTTGGGGTGCCGAGTCCTCTCGGGTGTAGCTGCACGCTGTGCGCTTTCCTGTGTATTCTCGTCTCTCTTTTAGGAATAGATGTATTTTCTGTGTTTTCGTAGATAAATATAGTGTTGGGAGGAGATTTCTGCCGCCCTGCTCACACCGCCATCTTCCCGGAAGTCTCCGAGTCAGCATAGTTTTTACCCATCCTGTTTAAGAAATACATGTTAGGTATTTATCTCATAAGCCTAGCTTAACACTGCTATGTTTTCTTCATCAGATCGGGCCATTAAAGCTAGTGTTCTTGGTACAGTAATTGAAAAGACACACTGATGGAATTGAAAGAATCCTTATTATATACAGGTATTTCCTGAGGTGGTCTCAGTTTTCCAGATTGTTTTCACTCTTCCTTACCTATTATCTTTTTTTCAACTAAGCTACTACTTTTTTGATTTGTTCAGACTGACCTTTCTGTCTAATTTTTCTGAAATGGAGGTGGTCTGGTGATATTTGTTCAGTCAGCTGTGGTTATCTGTCCTGCCTTCTGTTGTCTGTTGTGATCACTCTTGATTTACAGTGTTATCTGCTACGTCTAGGCATTGTCTTCAAATGATATAATTTGGGCTGCATCTTGTTTTGATAAGTAGGAACATATTTTCCCCCTTTAAGTGTGTAGTATACTTTTTCTGACTATGTTAATTGGTGTAGCTCTAAAATACCATGATACTTTAGGGAATAGTCCCGTGTAAACAGTTTTTTAGAGCATTATTTAAAATATTTTTCCCTAAATTTTTACTTAAGAGCAAAAAAGATAAACACTTTTAAAAAGGTGGCAATTATTTAAAAAGTGTCTAGTACAAGATAGGAACTTAGTGTCCTTGTTTTTTCAGTATCTTGAAGTAGTTTGGTATTTTTCATCATTCTAGTAATTGTTTATCAATTACTAATCACTCCAAACTGAGAAAGTGGAAGAAGGATGAAATTGCCTGGAAGGATGGTGCTGTAGTGAAATATGTCATCATTTTATCATCCTCAGTTTTTAATGTTGCGGTGCCCGAAGTATTGTGTTTTCTTCCAGAATGTATAAGAGTCTGGAGGCACCAACTTTGTAGCCCTTGTTGTTGTCTTCCTTTTCCTTCTCTTTCATTGAGTGCAGTTGAGAATGAGAATTTCTCATTTCTCGTTCATATTAGCAATGAAAAGGAAATTGACCGTGGAAGACAATTTTTTATAGCTGTTAGACAAATCAGAAGATGGGTGCAGTGAAAGGTAGCATTCTAGACTAGCACTGTCCAGTAGAAATATGTGAGCCACTTACATAATTTCCAATGTTCTGTAGCTACAATAATGTAAAAAGAAGCAGGTGAGATTTTAATAGGTTTTATTTAACCCATAAAATAATAATATACTATCACTTCATCATGTAATCAATGTAAAGTTCTATTTTGGGGGGTTACCGTCTTTGAAATTTTGTGTGTATTTACATGTGGCACATCTTGATTCATACAGTCCACGTTTCAAGTGCCGGGTCACTACATGTGGCTAGTGTCTGTCTGTCCACCTTACTGGGCAGCCTAGTCCCAGACCCTTATGGCGTTGGTGAGGTCGATCATGAGTTTGATAATACGCAGAAATCCCAGCTGATGACTCTGACAATGACAATATCCAATACACAGTTTCTTAACTTGAGAATTAATAAATAAGGGAGCAATATATGTCTAAGAACAAAAAAGAAATAAGTACACATTGGACAACATGGGTTTGAACTTCATGGGCCACTCATTCTGCATTTTTTGAACAAATACACTGAAAAATTATGTAGCGATTTGCAGCAGTTTTTAAGAAAATTTTCATTTCTCTAACTTGCTTTATCGTAAGAGTACAGTATATAATAAATATAAGATAGAAAGTATGTGTTAATCAGCTATGTTATTAGTAAGTATTCCAGTCAACAGTAGGTTACTAGTAGTTTAACTTTGGGGGAGTCAAAAGTTACATGCTGTTTTCCAACTCGGTGGGGGTTTGGTGCCCCTAACCCCCTGCATTGTTCAAGGGTCAACTGTATTTTCACCCAGCTAGTTGGTAATTTAACAGGAAGGACTTCACACAGTATTTTGAGACAAGAACCTAAACCATCCTATTTTGTTAAAGGACATGTGACAGTATTCTTTCATCCCTTATGATGTTTGTGTAACAAAATTTACTTGATGTAGTTTGTACATGAATAAATGCTGAAGGCAGGGGTGTGTATGAAGGTGATTAGAGAAATTATATGATGTAGAAATGAAGAATCCATTGGGTTGATTGATCATTCTATTTGCTCTTTTGAAGTCTAAAACTGAAAATATTTAACAGTGATGGATGTTCAAATAAGATGACCTTTTTCTCTTCACTAGAATTATTAGCTATCAAAGTGCTGTGCAAGTGCAAAGGAGAACCAGAAGTAATGACTAACTGTAACTTGTTAGAGATTATTTGAATCTCAGTATTTCCATGATGGATGTGTTCTGGGTTCATGCATGACCATTGAACTGTTGGTTGTGTTCAAAGAACATTACCTAATTGAGGCATATATATCTTTAAAACCAGGAAGATATGGAATACACATTTGAGTTTGCAGTTTAAATTCTTGCTAAAATTTCTAATAAAGTTTTTTATTGTGCCTTAATTCGTAATTCTCTAAGTAGTTGTAAAATAAATAAAAAATACTATATCAAGGGTCAATTAGATCCAGATGGTAAATGACAATGACTATTTTTCCTGATGCATAGAGGATTAAAAGGAATACAGTTTGAAAAGAGGACAATTTATTTTAAAAAGTCTTCCACTGTGGTGTCTGAGAAATTTAAAAATTGGGCATAAGTAATGACTCTTATCTCTAGAATGCTTTGAATTCTGCCAATTCTTTAAAAAACACTTTATTGGTAATAGTCTTCTTAACAATAGTTCTCATGGGTATTATTAAAAAATACAAGAAGTTAGTATTTTTTAGTTCTTTATATTAAAGTCCTCCATGATTCGAAAAATGTGCATTTTATATAATCTGGTTTTTGTTGTAGGTTTCCTATTCTAAGAACCTCTGAATTAAACCATATTATCTCATAATCTCAGTGTTTAGTGTCAAATACTTTCTATCTTGAAGTTGTGCATTTATTGAGTTAATAATTGTACAACATGTAATTTCTTTCCCTTACCTGAGTATTTTCACTCTGAAAATATGTTTATATCTATACTACTGTTTATCTAAAATTACATAGTCGTAAGTGGCAGTGTTATTTGGAATTTGTTACTTTTTTATGTGGTTTTGTTGAGTCTCAGTAGTGATTTTGCTGGCACTTTCAGCTTTTGTGAATGGGTGGGAAGGGAAAAAGTGATTTACAGGTGGTGTTTAAGTTCAGGAGGTCCATTCTTTTTCTTCTGCAGATTGGGAGTTACTAAGTGCTTTTGGTTTCAGTGGGATGAGGACCTGTGTTGCCCTAGGTCTAGCTCACTGCTGGCAGTCCTTGGTAGACAAGCATGAGGGACACTGGTAACTCTGATCCCAGGTCACTGGCACTACGAAGGGAATAAAGAAGGGACAGAGAGCTGCATTTTGTGAGCAAGGTTGGAGGATAGAGCATTTTTTCAGTTCTAGCTTCCTTCCTAAGACAAAGTGCATTCTGCATAGAGAAACTTAACTGTAGTAGAATGTGGTAGCTGTTTCAAGTCCAAACAAAGAACATGTGGAAAGGGGTCTCAGCAAAACACTGACTTCATCCCAGAATAAATACAAGATAATTTTTAAGGGGAGAGAATTGTCATTAAGGTTAGAGTCTTTTGTTAACATGGAACATATTAAAACTATATTTTCCCCTTTCTACAAAAATGTCATTTGATAAAGCAGAAAATGGGAGGATGCCTTGATTTATTGGCATGTAAAAAAACTGAAGGAGGACTACTTAGCCCCTTAGGGGAAAATGTACCTTATTCAACCCAAACGTGATTGTCGAAAAGATAAAACCTACTTCTGCCATACACATCTATATATTTTCTTGGCTCCTTATGTCCTTAGTTGAGTACCCAGTGTCTTCTTGCACCATTATTTAGAAAGTATTTCAGCCACTTAAGAACTGGTATGTGTGTTATGTTTATTTTTATTTGTAGTTTTTTGTTTAATTTTTATTTTGTAGGCATATATAGTTTCAAAGGCAAAACTATAAGACGGTGCATTCAGACAGGTCTAGCTTCTATTTTGTCCCTTCGCCTTTCTTATCTTTTCCGTTACTTTATGTATAACTGAATTAATTAGAATTATCCTTTTTTTGTCTTTGACAATGCAGTAAGCAAATACATGTATGGCTTTTGATGTTTTCTTCCCTTTCTTTCATAAAAATGCATACTTTTCTGCTGTTGCCTCTTCTACTTCACAGTATATCCCAGGGAGCACTTTAAAGTAATATATAGAGATTTTCCCCTTTCTTTTACAGCTGCGTAGTGATTCCATTTAATGGATATACCATAATTTATTTAACTAGTCTCCTCTTGATGGGCATGTGGGTTTTCTAGTCTTTTATTACAGATAGTGTTGCAGTGAATAGCTCTTTGGAAGATTTAATTTGATTAGTCAGAATCCCCAATCCTGTGATGAAGCAAAACCTTTCCCTAGGTCTGTAACTTGCCTGTTACTAAATTGTGGTGGCATAGGATCTGCAGAGTGACTGGGAAAATAAAGCACGTAGCATCATTTCCCCTTAGCTGTGCAGATTCCTTCCTGTTTAACCAAAATTTCCATAATCTATTCTTTCTTTTTTTTGTTCTTGGTACTAAATGAAAGTATACATTAATTTTCTAGACAAGGACTAATTTTGAGTGATTTTGGGGGAAGATACATGTTACTGCTTAGTAAGAAAAGAAAATGGGTTTTGTATTGTAACAGACTAGTCATTGTCATTTATTCTCCCATTTGCCACTTCTTGTGTAAATTATAGTATTTCTGGTAATGTTTTTCTTCTTCTACAGTGGTGAACATGCAGTTGTTAACAGTGATAGCCCTCCTAAACAATGTATGGGTTATTCTCAGAAGGGATTTGTCGGGATTAGAGTTTTTGTGTACGTGGCACCTGTTAGGTAGGCTCTCTGGTAGAATGAGCAGCTTGCTTCCTTCTGCTTTCCCAGTCACTTCAGGCAGACAGTATGTATTTGTGCATTTTCAGAGATAGAACAACAACAAAAAAAAGAGGTTTCGTAGTCAATATAAGTAGCTAGGAATGGAGTGTCCTTTTAGTAAAACTGTAATATAAATAATCTGTTTAAATCTAGTGAAATGACTAAGCTAATAAGTTCAAATTTACAAAAATAATTCTTGTAATATAAAATACTTGTTAACACAGATGAGAGAGGTTTGACATTTTAAGAGTCATATACATTTATACAGAAAGTGAAAATATACCTCTTTGGGTTTGATTGTAAGGTAAGTATGCTTTGAAATTTCATTTAAAGAACTTATGTTACTGTCATAGTCAAGTAATGAAATTGTAAGTAGCGTTTGCCGGCCTTACCACAGTGGACATGCGGGGCTGAATTCTCTGTTGTGGGGCTGAGTTCTCTTCACTGTGAGATGCTTTGCATCATCCCAGACCTCTTTCCCTAGATGCCAGTGGCGCTCCGAAACGATCCCCTTGCTACCCATGCCTAGTTGTGACAACCAGAAGTATCTCCAGACTTTGCCAGATATTCCTCAGGGGTCAGAATCACCCTTGGTTGGGAAACCACTGCTCTGAAATGACACCGTTTATGAAAAGGAGTGTATGACGATGTAGCTAGTGGCAGGTGTACAAAGCTTTAGTTCTAAACTTTTCCCCCCTGTAGGTAATAATTTAAAGCTTATTAGATGAGTAAATTGTGAAGTTATTGTGCAGGTTTGGGATTAAGTCAATTTTATTTTTGCAACTGTATATACTCCCATGTATGAATATATTTGTGTGGCTTAAAAAACATGTTCACATGATATATATATATATATATCTTCAAGCACAGGTGAAAAATGTGTGTTTACTGCTAGAAATTATCATTGCTTTTAGGAATGGACTTGAAATTTTGTTTCTTGTACATGGATTCTGTTCAGGAATTTTTAACTGTTTTATATATTGTTAATTTTAGCTACTACTCCATGGTTTGAGTCCTATAGAGAGACCTTTCTTCAGTCGATGCCAGCATCAGACCATGAATTTCTGAACCACTACTTAGCATGTATCCTTTGACCTTTATGTTCTCTTAAAATCAAATGTTTTGGGAGCTACTAATCTCAGTTATATTAAGGCAAAATTGTTGAGAGTACATAGAGAATGGAGAAATTATTTTTGTTTTTGATACGTTTTTGTTGTTTCTGTTAAATGCCATCCTAGATACAGAACTGATGTAATAAATTGATTTCGGTTACAAAGTAAAAATACTAAGGGCTAGCTTATTGTTTTCCCTAGATTAAGTATTTCACACTTAATAATATTTTAAGCTGTTTTAGTAAGACAGTGTAACTGTTAGTGGTGCTTTTGCTAATTGCCTCAAAATTAATTGCTTATGTAAAAGCTTATATTTAAAAACAGTTCTACATTCTCTTTAGTAGCCTGTTTTATAGCTGTAAACCTCCTTTGACAATTTTGGCTCTTTAGTTTTCTTAATGAGGTTACAGAGAAAAGTTAAATTGTAGGATAGAGTATGAAACTACAGTGAGATCGCGTGGAGAGGACCAAGATTCAGCAGAACTGTTCATTGTGCTGAGAGTTGTCAGTTTTGGTATTATCCATTTTTACTTTCATGAATTTCCTTATATATGTAAATAACCTAAAAACCTGTCAACAAAAAAATCTTTAAGATTTACAATCTTGAATTACTTAGATGTGTTGCAGAAATTATTTTGTGTTGCAGTGAAAATCTATGAAGACAATTTTTTAGTTCAGAAAGTAACACCTTTAAAGTTTATTGTATTAAGATAATATTTATTATCAAGTAATGTGATAATTACCTTAATAATGTGGCTTATAAGGTATGTTGGTAGCGTCGTCTAGTGAAGCTGAACCTGTGGAACAGTTCTCAAAGTTGTCACAAGAACAGCATCGAATTCAGCACAATAGTGACTATTCCTACCCCAAGTGGTTTATACCAAATACTCTTAAATATTATGTACTTTTACATGATGTAAGTGCAGGAGATGAACAGAGGTAAGTTTTCTTTTTCAGCTTAAAATTTTTTCACGTAAACGTTAATCTGGACATGGCTTGTTTAAATTTTAGATATATTTTTCATACAAGAAAGTAAAAATTTAATAATAAAACGTTTACATCTTTTATTCCAGAGTTATATTAAACAGCTAAGTAGATTTATGGTGGATTTCATGTGCTTAGCCACACTTTAAGTATATATCTGTTACCATAATCTTTGTACGAAAGTGCTTGCCATTTTACACCTGTAGATCTTAGCTATTATTGCCTACTTTGTATAAAATTACTAGTTTTTTCTTTTTTCTCCTTCCCAGTTTTCCTCTAACTTTTCACTTCCTGAGTGTTGATAAAGGTGTTTCCTTTTTTGCCCTTCACTATCTTATCACTTTATATTTTTATCCTTGTTTTTCATTCACAGTCTGAAAAACATCCAAACATGTCTTTCTTATATTCTCTTTAATATTCATTATGAGTGATTGGCTATAGTCCTTTTATCTTTTGGATAAGTGATTAACGTTATTTAACCATTAACCTTAACTTAAATGAAATAAGTTCTTGAAAGATAACATAACTTTAAAGGCAATTTATTTTTATGGCTTCAGTTAACTTTTGGTTTCAAGATGTGAATTGAATTAATCTTTTATTTCAAACTGTTGTTTTGTTATCTCAGTGCTATGGAGAATATGCAATTAAATAATAATTTCCTGCCCTTGTTCCAAGCACAAACCATCATCTTGTTAACAAATTTTCCTATAAAACCAAAGAATTATTCTCAGGCTTGCTAATCTTCAAGAATTTTTGAAATCATAAACAGTCTGTAGCCTGTGGATAAAGCATACTATAGAAATAGAAATAATTTGACCTGGCTATTAAAATTAGTTTCTGTCAGTTGAATATGGTATGTGTCTTCCATATTGAAAGGTTATTACTGGGATATTTAAGTGGTAATTCAAATGGTTTTTATGTTTAGCAGTATCATTGGTAAAGCTAGTAGTTCATTGTACTTGCATGTATATATACATACATATGTCTGTGTTTATTTATAACTATTTTACTTATCCAGCCTTAACTTTATAGTGTGTAATATGGTTCATTTGCCAAACTTTTTATTTGTATAATATTAGCATCTGCATTTTAAATACGATAAAACATTTTCCAGGGTTTTTTTCTTTTTTTTTGGTACTAGATGTATGAATGACTAAATCAAGAATACCTGTTTAAACTAGTTAGCTCTGTATACCACAATGTCATTTTTCCTCAGAATGTACTGTTTGTTTTCTTAAGCTGCCTTATTATTTGAATTATCACTCACCAACTAGAATAGTTTAATTAACTTGAAGTATGGAAGTCACAATACTTTTTGTTGCATGGGTCCAGCTATTAAAATTTTGCAAGAAAAAGGTGGATTTTATGTAATAAATACCTTAGTTGCTTTTCTTGAGTTGTGTCTCTTCTTCCTCTGAACCGTGTCTCTTTGGAGATAGTTACGGGAAGGGTGAACTGTGGCAGGGAAAGATGTTTTGTAAGTTTTGGGGTGCTGTGTTTCTCTGTTTTAGCACTTATATATTTCAACATTTGTCTCTATCTAAGACAGTTTCCTCAAGTTGTATTTCCAAAGTCTAGTCCTTGTAGTTGAAAGTTCTGATCTGTGTTTGGAGCCACTCTTTAAATTCACTGCACATTAGCAAATGAGAGGCTGGACTGCTGCAAAGAAACTTTTGCTTTGTTTACCGAAGTTCCCCAAACGAGTTTGACTGCCAAAAACTAGTTTGCCTCTCTTTGATAACATAGGAGTACCTTGCAAAATTTTATTCTGTGAAGCACACTTTGGTAGCTCTGCTTTAAGGTGATATTCAAGCTATCTAAATTTCAATTAGAATCGTGATCTTTGTTTTAACTTTTTTTTATTCTCTAATTTTTTTATACTAAGTTATATTTAATTTTTTCTTTTCCCTCTCTTCTGGATTATTTTAGTATTTATTATTGCCTAAGGTCTGCTGCCCATTTACAGACTGTTTTCTATTTTCTGTTGTAGAGCTGAATCAATTTATGAAGAAATGAAACAGAAATATGGAACTCAGGGTTGCTATTTACTTAAAATTAATTCTCGAACATCTAATCGAGCATCAGATGAACAGATACCAGATCCTTGGAGTCAGTATCTCCAGAAAAATAGTATTCAAAACCAGGTATATGTAAAAAACAACAATGAAGCAAACCACAAAAGCTGTATTTCAGTTTTATAACATGATGGCATCACTGTAGAGTTTTTTATGTCTTGGTTTAACTAGTAGTAGTAATGCTTGCTTTGTGGAGTCTGGCTAGTTTTGATCCATCAACTTGTGAGCTCTTAATTTAGTGGTTTAAAAACTGCTTTTTTTAACTAACCTCAGTAATCCCTTATATGTATTCCTTTCCGTATATTCTATCAGTGTTAATTGATCTTTTCCTTAAAAGATAAAAAGTGAATTACACATAAGAATTGGATTGGCTAGACATGTAGAGAATAGAATTTTTGACTTGTATGTAATTCCTTATCAAGTTTACAGTCAATTCTTCATTGTCCGCATGCTCTAGCCTTGCCATCCTTCATTTTCAACATGTTGTTCTTATGGCCTTGGAGTTCATACTTTTTAGGTGGGTGGGCTTTTTTCCCTAACTTTCCTCTGGTTTCCTTTCCTTCTGAAAATTTAGAAGTGTTTGTTCTTCTTAATCTACCCTCTTCTTAATCTAGAGTTGTAAACTAATTTTAATTGTTTGTTGGCTGAAGTGGGTGGGTGTAAAATTTCGCACTCTGTCAAACCTTAAAGGGAGAATTGTATGTCACTTGGGAGACAAATGCCAAGTTCCTGTGCTTAGTTCAGATAATCAAGAGTTGACTGTTTTTTTGTGTACAAGGAGGTTCTTAAGTAAATGGAAAATACATATTTTGTACAGTTAAACTATATTATGTACTCTTTATGTGATTAAAAATATCAATTATGTTAAAGTTTATATAATTTTGATGTTCTAATATAAATAATGTTTAATCTCTTTATTTGCCCTGTTTTTCTATGTTATATATGGAATTTTGATCCAAATTTAGTGCTCTACTGATAACATTACTCACTTTAATATTGATGTGATTGCTGACTTTCTTTAAGATAATTCTGGGGTAAAGTGAGAAAAAAAGAATGAATTGGATGTAAAGGAGTTTTGTTTTCTTAAATGGTCTTTCAGGGCCACACAGAATAGGAACAGTGTTGAAAAATTCAGTTTGAAGTCCAGCCATCAAAGGTCGTGAAGGGGAGCATTAGTCAGATTATGCAGTTTGAGAAATTATTCAGGTATGAAAAATTCTATAGTTTAGAATCCTAGAAGCCCAGAATTGGAGAAGGGCTGTCAAATCAAACGCCTGATGTAATGCTTTACTGTCCTCTAAACCTGTGACTGATCCCATCCGGTGACACCACTCACTGTCTTGTTGGATGACTCATTACACATCCAGTACCGTGAGAATCAGCCACAGTTTTCTCCTTTTGCTTGTATTCACAGGGAACTTTACCAGTTTTCCATTAAGACAATTTTCAAAATACAGAAGGTTAGCTTTCAGTTTCTCTTTTATATTTTTCCAGGCTAAAATATCTACAGCTACTTTTTAACTCTCTCTTGAATGGTGGTTTCAGACTGTTTTCTTGTCCTGATCACTTTCCTCTTACTAAATTTTTGTTTATGTATTTCCTATAAAGTATGGTACTCAGAATTATAGCTCATATTTACTGGTCTCATGGAGCAGTTTGGGTACTTTTATATTTTCTTTGTTGACCTGGAAGCCAGGTGCCTTTGCACAAGTAAACATTGCCTTAGACATTATTCTAATTCGGTACGCTCAGAATTCACTTCAGCTTGCTAACACTGAGTCCATTACCCAAGAGATCCTTATCATCCCTCTTTTCTCGCCCTGCTTGACTCTGGTGGTCCTTTTTCTTGCCATTATTCCTTCTTTAAGACACATATACAGGAATTCATATAGGCATATACCTAACCACACTTAAAATAGGTAAGCTGAGATGGAGATCATTTGCATTCAGAGGCATCAGGATAGTGGATTGAATGTCAAAAAGAAATTCAAGAACACAGTATGTGTGGATTGGAATGATAGAATAAGATAACGTGAAAGAAGTTAAGAATTTGGAGGACTGGAAGGGAAGTCCCTGTAGCAGATGAGGCTCATATTCAGCAGAACACTGTTGATGAATTTGGTGGTATCTTAAACATGATTAAATATAACTGCTAATGCTTTTTTATTTTATTTTGATAGGAATCATATGAAGATGGCCCTTGTACAGTAACTTCAAATAAGAATTCTGATAATAGCTTGCTTTCTTTGGATGGATTAGATAACGAAGTCAAAGGTCTTGATACACTTTCTTTTAAGTTTTTTTTTGATTGAAAATTGCACTGTTGTTAAAGCATGTTAATCTTTATAGGTGAAAGATGGGGGGCATTTTCTTAATAGAAAGTGATAATGGGCAGGTGAACTTTTCCTCTGGGAATTTTATGTAGTCTTTTGAGTTGGACATTTTTTGTTATTTAAAAATGTGTTTTATAAGAGTAATATACCAGATTTCTTTAAAAAAAATTTTGTAGAAGCAATGGAAGATATGATATGCAGCATTATTTCCAAATTCCCATGATATTTAGAGCTTTATTTCTGTATTTTAAATTACAGTTTTGGTAGAGATAACACTAAAATTTTTTTTGTTAAAATTTTTCTTATTGCTTAGTTGTGCTACTTAAAGGTGATTCTTTATATTATTCTAACACTTTTTTTCTTTCTTTATTTACATGAGTTTTAAAATTTCTATTATATAAAAAAAATTAAATTAAGCCCTGTAATTTTGGTTGGGGGGGAATGTTAGTTGTTGTATCTCAGGCTTCTAGACATACAGAAAGAGAAAGGGTTCCAACGTTCTTCTTTTTAAGCTTTAGCAATATGGTAGTAATACCAATTTTCTGTTGCATTCTGCAAGTAAAAGAAAGATTTGTTTTTCAGTAGATGGCTTACCAAATAACTTTAGAGCTCATCACCCACTTCAGTTGGACCCTTCCAGTGACCTTTCTAACAGCACCGATGGCCCAGATCATGTAAAATCTGCTTCATCATTATATGAGACAAAGAAAGCAAATACTGGAATTATTCATGGTGCATGTTTAACCCTTACTGATCATGATAGAATTCGACAGTTTATACAAGAGTTCACATTTCGGGGCCTTTTGCCACATATAGAGAAAACAATTCGGCAATTAAATGATCAGGTAAGATTTAATTGTTTGGATGAGCTTTTTTAAATTTCAGTAAATAGTAAACTTGGGAATACAGTATAAATTATTTAAAGCATTTGAAGTTTTTTTGTTTGTTTTTCTTTGGCCGCTACCAGGTTTTACTGACTTTACTATCAGTGATGAAGTTCTACTAAATCCTAGAAGAGGCTTGTTCATTTCTACCAGGGATTTTGCCGGCAGTTTGGACAGTTTTCTTTAAATTAGTATTGTTCAGATGAACATTTGCTCACTACTAAAGCTTTTTAGTTACTTAGAATTTAAAAATTTTATGTAAAATAAAAAGATTAAGTTCTCATATTTCTAACACATTTTACCTTTTTTGTAGCTAATATCAAGGAAAGGTTTGAGTCGATCTCTATTTTCTGCAACTAAAAAATGGTTTAGTGGCAGTAAAGTTCCAGAAAAGAGCATTAATGAGCTGAAAAATACATCTGGATTGCTGTGAGTGACATGTTGTTCTGTTTTTTCTGTTTGACTCTGACTGTTGTTTGGCTGTATGATGTCCTGTAAAAAATGACTACCTCTTTAGTTTCTTAGTTGCATATTGGTCAAAACTTTGGTAGATATGAGCAGTGACTAAGTAAATAAAGAAAAAATGTAAAAACCTTTAAGTAATTGAATATCTGAAAATAAACATGATAACTGGGAAAGTCACTTGCTTTAGGGCTCTTTACCTATTTATAAAAAAAGATGTTGTTAGGTTAGGTATTCAGTAATAACACTTCTAAACCAAAATATTGTGGTCTACAATTCTAAGACATGGCAGCCTATGTTTAATATAAAATCCTGTTTTAAGGGAAAACAAAAATAATTTTGAGGTTTTTTTTTTCCCAGTAATATATAAAAGTGGTTCACCTGGAGTTAACCATTTGTTTCATAATTTGACCATGAAGAAAATGCTTGCCTTGCCTGCTATTGAGAAGTTCTCGGTATAGGGCTCTAAGTTATATAAATGAAGATGTCTCTGACTGTTCCAGGTATCTTTGAGAAATGATGCTCCCTCCATTGAGATAGAATTCCTGTAAGTCAGGCTCAGGTTTCCTCCTGTGTTGGACAGTTGAGCAGCTTGTTAGATGTTTTATAATATTTAATTATGAATCGCTCTCATTACTTACTCTGTATTTGCAGGTACCCACCGGAGGCGCCAGAACTTCAGACCCGGAAGATGGCTGACTTATGTTTCTTGGTGCAGCATTACGATCTGGCCTACAGTTGCTATCACACTGCAAAGAAGGATTTTCTGAATGACCAAGCAATGCTTTATGCAGCTGGTGCCTTGGTTGGTATTGTACAATATTATCATTTCCTAGGTCTGCTACCATGAACAACTGAAGCATTTCTCCTTAGGAAATGGCAAGCAAAGTACCTAGGGGTAAAGTTGTCCAAAGAACATACAGTGCTTTATAGATTTCAGATTACGCTGAATTGATGGATTTTCCTCAAACTAGTGCGTTTAAACATGGTCCTATATGAGGTGAAGGGGATAAAGACCATTACGAAATAAATAAAGTCACAGGCATGAAAAGTCTCACATAGGGAATATAGTCAGTAATACTGTAGTATCTTTGTACGGTGACAGTTATTAAAGACACATTTCGTGGTACTTCATAATGTGTATTATTGTTGAATTGCTGTATTGTACACCTGAAACCAAAGTAATACTGTGTATCAACTGTACTTCAAATAGAAAAAAGAACATGGTCAGAAATGAGGGTTGAGATTTCTTAGCTTTGATTAGTACCTTCTAAATGTGTATGTTTTTAAACTTGAATTGAATTTGGATTATTATTCGTAGTATAGAAGTTTTTCTTCAGAAGAAAGTAAAGACATATCTGCTCTAACATAATATGTGTACACCTGAAAATCCTTGTAGTCCATAAAAGGTGCCCTAAAAATAATCAGCCATAGAGAAAATAAGATTGGGGCAGTCCTCTAAAACCTAGGATCTTGGTTAACGAGAACACAAACAAAAAATGTTTTTGTACCTTGGGAGGTGACCTGTATAATCTAGTCAGGCAGCTCCAGCATGCCTGGAGGTTAACTTGATAATTAAAAAAATACGCAAACCAATACGTAAAATCTGGCAGCTGTGGGTAGGGCTCGGGAAGAGGAACTCCTTCCTACCCAGTGGCCTTCCTAGGAAGGGGAGCGTGGAGGAAATGCAGCTTGCCTGAGTCAAGAGCTGTGTGAGCACACTGTGTATGTACCTATCTGCAGAGTTCTCAGGCACCAGAGTGTAGGGATTTGTTTTTTATTTTAACATACAGACGGAAAAAGCTCCTGCCTGTGAATCAGCTGAGCTCAGGGTTTTTTCCTTTGCTGCTGAGGTTATAATTCTGTATGTTATTTTTGATTGCCTTGACTAAGAAAAATTGTTTGTCAGTGAATACAAATTTTATTTGTATTATTGTAGTAGTACTGGGACTCTTCCCTATTTATCATTCACACATTAGCTAATTGATCAAGTCCAAGTGTGTTGTAGTTGAACAGACTAAGCTACTTGCCTTTTTAGATGAAAATTATGGACAATATTTAGTTACAGTAATGATAAAGTTACAAATCATATTATACAACCAGTAATTCTTGAAGAAACACTGTGTTTTGTAGTTTAATCACTCATAACTAACTGAAGGTTAAGCAGATCACTTTGTTCTTGATGAAAAAAAGCTTTGTAAAATGTATTAATTCATTATTATAGACTATAAGAAATGATTTAGTGGTTAGTTATTGAAGATTATGTGGTAACTTGGGCTGATCATTCTGAATTTTCTCACCAGATCTGTAGAGACTATGTTAGTTTTGTTTGTATGTTTGCCATTTAATGTTTCTTGCAGAATTAAATTGGAAAATAACTTAGAAATTGGCGTATATTTTTCTTAAAGGATTTTTTTCTTAGCATACTTATTAATGTATACATATGTAATATATATGCTTATATATATGGTAAATATGTATTTTTTGTATAATATAGTGTTATACCATATATTCATTATGTATATTAGTTAAAATCTAAACTAGTTAAGAAAACACGATGTTTCAGAACAGTAGTATATTTTGTCACATGGATAGGATGCATTTTCATTCAGTTCATTCAGTAAATTTTGGAGCAGCCACTGCTGGGTGCTAAGCCTAGAGAAGCATTTTGAAACATGACGGTGTGTATTGTTATAGATCTTAGAGCCTGTCAGGTTAAAAACTTCAGTCATATTCCCAGTTTTTAGATAATTTTTTTCTGTATTCTTTTCTGTCTTTAAAAATGTTACTGAGAAATAGATTTATTCATTGTAAAAGTAGATTGGCATGAACAGTTTTTTCCTTCAAGTTATTAAAGTTTCATTTATTTCTAGTTAGATTTTTCTTAAATCCTGGTGAATAATGATGGCACAAGTATGGACATAGTAGGATGTTTTACTAAGAAAGCCAAAAGTTGTATATTAGTCTTCATTTCTAAATCCTTTAGCACCACTGTATAATATTTTGAATTATTAACCGTCACAGACATTGACAATAGAATGGCTTTTTAAAATGAAATAAAAGACCTAGAAAAGACAATAATACAGGTCTAAGATATGGTCATTGTGCCTTCTGTAAGATACAGTATGTAAACTTGAGTGTATAAGTAGCTGAAAGTGTAGTACAGGCAATTGTGAGTGCCTTTTTCATATTTCGATGGCCAGTAATTGGAAAGAGATGTACTTTATTTTGTCTCTGTATGGTCCTGTCATTGGTCTGTTCTCTACACACTGAGGGATAGGAAAGAACAAGGAGGAGGTAGTAGAAGAAGAAATCTTACACTAGGCAAATATATATCATTACTCGAAGTGTTTACTGGGTCTTTTGAAAATCTCATTTAAACGAATGACAGACTTTGAGTAGAAGAATTTTAAACTAAAAGCACACAAATATATTTTTAATATATTTTTCAAGATTACGTTACTCTGAAATTTATACATGTGCATACGTAAAAACCTAGCAAACTTCATTCCAATTTTTAGGCTCCTGAATTCTAAACTACAAGAATATTTCTTCTTTTGAAAGAGTACAAATAATGTCTTTTCTTTCCTCTAGGAAATGGCAGCAGTGTCAGCTTTTCTTCAGCCAGGAGCACCTAGGCCATACCCTGCACATTACATGGATACGGCGATCCAGACTTACCGGGATATCTGCAAGTAGGTGACTAGAATGCTTAGGTCACGTCCATTTTTTCTTAAATTAGCATTCTATTACATCCCCCGTTCCTTTCCTCTTTTGTTTGGATTTGTGGTTAGGAATTTGATTTATGTATTGTTGAGGTTATATTTCATGTTGAGGGTGATTTGTACCATGGGGACATTTCTAACCTTAACTGCTGTTAAGCCAGGAGTTTGTCAAAAACAGAGTGAAATGATAGTCCAGGGAAAGGAGATGAGAAGTGTTTTGTACACACAATGAGTTCTGTTGGCACTTTGTATAGAGTTAGAACTCACCATTGTAAGGAGACCATGATCTGGTGTGAAATGGTCAGAGGAGGTTACATGGCATGTTTGAGGAACAGACCTTGAAAGAAAGGTGGTTGGGATTTGATACCATGAAGACCTTTCAGGACTGTGATTGGCAAGGATACTGTTTGGATGCAGTGTCACTGGTGAGACACAGTAGAGCCATGGCTGTTGCATCAATGAGCAGGTGTTTTGAAAGAAAGCAGTGCGGGGAGCCTTCTTAACTCTCATTTATTAATGTTACTGTTAAGCTGTAAGAATGTATGTAGTAGCAAATGGGATTTACTGAATATTTGAGTAGAACCTTGACATAATAAAATTAATTTTGCAGGAAGAGTAATCTGACATTTCTATATAGAATGTATGGGTTGCAAGAGACACAGAGGCATTTTTGTCTCCTATAATGCCAAAGGGGAAAGACCAGTGGTAACAATGTGTTTATAGTGCAACACTGATAAGCAGTAACATTGTGTGCTCAGCATTTACCCATCTGCCAAAATGATTTACTTTTATTTACTCTCATTTAATCTTTACAACAAACTTACCAAATGGTGGTACTTAATCACCTCAGTTTTACAGATGAGACTGAAACTTAAAAGGTTAACTTTTCCAACAGCATGCACCTAATAAATGTTGGTAACAGTATCAAATCCTACCTCCTATACCTTAAAATCTATTCAAGAATGTGTTGGCCATTCTGGCAAGAGAAAGAGCCTCCTGAGAAAGAGGAACCACTGAAGGGTTCTGAAAAGGAGAGATGCAAAAAGTAGAACTTGGAGAGTGAGGGATGGAGGCAGCCAGAGTAACAAGAGTTTCAAGAAGTTTGAATATTCTTTCTCTAGAAAGATATTCCTTGTCTTCAAGAGCTGCAAAGAGATGCACGTGGACTGATGGGAAAGAAAAGGTAGAGTGAGGTGCAGTGGCCCCAGAGTCAGATGAGCTGTGGCGGTGCGGTTTCAGCCTTCTGCCCAGCACAGGATGCATGGTCCTCACTGAGTGCCTAGTGCCACATGTCTCCCTTAGAATCTCCATTCTAAGTTACCAAAATTGATAAGCTTTATCATAAGTTGAGTCTATTTTTGGGGGTAAATTGGAAACACATTAATTATACACATTAATTATTTATTATTTATTTATTTATATTTTTTATTTTCATATCATTAATCTACAATTACATGTGCAACATTATGGTTACTAGACTCCCCAGATCATCAAGTCCCCCACCACATACCCCATTACTGTCACTGTCCATCAGCATAATGAGATGCTATAGAATCACTACTGTCTTCTCTGAGTTGTACAGCCCTCCCCGTGCCCCCCCAACATTATGCCTGCTAATCGTAATGCCCCTTTTTCCCCCTTGTCCCTCCCTTCCCACCTATCCTCCCCAGTCCATTTCCCTTTGGTAACTGTTCGTCCATTCTTGGGTTCTGTGAGTCTGCTGCTGTTTTGTTCCTTCAGTTTTTTTCTTTGTTCTTATACTCCACATATGAATGAAATCATTTGATACTTGTCTTTTTCCGCCTGGCTTATTTCACTGAGCATAATACCCTCTAGCTCCATCCATGTTGTTGCAAATGGTAGGATTTGTTTTCTTCTTATGGCTGAATAATATATTCCCTTGTGTATATGTACCACATCATCTTTCTCCATTCAGCTACTGATGGACTCTTAGGTTGCTTCCATTTCTTGGCTATGGTAAATAGTACTGCGATAAACATAGGGGTGCATATGTCTTTTTGAATCTGGAATGCTGCATTCTTAGGGTAAATTCCTAGGAGTGGGATTCCTGGGTCAAATGGTATTTCTATTTTGAGTTTTTTGAGGACCCTCCATACTGCTTTCTACAGTGGTTGTACTAATTTACATTCCCAGCAGCAGTGTAGGAGGGTTCCCTTTTCTCCACATCCTCGCCAACATTTGTTGTTATTTATGTTTCGGATGTTGGCCATCCTTACTGGTGTGAGGTAATATCTCATTGTGGTTTTAATTTGCATTTCTCTGATGATTAGTGATGTGGAGCATCTTTTCATGTGTCTATTGACCATCTGAATTTCTTTGACGAAGTTTCTGTTCATATTCTCTGCCCATTTTTTAATTGGATTATTTGCTTTTTGTTTGTTGAGGTGCATGAGCTCCTTATATATTTTGGATGTCAACCCCTTATCGGATATGTCATTTATGAATATATTCTCCCATACTGTAGGATGTCTTTTTGTTCTACTGATGGTGTCCTTTGCTGTACAGAAGCTTTTCAGCTTGATATAGTCCCACTTGTTCATTTTTGCTTTTGTTTCCCTTGCCCGGGGAGATATGTTCATGAAGAAGTTGCTCATGTTTATGTCCAAGAGATTTTTGCCTATGTTTTTTTCTAAGAGTTTTATGGTTTCATGACTTACATTCAGGTCTTTGATCCATTTTGAGTTTAGTTTTGTGTATGGGGTTAGACAGTAATCCAGTTTCATTCTCTTACATGTAGCTGTCCAGTTTTGCCAACACCAGCTGTTGAAGAGGCTGTCATTTCCCCATTGTATATCCATGGCTCCTTTATCATATATTAATTGACTGTATATGTTTGGGTTAATGTCTGGACTCTCTATTCTGTTCCACTGGTCTGTGGGTCTGTTTTTGTGCCAATACCAAATTGTCTTGATTACTGTGGCTTTGTAGTAGAGCTTGAAGTCAGGGAGCGTAATTCCCCTGTTTTATTCCTCCTTCTCAGGATTGCTTTGGCTATTCGGGGTCTTTTGTGGTTCCATATGAATTTTAGAATTATTTGTTCCAGTTCATTGAAGAAAGCTGTTGGTAGTTTGATAGGGATTGCATTGAATCTGTAGATTGCTTTAGGTAGTATAGCCATTTTGACAATATTTATTCTTCATAGCCAAGAGCATGGGATGAATTTCCATTTGTTAGTGTCTTCTTTAATTTCTCTTAGGAGTGTCTTGTAGTTTTCAGGGTATAGGTCTTTCACTTCCTTTGTTAGGTTTATTCCTAGGTATTTTATTCTTTTTGATGCAATTGTGAATGTAATTGTTTTCTTGATTTCTCTTTCTGTTAGCTCATCGTTAGTGTGTAGGAAAGCAACAGATTTCTGTGTGTTAATTTTGTATCCTGCAACTTTGCTGACTTCAGATATTAGTTCTAGTAGTTTTGGAGTGGAGTCCTTAGGGTTTTTTATGTACAATATCATGTCATCTGCAAATAGTGTCAGTTTGACTTTTTCTTTTACCTATCTGGATGCTTGTATTTCTTTGTTTTGTCTGATTGCCATGGCTAGGACCTCCAGTACTATGTTGAATAACAGTGGGGAGAGTGGGCATCCCTGTCTTGTTCCCGATCTTGGATGAGAAGCTTTCAGTTTCTCACTGTTAAGTATGATGTTGGCTGTGGGTTTGTCATATATGGCTTTTATTATGTTGAGGTACTTGCCGTCTGTACCCATTTTGTTGAGAGTTTTAATCAGGAATGGATGCTGAATTTTGTCAAATGCTTTTTCAGCATCTATGGAGATGATCATGTGGTTTTTATTGTTCTTTTTGTTGATGTGGTGGATGATGTTGATGGATTTTTGAATGTTGTACCATCCTTGCATCCCTGGGATGAATCCCACTCGATCATGGTGTATGATCCTCTTGATGTATTTTTGAATTCGGTTTGCTAATATTTTGTTGAGTATTTTTGCATCTACGTTCATCAGGGATATTGGTCTGTAATTTTCTTTTTTGGTGGGGTCTTTGCCTGGTTTTGGTATTAGAGTGATACTGGCTTCATAGAATGAATTTGGAAGTATTCCCTCCTTTTCTATTTTTTGGAAAACTTAATGAGAATGGGTATTATTTTTTCTCTATATGTCTGATAAAATTCAGCGGTGAATCCATCTGGCCTGGGCCTTTTGTTCTTGGGTAGTTCTCTGATTACCGATTCAGTTTCGTTGCTGGTAATTGGTCTGTTTAGATTTTCTGTTTCTTCCTTGGTCAGTCTTGAAAGGTTGTATTTTTCTAAGAAGTTGTCCATTTTTTTCTAGGTTTTCCAGCTTGTTAGCATATAGATTTTCATAGTATTCTCTAATAATTCTTTTTATTTCTGTGTGGTCCATTATGATTCTTTCTCATTTCTGATTCTGTTTATGTGTGTAGATTCTCTCTTTCTCTTTATAAGTCTGGTAGGGGTTTATCTATTTTGTTTATTTTTTCGAAGAATAGCTCTTGGTTTCATTCATTTTTTCTATTGTTTTATTCTTCTCAATTTTATTTATTACTTCTCTGATCTTTATTATGTCCCTCCTTCTGGTGACTTTGGGCCTCATTTGTTCTTCTTTTTCCAATTTCAATAGTTGTGACTTTAGACTATTCATTTAGGATTGTTCTTCCTTCTTATATAGGCCTGGATTGCAATATACCTTCCTCTTAGAACTGCCTTTGCTGCGTCCCACAGAAGTTGGGGCTTTGTGCTGTTGTTGTCATTTGTCTCCATATATTGTTTGATCTCTGTTTTAAATTATTCATTGATCCATTGATTATTTAGGAGCATGTTGTTAAGCCTCCATGTATTTGTGAGCGTTTTTGTTTTCTTTGTACAGTTTATTTCTAGTTTTATACCTTTGTGATCTGAGAAGTTGGTTGGTAGAATTTCAGTATTTTTGAATTTACTGAAGTTCTTTTTGTGGCCTAGTATGTGGTCTATTCTGGAAAATGTTCCATGTGCACCTGAGAAGAATGTGTATCCCGCTTCTTTTGGGTGTAGAGTTCTGTAGATGTCTGTTAGGTCCATCTGTTCTTGTGTGTTGTTCAGTGCCTGTGTGTCTTTACTTATTTTCTGTCTGGTTGATCTGTCCTCTGGAGTGAGTGGTGTGTTGAAGTCTCCTAAAATGAATGCATTGCTTTCTATTTCCTCCTTTAATTCTGCTAGTATTTGTTTCACATATGTTGGCGCTCCTGTGTTGGGTGCATATATATTTATAATGGTTATATCCTCTTGTTGGACTGACCCCTTTATCATTATATAATGTCCTTGTTTATCTCTTGCTACTTTCTTTGTTTTGAAGTCTATTTTGTTTGATACAAGTACTGCAACACCTGCTTTTTTCTCCCTGTTGTTGGCATGAAATATCTTTTTCCATCCCTTCACTTTTAGTCTGTGTATATCTTTGGGTTTGAGGTGAGTCTCTTGTAAGCAGCATATAGATGGGTCTTGCTTAAACGATTCTGTTACTCTGTGTGTTTTGATTGGTGCATTCAGTCCATTTACATTTAGGGTGATTATTGATAGATATGTACTTACTGCCATTGCCAGCTTTAGATTCGTGGTTACCAAAGGTTCAGGGGTAGCTTCTTTACTATCTAACAGTCTATCTTAACTCTCTTGTTAAGTTATTATAAACACAGTCTGATGATTCTTTATTTCTCTCCTTTCTTATTCTTCCTCCTCCATTCTTTATATGCTAGGTGTTTTATTCTGTACTCCTTTGAGTTTCCTTAGACTGTTTTTGTGGATAGTTGATTTTATTTTTTGCCTTTAGTTTGTATTTGAATGGTCTGCTTTCTTTGCTATGATTTTATTTTCTCTGGTGACATCTATTTAGCATTAGGAAGTGCTTCCATCTAGAGCCAGTCCCTTTAAGATATCCTGTAGAAATGGTTTGTGGGAGGCAAATTCCCTCAATATTCACTTGTCTGGGAATTATTTAATCCCTCCCTCAAATTTAAATGATAATCATGCTGGATACAGTATTCTTGGTTCAAGGCCCTTCTATTTCATTGCATTAAATATGTCATGCCATTCTCTTCTGGCCTGTAAGGTTTCTGTTGAGAAGTCTGATGATAGTCTGATTGGTTTTCCTTTGTAGGTGATCTTTTTTCTCTCTCTGGCTGCCTTAAATATACTCTGTCCTTGTCTTTGATCTTTGCCATCTTAATTATTATGTGTCTTGGTGTTGTCTTCCTTGGGTCCCTTGTGTTGGGAGATCTGTGGGCTTCCATGGTCTGAGAAACTATTTTCTTTCCCAGCTTGGGGAAGTTTTCCTCAATTATGTCTTCAAAGACACTTTCTGTCCCTTTTTCTCTCTCTTCTTCTTCTGGTACTCCTGTAATGCGAATATTGTTCCATTTGAATTGGTCACACAGTTCTCTTAATATTTTCTTTCATTCCTAGACATCCATTTATCTCTCTGTGCCTCAGCTTCTGTGTACTCCTGTTCTCTGATTTCTATTCCATTAACAGTCTCTTGCACCTCATCTAGTCTGCTCTTGAGTCCGTCAATTGATTGTTTCATTTGTGTAATGTTCCTCCTGACTTCCTCCCTTAGCTCTTGCATATTTCTCTGTAGGTCCATTAGCATGGTTATGACTTTTATTCTGAATTCTTTTTCAGGGCGATTGTTTAAATCTATCCCACCAGGTCCCCTCTCTGGGGTTGTTTGGGTTATCCTTGTCTGGACCAGATTCTTCTGTCTTTTCATGGTAATAGAAGTAAGTGGTCACAGGCAGGTGACATGTGTGTCATCTGGGAGAACAAAGTCCCTTCCTGCTTGTTGTTCTCCTTGCGCTTCTCCGCAGCCACTGTGCCGGGTTACCTGCACACCAGAAGGCAGTCTCTGGGATAATCCCCTGAGCTGCCATGGGCAGGGCCGCCCTCAGGCTAGCCTAGAGCATTGCGAGGGTTTGCAGCCACCCTGGGTGTGTTCTGTCCCCCTTGGTGCCTTCCAGACCTTGCTCTGGCTTCCGTGGCCCTTTCCAGTTAGCTGCGTGCCCGCCAGGAGGAGATTCGGTGTGGTTGCTGTGGGCAGGTCGCTCTCCTGCTGTTCTGCAGCTGTGGTGGATCCGCCGGACCATTTGCAGTGCTGGCTGGGGGGAATGAATGGCAGGCTGCTTATTGCCGTGAGAGGCTTAGGCAGAGCTGCTTTACCCGGCAGCCAGTTAGGGAGCCTGAAATTCCTCAAGATTCCCAGCCTGCTGGGCTGAGTGCGCTGGAATGATTTTGTTCTGCTGTTGGGCCCTTGTCTCTTTAAGACTTTTAAAAAAGCGCCCGCTTTTCTTTTGTCCCTGGAGAGCCGGCTGTGTGGACCCACTTGCAGTCTCCGTCTCGGATCCTGCCCTTCCATTTCTCTAATCTCCAACACACCATGCAATGTGTGTCTGCGCTCCTGATGCATATCACCAGGGCTGGTTATTTAGCAGTCCTGTGCTTCCACTCCCTCCCCACTCTGAATCCTCTCCTCCCGCCAGTGAGCTGGGGTGGGGGTGTGCTCGGGTCCCGCCAGGTCGTGGCTTAGTATCTTACCTGCTTCGTGAGGCGCTGAATACTCACAGATATAGCTGTAGCCTGGCTGTTGTACTGTATCTTCTGGTCTCTCTTTTAGGGATAGTTGTATTTGTTGTATTTTCACAAATATATATGGTTTTGGGAGGCGATTTCCACTGCCCTGCTCATGCCACCATCTTGCCGAGCTCATATACACATCAATTTTAAGAAGCTCTGTGATATCAGAAATACTAAAATGTGAGTACATTTTCTTAGAATACACAAAAGTAATGCACAAAGTATTACTTTGGCAGTGCCCTTTTCTCAGAATGCCACGCTCCACTTTTTAACTGATGAGATCATATTTATCCTTAAAAGATTTTGTTTTCTTTTTTGAAGTCGTTCTTCCTTCCCCAAATCACAATAAAAATCAAGTGTTCCCTGTTCCTTACCTGTTTTGTAAAGGTTTCTGCTTTAGGTAGTGATTGTGTCATAGAAATACTTGAATTCTCAGAACTTCGGTATCCTGATGCAAATGATTTTTTAAAATGTTACTTGGATAGACAATAAAGGCCTTGACTTTGTAGTTTTGTACCTTAACTGACCACATGGGAAATAGGTAAGAAATCTGCATACATAAATAAGACAAGAGTGTTAAGATTTAAGGGGGTTTTAAAGGTTGCTTTAGAAAACTCTTTTTAAAAGCTGAGCATATTTGAGCATATAGGTGAGTATATGTTGGTAATTAGGAGTTAGTCTTTTCAGTTCATGAAAACAATTTTAGATACTCATAAACACCTTCTAGAAAGGCTATGATATGTAGAAAGTTCATGGCAGATCACTATAGTAATTTTTGAAAGTAGTAAATTGTATTTTAAAAATAACACTGTTCAGAATAACCTAATCTTTGGTTGTAATTTTAAGACCAAGTATTTTGATATAAGGATTAGAGAGTAAAAGGAGAAAAGCTTTGCTATTTCCCAGCAAAAGGATTGCATTTTGTAATTTCACAGTAAGAATGTTTTCATTTATTTCTATTAATTTTAAGAATGAATAATCCAATTCTAGATTACTGATGGTAGTAGTTACAAAGAAAAATCAACTGATTGTGTGTTTTTACAAAGATCTTGCTTGGGAATCAATCAGGCAACACTGGCCTCAGCCTTTCTCCAGTTGAAACACGTCAATGGTACTACCAGGAGGAAGCACTTAAAATATGCTTAAAAGTAGCTAGTGAAAGGAAATACACCTCATGAGAGTTTGCAGTGAGGAAGGAAAAAGAAATGTTTCTATTATTCTCTGTTCACAAAAAGTTTTGTTAACTAGCTACTGGTTCAGGGACACCAGTTAGGTTCTAGCTTTTTGCATACAGGAAGTGTGACTTGGCATTGCAGTCTTACTATGAAATTACGTGAAAATAAAAAGTTTTGATGAGTTCAAAGACTAATTTGAAGTTTTCTTACCAGCCTTTTTGGATAAGTGGGTAGCAAAGACATGGATTTCATTTTACTTAAAAACTAGACCTGCAAACTTCTGTACATGGCTGCTGTGATGTGCTTAGATGTTGTAGTGCTAATGACATTCTTTGTGCCTTTTTTCTTCAGGAATATGGTCCTGGCTGAAAGGTGTGTGTTGCTGAGTGCTGAAATCTTAAAAAGCCAAAGCAAGTACTCCGAGGCTGCAGCACTCCTGATCCGGTTGACCAGCGAGGTACTGAAAATGTGTGGCACTTGCTCTAGTCAGCATTGTTTAATGAGAGGGTGTGCAAAACAAAATCAGAGGGGAATCTCTCTTTGGGATTTTATAACATGGCTTCTTTAGTTATTTGTTGAATTGATTTTAAATGCCATCTTTCATACATTTTATAACTATGTTATGAATTTATTTTATTTACAGATTTTAAGTCTTATTATTAACCACATACATTTATTGTGCATCTTCTATGAATTAGGTTCTGGCCTCTGCATAACGATATTTAAAGCAATTTGATGTGTATCATTCTTAATATAAATTTGATACTCAAAAAAGAGCAGTCACTCAGGAATTTCAAAGTGTGGTTAAAGACACATCTTCTGGATGAATGCTCAAGAACAAAATTAAACACCTGCCTTGTGTGCCCCTTAAATATTAATGTACCTTATGGTTTTACTGTACACGTTTTTTGGGTGATCTGTTCAGTCATAATTTTTAGTCTCAAATCTGTCTTATACCTAAATCTCCCCTTGAGCTTTGAGCTTTTTACGACCAACTGCCTTTTAGACTGACCTACTTATTGTTTCCAAGGCATCTTAAGTCAGCATATCTAAACTACTAAACTCTTAAGTTTTCTTACCCTACAGATCTTGATCTTAAATTATGTTATAACCAACTAGCTGTTCATTTGCTCAGGGCAGAAATTGCTTGAGATTCCCTGTAATTCTCCTATCCTGTTAGTAGCACAACCAGGGGGGATTTTCTTTTTAACTTCTTATTCTTAAACTTTTTTTTTAACTATCCCCAAGTATTTACATCTTTGTTTCTCTCTCTTTTTTTAATCCTTGCTACCCTTGTCCTGGTTCATGCCCTTAATGTACTCCTGGACTATGGCTCTTTTCCATTCTTCACCTAATTCACTAGTCCTGGTATCAGTTACGTCCTTCGGGAAGTCACCCGCAATACCCCAGGTTGTTCAAGTGTCTCTGTTGTGTTTCCTCATGTAATGCTGCTGTCAGACCTGACGTGCCATTGGAAATTTAAGCTGTTATCTTCTTGAGGGGAGGGAACTATGTTGCTTTCTACATTTTTATCCCTTGTGCCTAAAATTGGGCTTGGCACATAGTATATGACTTACGTTTGTTGAATGAACCATTAGTTATAAAAATGATATAACCAGTTAGGTTAAGGGATTTTGTTAAAAATTTTCAATAATTATTGCATGGATGCTGACCAGTATGGACAGTTGCCAGACATAAACTATTTGGCAGAACTAAATAGAGGCTCTTGAGTATGTTTATGTTCTGTATTATAATAAATTATCTTAACTTGGGTTTGACTATGTTGCTGTTTTTCAACCTAGGTATTATCTGGGAATATAGAATGAATTTGTGGATTAGGAGCTTGAATAAAATTTCTTTGGAGCATTAATTTGTCTGCATTGTAACCTTGGTATTTTCTGTCATTGTTCTCTTTTCCTTTACCACTCTTTGTTTTCAGCTTTCTTTCTCAAATCTGGATGATTTATTTTGTCATGAAATTGTAGGAAATTTATCATTGTTATTTATTGCTTTGGGTGAGGGGTGGGGGCAAATGGTTGGTACATTTCCCCCAAAATTGTTATTTTCAGTGTCCTTTTCTGCCATGTCATTCAGATTCTTTGAGATAACTGGAAAGTACTGACTACTAGGCATAATGTGTATAAAATCATGTTAAATTTTAACTACGAATTTGTCTTCATTTTATGTATTATGTTGTTAAGCAAAGACAGCTGTGAGGACTGGGTGAAGAGTTGTGCTTTGACTGTATTTTTTGGATGACAAATTTATGGGCAAGTGGATCTTGTGTTATTCCCTGGGAGTCTCAGGATGGCAGAGCAAACCCAGCTTGATGATAAAACCTGCGACATTTACCACCACATAGGATACTATGTCTGAATTTGGTGCTTAAGACATGATGCTTTTCCCCTACCTGTGTCTTTGGTTCTGCGTTGAACATTTATTCTGGTCTTATAGTCTTTTTTGTCTGTTACTGCATTTAAATACAATAAGTCAGTTTTTTTGCTATCAGGGTTATTAGCAGCAGTTTTTATGTTTCTCCAGCTTGGGAGAAATTGCTCCTGGGGTAAGCTGATCAGCTAATAGCACCTTTCCTGTTAACCTCACAGTTAGGCTAAGAAAAAAATCTCAGAACCATCTTTGAAATTTGAGTCAGTTAAGTTTGTGTATTTGGTGCCTTTATCAGCTGTGTTTTTGTGGAAGTCTACCTCAAATGATTTTGTCCCCTTTATCCTAATTTTAAGTTAATACCGCCTTTTCAGCTTTTGTTAACATTCTCTCTTGGTTGTAGGCAAATTTCATAGGCTGGGCTCTTGTTGAAGTGGTATCACAGATTTTTTTCTTAATTCCGAATTGAGCATATGTAGGAGACTTGTCATATCCTAGATAGGAACTACCTCTAAAATAAAATTTTATTATTCAACTCTCTCAAAGCCTCTGCTTTCTGAGTAAAACTATCACTTTGTGAAATTCTTTTTTTTTTTTTGCGTCAACACTGATGGCAATTATTCTATTTAGGGCCATTTTTTTTTGTTTTCAAGCAATGTTTTACTTTACGTGGCACTAAAAGAGACAGGGACCAAAGAAGAACAAAGCTTCAATGAGATACGGATGTAGGGTATTCAGCTCTGCATATCGATTCTCAGACAACAGTTTTACTAGATGTAAGAGCCAAATTTTGATTAAGCTAAATTAATGTATGCTATGGATTTACAGGTCTCTCCTGAGTTGGTCTGTCCTTGAATGTTCAGTTTGAGAATGCTAAGGGTTCACTTTGCTGGTTTTCAACTTGATGGTACATTAGAATCATTTACACACCATCAAAGATATTTAGGGCATGTTCTTTATCTTAATCAGAATGTCCAGATTTGCCCATCCAGATTTTGCAGTTCATGAAGCTCACAGGCAATTTAAAAAGTACATTTGTATTGCTGTTAGGTGTATGTTTGGGTGTATATGCGTATGTGCACGCTAGGCATATACTTAAGAAATTTATAGGATTTGAAGAATAAAGCTTGAAACTCTATTGAGAAGTCTAAATAAAATTCCAAAATAGAAGAATTAATTAAAGAGAATTACCTATTGTAGATATTAAAATGTAAGGCTGCAGAAGGTACAACTGTTTACAGTCAAGAGTAGAATAGAATAGGATGAGAATTTAAATGCTGTGGATGATTAGAGGTCACTTAAAATTACTAAGGAATGTTAGGGCATTCACTGCGTGGTAGTGTCACATTGCACTAATTGTGTGTGGGAGGGGTTGGAGTCCTTTCTCATTCATTACTTGATAATTGTAATTAGGACTTAAGTTAAAATATGAAACACAAAACAAAACAGAGACCAAAAAAGCCTAGGGGATAATTTTTTAGACTCTAGGAGTAATAACATCCTTTCTTAGCTTGATGCAGTATTTTGAAGCCATAAAGGCAAAGATACTATGCTTTACTACTAAAGAAACTCTTCGCGTCAAAACGGGGAAATTCTATTTGCAAATGTATGACAAAAGCCTAGTAGTAAGTGTACAGAAGGCTCTGAAAAACCAGAAAATTACAAGAACTCATTCACAAAAGGGTATAAATAGGCAATTCACAGAAAAAAGTACAAAGACCTTTAAACATGAAAATATTTAACAGCTTTACTATTAAAGAAATGTATGTTGAGGAACAAAGTGTCATTTTTCTTTTATTAAAGAGGTAAAAAATTTTTTAATGATTTTGGGCTGAGTAGAATAGAAAACAGCATTTTGATTTTCTGTTGATGGAATATATATTGGTAACTTTGTGTATCAGTTTAGCTATATTGATTAGAATTTGAAGTTTATACTTAGCTTTCCTGAACTGAGTGGTTGGTCCAATTTCCAAAAATCAGTCTACTAAAAATATTTGAATAGTTGGTCAAAAAGACTTCCATAAAGATGTTTACCAAAGCATTTTTTGGTAGTAAGAAAAGTATGAAGCAATATTAATCAGTTGAAGACTATTAATAAATTATGGTATATTTATACAATGGGATACACTGTAACTTTAAAAGAAGTGAGGAATGTAGATGTGGCAAGATGTCCATGATACTAAGTTTAAGAAGATAAAGAATACTCTCTCTAATACCATTTGTGTATTAAAAGGTGTATTTATTTTTTAAAACCTATGTATTTAACACATAAGCACATTCATGTATATACTATATACAAATACTGAGAGACATACCACCCTAATACCAAGCTGTAGCAGGAGTTGTCCTATGGCCATCTGAATGAGGCATGGGATGGGAATGAAAGATGTTAGCTTTTTTTCTTCAAACATTTATTTATTTTTTATTTTGGTATCATTAATCTACAGTTAACATGTGCAACATTATGGTTACTAAACTCTCCACTTCATCAGGTTCCCCCCACCAACTCCATTACAGTCACTGTCCATCAGCGTAGTGAGATGCTGTAGAATCACTACTTGTCTTCTCTGAGTTGTACAGCCCTCCCCGTGCCCCCCCAACATTATGTCTGCTAATTGTAATGCCCCTTTTTCTCCCTTATCCCTCCCTTCCCACCCATCCTCCCCAGTCCCTTTCCCTTTGGTAACTGTTAGTCCATTCTTGGGTTCTGTGAGTATCTGCTGTTTTTTTCTTTGCTCTTATGCTCCACATGAGTGAAATCATTTGATACTTGTCTTTTTCCGCTTGGCTTATTTCACTGAGCATAATACCTTCTAGCTCCATCCATGTTGTTGCAAATGGTAGGATTTGTTTTCTTCTTACAGCTGAATAATATTCCATTGTGTATATGTACCACATCTTATCCATTCATCTACTGATGGACACTTAGGTTGCTTCCATTTCTTGGCTATTGTAAATAGTGCTGCCATAAACATAGGGGTGCATCTGTCCTTTTCAAACTGGACTGCTGCATTCTTAGGGTAAATTCCTAGGAGTGGGATTCCTGGGTCAAATGGTATTTCTATTTTGAGTTTTTTGAGGAACCTCCATACTGCTTTCCACAATGGTTGAACTAATTTGCATTCCCACCAGCAGTGTAGGAGGGTTCCCTTTTCTCCACATCCTTGCCAACATTTGTTGTTGTTTGTGTTTTGAATGAAAACATTTATTTTTATTTATTTATTATTATTTTTTATTTTGGTATCATTAATCTACAGTTACATGTGCAACATTATGGTTACTAAACTTCCCACTTCATCATGTTCTCCCACTTACCCCATTACAGTCACTGTCCATCAGCGTAGTGAGATGCTATAGAATCACTATTTGTCTTCTGTGAGTTGTACAGCCCTCCCTGTGGCAAACATTTATTTTTTAAGAAAAAGAAGTGTGCATTAATAGTTTTTTAAAAAGAAAGCATTTTCCTAAAATAAGGTAAGCTCCCTAGCTCCCCCATGTAGTTCTGATGCAATCATTGGTTAAGACCCACTTGCCAATTGTATATTCCTGATTTTCCCACTTACTTGCAGTTGGATCTTACTAGGAAAATCATCTGATCATTTAATTGTCATGAGAAGTTGAAATTAGATAATAATATCTACCATTTACTGAATGTTTTCTAGATTGTTTCCTCAGATTTGTTTCTGCTTTAATATAATTTTGTGCTTGCTATGGAGATAGTTAAAACAGTGATCTATGAACACTTTTTGATGTAACTACAATTTGTTGAAATTATTGCATTTAAAGCAAATGTTTTCTCTTTTCAACTTTCCCTGGGGAAAATAATGGCAGCAGAACACATGGAAGGGCGTGGTAAGTTCAGCCTGAGAACAGCTGAAAACCGGGAGAAAGTCTTGGTGAAAGTGTTGTTGATAGTTGATCAGCGACTTTCAGTGCTTTCTCACGTGTTTGTGAAATGGTGATGGCTCTTTCATTTGAAAGGTTGCCTTATGGGTGAGGATGTAAATAGAGTATGTGTTTTTTCTGGACAGGTGTAAGAGTCAGTTGAAGTGGAAACTAAATTGATTTGTATCATTTACTGACTTACAGCAGTTGGTAATCTTTGAAGTATAAGCTTTCTAAACTTTTAAATAAAAGACAGTTACTGTGGCCCTCTTGAATTACAGCAAAAATTGAGAATTCCTTCTAAATACTGTAAACTTCATAGGAGAAGATAAAGTAGATTTGATTATTTCATAATCTACACATATTCTGTTACCTTTCCTTGAATGGATGGAAGTATGCTGTTGGGTGTCACAGATCAGTTTCCAGAAGAAATGAGATGGGTGTAAATCTGTTTTTTTCTGTGGTCTGTTTTCTGGTTTGTTTTTAATCAGTTTACCTGTATTAAACTCCCAGTTTATATACTTTTTTTGCCATTTGAAAAGGAATTGCATTTCTTCAGAGATTTATTACATGGTACCTGACATAACCAGACACTTGCTTTATGAAATCAAAAGAAAACATTTCACGGTAGAGAATTTTTTTAAGGATTAAAAAAAAAGTTTGCTTATTGGAAAAAAGTCATCAAGATAGGATTGCCCCTGCTCTCTGCCCTCAGATTCGCTGTTAAACATTGAATATGTTATTTTAAGAAAACAAATTTTTTTCACCAATTATCTTTTCATATTTAATTTTGTGAAACCTTGTTTTCTTTTAAACATTCAACAGGATTCTGACCTTCGAAGTGCACTTCTTCTGGAACAGGCGGCACATTGCTTTATAAACATGAAGAGCCCCATGGTTAGAAAATACGCATTTCATATGATACTGGCAGGCCATCGCTTTAGTAAAGCAGGACAGGTGAGTGCGTTTTCTTTAAAAAGGGCAGTTTATTATAACAAGTAATTTGCTGTTTATTATAATTTACTACTCATTTTATAAAAAATGTTTCTTGTCAATTTTTTTATGATTTTAAAATGAAAGTAAATTTTGTTCCAAGGTAATATGTTATATTGGTAAGGGCATGAGATTTGGATTTAGGCAAATCTGGGTTTAAACTTGATCTTCTAGTCACAACTTGACTTTGTCCGGTAACTTCTTTGAGCATCAGTTTTTTTAGTTATAAAATTTAGAATTCTACCCAAACTTCTGTGAAGGTTAAACCAAATCATTTGTGAAAGGTATATCATAGACGTACTAAATGCATTCAAGCAGTATTAACTGTTCTTTACAGTGGTTGAACTCTCTCTGCCTCAGCCCTGGTCTTCTGTTGTCCTTCAGAGTGCCTTACAACGGTATTCACTGAGTACTCAGCAGAAAGCTTCTGCGTGCTGTCCCTGGCCATGGCTGGGGTCGGGAGCCTTTTTGAATGAGGAGACATGTCTGTCTCTGATAGCCCCTTACTGTTGCTGGGCAGGCTTTGCTGGAGGGGAAGGTGGTAGCAGCCTTGATGGTGGTTTACTGTCATTTTAGGCACAAGTGTGGATTGAATAATCCTCTCTATTCTGGGCACTGTCCTAGAGCTGAGCATACACCCATTAAACCAACATTGTCTTGTCTCTCAAGGAGCTTTTGATTTAGTATGGGAGTATGAAGATTTAAAAAATTTACTTAATATTAATTTTTATGAACTTGTATTTTTCATAGTCTGCACTCACCAAAACATGCCAGTGTTTTAAACTATGTGTTATTTCAAAGGTACAAAAAAATAAAACATACTCTCAATTTTATGTAAAAAATGCCATGATTTTTAAAAACCAACATTTCAAGATTGGGTTCTTCCCTGTTTTTTGGAAACTGCCAGGGTAGATAGTATGTGAACTTGCATTATATTAAATACAAAACTGGAAAAATATTTATACATTTAAATGTGATTTTATAATGACTGATACATGCCATGAATTAGAATATCTCAGGCTCTAAAGTGGAAAAAAATTAAAACTGTAACTGTTACTTTTCACAGTCCTTCTTCCATAGTAAGTGCAGGTGCATCTGAAACATGTTGTCTCATTGTTTATCTTTGCTTAGAGGTGTTCTGTTTAAAAATCTGCAAAATGTATTCATATTAAGGATATGGTTTCCTTTGCTTAGAAGGAAAATAATATACTCCATTATAAATGGTCCATTGTCTTTTATTAAAAATAAGTCATCTTCACATCTTTGTCTGCTTTCATGAATGGTTTCATTTGTGAGAATGACGATATCATCGGACTGGGGATAGCTACTCATATTTACCTTCTGAAATTAGGGCATATTGCTTATAGGAAATTTATAGCAAGTTAAAAATGTTTCATTTGTGATAGGTTGAGATACATTTGTTATCTGGCCTACTAACGATCTATCTCTAACTGGAGTTACCTCATGTAGTAAATGATTCAGAGGTAACTGGGTTTGCTAATTCATGACCACTGTCTATATATCCTGAACCCAGAAAATCTCTTTCTCAAACAGTTGTATAGAAACTTGTGAATATGACTAAAAATGCAGATCTGTTGAAAAAGCAGGTGTATGTCTCACTGAAGTTGGTCAAGAACTGTATCTTCCTTCGAAGATAAAACACAGAACACACAGAAGTCTGACTGAGGAGCACCCATGGCCCTTGACATTTCCACTAAGAACAGGTGTATTTGTTGGCAAGGAAGAGTGAGCCTGATGGGGAGGATATTGTAGATACAGTAACTCCATTTCTCAGTCCTCTGAGAGAGAATTCATGTTGAATTGCTTACCTTCTCCCCAGAAAATCAAGTAAAAAGCATGTTAAAAAAGAGAACTGGCAATCTAGAAGATTAAAGTCAGTAAGGAAATGTCAGGGAGTGCTGAGAGGGTGTGTTTGTGCCCAGTATATCTGGACATTCTTTCTGTTCTTCAGAAGGCAGATTTTAATCCTGTTACCTTTTAAATATCTTTAAGTGTTTTTCCAAGAAATCAAAAATGCACTTAGACCTGACATTTAAACATATTCAGTTGTTTCTCTGTATCTCAGTTTTTCAGACTGTGTGTGTTCCATTACTAAATGCAATATGGAGATTGGAGTTGTTGTTTTCAAGAAATAGCATGTAAAAATTATTTTGAAACAGCCTCACACAGAAAAGTTAAAAGAACAGTTCAGAAACGTGTGTTTATTTGACCATTTGAGAGTTAAGTTTCTCTGCCTGGTTACCCATTACCCTAGACTTTAGGACGTATTTCCTATTTCCTGGAAATAAGAACTTTTCTCCTGTATAACCATAATACAACAGTTAAAGTCAAGAACTTAGTACTAATACAGTATTGTAATCTTAAAGTCAAGAACTTAGTACTAATACAGTATTGTAATCTCAGACCCCATTCACGTTTCATCACTTGTTCCATTAATGTCCTTTGTAACAGAAGAATACTGTTCAGAAAGATCCTTCAACTTTGATGGCCTTAACACCCTTGAAGATCGCAGGCCACTTATTTTGTAGAGTGTCCCTTGATTTAGATTTGTTCCATGTTCCCACACGATGAAATTCAGATGGGTATCTTTGTAGGAATACCACAAAAGAGATACTGAGTTCTCATTGCAGGCCCTCAAGTGGCAGGTGACTTTGATCAGCTTTCATTATCTCTTTATCAAGAAAATGTTTCTTAAAAATAACAAAAGTTCTGGCTGTACATGGTACAAAGTTTTAGTTCACCCTGGCGATGGGAGAGCATAGAGTACACTCTGGAGCAGAAGCCTCTTCCTTGGTACTAAATCCCATTTTTAGACCAGAGGTTACCTGAATTCAGAGGGTGGAAGTGATGCATAGTTAACACCAAATGCCTGCCCATGGGTGCAGCAGGACGTGGCAGTGGGCGGCAGCAAATACCAGCCTCTGTCACTACCAGACACATGGAACAGTGGTTTAAAATGTGCACATGCGGATAAATATGTGTGTACATTGTATCCTCACACATGGCAGTTTTAGCACACACATTTCCGTTCAGCCCAGGACAGTGGTACAGAGAGAGAGAGCCATTTAGGAGACTTGATAAAATAGTCACAGTTACAGACTAACAACCAAACCTCTAACAGGCTGCTGCTTTGGAAATTCCCAAATGGGTTTTCATGAAGTTGTGCTTCCTGACTTAGGCTTCTGGCCGTTGGACAAAGCACCTGCTTACCTGCTTCAGGGCTGCTCGGTTTTCAGTAATAATTGCAAAGGGGTTTTCATAAACATTAGTTTCACTTTCCTCATCATCTTAGTCTCTGCTAGGAGAGGAACCAGTTACCAGTAACTTAATCGCATGTATGTGTGTGTGTGTGTTTTCCCCAATCCAAGAGAAATTTGGATTGTAATACTTGTTCTATTTTCTTACAGAAAAAGCATGCTTTACGCTGCTATTGTCAAGCCATGCAAGTGTATAAAGGTAAAGGCTGGTCTCTTGCAGAGGATCATATCAACTTCACCATTGGGCGCCAGTCCTATACTCTTCGGCAGCTGGACAATGCTGTCTCTGCTTTTAGGCATATTTTAATCAATGAAAGTAAACAATCTGCTGCTCAGCAAGGGGCCTTCCTCAGAGAATATCTTTATGTTTACAAGGTGAATACTTATTTGCAGGAGTAGATACTAAAATTACATTTGAGTGATTATTTTCAGCAAAAAGCATATTCATTACTATCTAGTAGTTTAATAAAATGTTTGTATTAGAATATATGTAATTATCTGTCCTAGTAAGGTGTGGCAGGGTAGGCTTTTTGGTTCTAGCTGTGAGTTGCATCACCCTTCCACAGTAACGAGAATTGCAGTGTGCTACTAAACATTGGATTTGTGGCTGTTGGAATCTTAAAAGATGCCACAAGCTTTCTGGACTGTTTCTTCATTATGTTTTTTTTGAATCGTTAACTGATTTTACAGTATATTGGGTCCTCTTAACCATCCTTTGGAAAAGTACATTTCCCTCTTTTTCCTATGAAAAATGAGGTGGTACAGGTTTGTGGGAAGTAGACAAATTATTGTGGTATAACCCAGAAAAATTAATAGGAAAGGAAAATATTTCATTGAGACAGGAGGATAGGAAATACAGAGCATTGTTCTGTGGACAGAATGGGAAGTTACAAATTTTCCTTCAAGAGCTATGAATAGTGAGTATTGTATCTGTCCTGTAGAAATTAACTGTCCTTTTATACTTTAGTATAATTTGAAATCATGTGGGTTAAAATTTGGGCAGATAGGACGCAGTGATGAGTCACAGGAAGTACAATGCATACTGAAATAATGTTTGGAGTTTCACATCCAAGGAGAGCTAGCCAGCTGAGGAACCTTAGGAGGATTGTCTTGGGCCTAAATGACTCTGATGGATTAAGTAAATCTAGTAAATCTTTATGTTCTAGCTTAACATGATTTTATTGCCTTGTGTATTAAAAAAAGAGGAAGCAAATAGGAAGAAAATGGAGTTCTCTCAAAAAAAATTTTTTTCTTTTGCATTCCTTCTAGAATGTAAGTCAGCTGTCACCAGAGGGCCCTTTGCCTCAGCTCCCTTTACCGCACATTGACAGCTCAGCAACGCGGGTGTTCTTTGGCCATGACAGACGGCCAGCAGATGGTTAGTGAAGGTGTATTTGACCTTTTTACTTAGTAACCTGTTTCTTTAAAGATTTTTTTTTTGCTTTCTCCTTTTAAAAAATGATGTGCAGTTGTTAAAGAATATTTGAAAATAATGATACCTGTCACCTATCATCCTGCATCTGAAGATAACCACTCCTTGAGTGTTTTTCTTCCAGCCTCAAAAAGTACAACAGTAACAAAATAGCTGTAATTATAATGGCATTTCTGACACAATATAAAGCATGATTTGATAAACATTTTTAATGGCTGTAAGATACTCCAATCAATGCATATAGACACTTTAACATTTGCTAGTTAAATAGTTTCCATCCTTTTGCTCCTATAAAATCGTGGTTGCGATGGACATCTTTGTGGAAAAACCTGCTATCTTAACTCCATATTATGGAAAATTCAAATGTACACAGAAGCAGAGGACAGTTGGCAATATCTGTTAATCCTGTAAGACTTTTTAAAATACAGGATTATTTCCTGAGGAATGAGCCCAAGAATGGCAGTACTGGCCAAAAGTATAAATATATTGAGGGTTTTGATGCATGTTAAAGTGAACTTTGTAATTCTAAGCATTCTTATATTTGAACTTAATGTGTTTTTTCTTGAGATCTAATTTAGTGTTTTATTAAAAACTATTTATCAGGATGTTTATAGCAGCATTATTTTTAGTAGGAGGAAAAGTGAAACAACAGCAAGGAATGAATTGACAATTTTTTGTGTATTCATATGATGGATTCAAGCTGTAGGACATGAGTGAACTAGTTCTCCATGTTTCAACATGGATACTACCCAAGACATAAAGTTGAGTAAAAAAAAAGTTACAGAATGATATAGTGTATTTAATAGTTCAAATATAATTCCATTTATATGTTTCAAACATAGAAATCAGGTCGATTCATTGTATATGTGTATACTTATATGTGGTAAAGTAAAAAAAAATGGATGAGAATGCCATATATACTTCATATATTTATTTCAAAGCTTCAGGTTTGAAATAGTTCTGGGAAAGAAGTGGTACTGGTGGACATGAAAGAGCTATAGGATTGGGGAGGGTCACACAGGGCTTTAACTCTTAACATTTTATAAGAAACACCTATCATATGATAAAAGTTGACATCTGTTAAATTTCAATACACAAATATATGTTATATTATTCTCCATGCCTTTTCCGTATGTTTGAAGTATTTTCATATAAAATTGTGGAAGACTAGAAAAAATACATTCTTTCAGAGTCAAGAGAAAGAGTATCGATATTATAATGTAAGCCAAATTCTAGTTAGGCTAGGTTAATAAGGTTTTTTTTTTCTCTTAGATAATTGGAAATATGCAAGAGTGTGTGTACATATATTTTTGTGTACTTTAGATTTTTGTTTAAAATATGTTTCATCTGAGGTTAGGAGATAATAAACATGTGCATTTAATTATGACATTTAATTTTTTTTTTAAGGTGAAAAACAAGCAGCTACTCATGTAAGTCTTGATCAGGAATATGACTCTGAATCCTCTCAGCAGTGGCGAGAGCTCGAGGAACAAGTTGTCGCTGTGGTTAACAGAGGAGTAATTCCACCCAATTTCCACCCCACCCAGTATTGCTTGAACAGTTACTCAGATAACTCAAGATTTCCACTTGCAGTTGTAGAAGGTGATGTACTTGAATTTTTATTCATGATTTTTTGGTTATTTCATACAGCAGATTCAGGGCACTTTTCTATATGCCAGAAATCACCAGAAGCTGGGGCTACAAGGATAAATTAGGAGCCCATCACTTACCAAGCTGCATTTATAAAACCAGTCAGTGTGGTCTCTGATACAGTCTGTGTGGTGTGCTGTTGGAGTGTAGAAAAGAGGATGATGTTCTGTTGTAAGAAAAATTGGGGAAATGTTCTAGAGGAGGTCATTTAAAACGAATCCTGAATGAACGGACCCTTACCAGGTAGTAACGACCAGTCTAGGCGGAAATGCAGAGCCACAATGCAAGGTGTGTGCAGGGACGTGAAGCATGGGGGGTGAGGGTGGCCAGGGTTCCTAATTTAGGCCTTTCTTTTATAGAACCAGTGACAGTGGAGGTGGCCTTTAGAAACCCGTTGAAGGTTCCACTTTTGCTGAGTGATTTGTCATTGCTCTGGAAATTTCAACCTCAAGATTTCAATGGAAAGAAGAATGAAGAAGTTAAAGAACTAGTAAGTTGTTAAAAGGTATTTGTAGTGAGTGTGTCTCAGTAATAGCCTAACAGATGCTGTACTCCCAATTCACCTTCTGTTTAGCAGACTGTACTTACTGGTTTTTATGCTTATTTTCCCTACTCATAAAAAGTATGATATGTGCTTCTTGTTGAAAATTGAGGAAACCAAAGAACAAAACAAAAATAAAACCGTCTTCTCAGTGTTTAGAAATAACTGCTTTAACACTTCGCTGTATGTCTTTCCAGTCATTTCCATTTGTGTGTTTTTCCCTTGTTTATGGGATTCTCTCATATTGTGTGTTGCTTTTTTCATGCTGTGTTGATTTATGTGCATATCTTGTTATGAATATATCTTAATATTTCTGCATAATGGTCCGTCATGTGGGTGGATGATCACTGAGCCCTCTGCTCTCCTTTGGCAGTTGCTTTGAAAGTTCCCATTTGTTTACTATCATAATAGTTCAGTGGTGAACATTTAAGTGCATCATTTTTTATCCTGATTATTTCTGTAGGAAAGACTGCTTAGCATGAAGTTAGAACATTTTAGGGAATAAATATTTAATACTCTATTGCTTTCCCAAAAGGTTACACCAACAAGCTTTTTACTAGAAGCATACGGGGCTGACTATCTCATGTTTGCAACATTAAACATTTTTATTCATAAAAAAAATCTCATAGATCGGTAAAAAAAAATGCCATCTTGTTTTATTTTCCATCTCATTGATTCCTCATGAAGTTCTTGTATTTGCACTCCCTCTTTTATAAATTGTCTTTTCATACCCTTAATATACATTTAACTTTGTTTTTCTTAACCATGTTTGTAATAAGGTTTTTTATTTAAGATAGTTATTTTTGAAGCAGGAATGACTTGAAAAAATAATTTTTGTTACTCAGCTGATTGTAACAGAAATAACTTGGACAAATGCATTTTTCTTACTTAATTACTTATTAGCTTATTCACCAGTGTTTGTTATATAACTTTTATTTTTTTATACTGCCTTGATACATGCTTTAATAATGTGGTAAAAATTATCTTGGAACTGGGGAATACTCCAACATTTTGGTGCTGATTTATGAAGGGAGCATTTGAAAGAGGATGTCTATTATACTGATTTTAAACTATTTAAACGATTTCTCTTTTAAGTGTTTTGATTTTTTAAAGATTGCCTTATTTAAAGCCATGCTAATTTAAATTCATTGAAGACCTTTGGTGATTATTTATTTATACTCCTTGTGAGTAGTTTGAAAGATTGAAATTTCCCAGGTTCTATTCTGACTTGAATTTTAGTAATTTCAAATTATTTTTCTAATATTTTTGAATGTCTGGAAACAAATTAGAAGGGTATGAAATATTCACTCTTGAAAAAGGTTTTTTAAAGGTACTATTAGCTTTTTAATCTGTCCAATATATTAGCTTTTAATGGAGGTTTACTAAAGTTAAAATTTTCACTGTATATAATTTATATTTTTTTCCTCTATATTTCAAATTCTTAGTATTTCTTCATGAGCTGCTTCTAGTGATAGAGTAAGACACTGAACTGGAATTTAGGGAAATGTAATTTTCGTTTCTTGTGTCAAATGACTGATCTCAAGGTAAAAGTAAAGCAGTGTTTCTGAGGATCAGGTTTACCTGCAGTGTGAGCCAGTTAGCTCTCCTCCACTCTGTTAATGTGACTGGAGATTGTAGTTTCTTATAGAGCTCATTGATTTGGAGGAGACAGGCCTTCTGTGCTCTCTCTGCCTGCCCTTTTTGTCCACCAGGCTTTTATGCATTCTGCTTAGTCTCTTTTTCTGTGTGTAACTAGCCAATTTGGAAAAACGGGCTGGTCAAGAGTAAAAGATGGCAAAATTTGCTCTTTTTGCAAGATTAAATTAAATGGCCGTTTTGGCTGTTGTTGACAATTAGCAGTTGATCTTATCTCTTGAGGTTTTATCCTCTTGGTGGCTACAACTTTGAGTAGATGACTTATCTTCCTCTTTGAGTTGCATTGAACAAAATGAATAAATTACCAGTGTCTAGAACTACAGGGCTTTTTTGCTCCAGGTGGAAAATAATCTGCATGTTGCTTAGGATATAATAAGCACCTAATAAATGCTAATCATAATTACTGTTACTCTTCTTAAGTATTAATATATAGGAAGGTTGATAATTTGATACTTTATTCATTAGAATATGTATTTTATGAAATAATTTATTTTTCAGGTAACAGGTGAACCTGAAATGATTGGAACTGAAGTTATTTCAGAGTTCTTAATTAATAGTGAAGAATCTAAAGTGGTAATTGTTTTATTATTTTTTCTGTCTCAAGCATTTCTAAAAGCAAGATGAAAACAAATTTTTAAAAAGTCACTTTATTCAGCTTGTTTTAAATTCTAGTTTTTTAGAAACTAAAATGTAGAAGATGAGGAAACTGGAATTGCACAGAAGAAAGTTGGTGGGGAGGTTTGTCTTGGTCTTTGGTTTGTTAGTTTCCAGAGAAGTCTGGGGAAAAGTATTTACTTTTTTTATTGGGGTCAGTGTGATCATTTCATAAGATATTTGGTTGGCCAGAATATTCTGATTTTTATTAAAAGTATTGATGAGGATTCAGGCTTATAATTGTTGAATTTAAAGATTTTCTTTTGACTAAAATGCTTTCCAGTAAGAGAAATGAATCAGTAATTAGTAAGTTTAGTCATGAGTTTATATTTCTCCATCAGAATTTAGGTATTGCACTATTTAAGATATTATGAAAACAGATAATAAGTGACTTAAATATCTCCACAGGCAAGACTAAAGCTCTTTCCCCATCACATAGGGGAGCTGCATATTCTGGGAGTGGTTTATAATCTTGGCACCATTCAGGGCTCCGTGGCAGTAGATGGCATTGGTGCTCTTCCTGGATGTCACACAGGTAAAGCTACAGCATTGATGAACAAAGAGAAAACTGTACTTAATGAAATCTCCATAGAATAAAGTGAATGAAAATAAGGTATTTAACAAATAGATTTAATGTACCTTTAATGAAGACGTTTAGTCAGATGGAAGAATGAATGATTGGGATATTTTAAACTGTCATAGCTTCAAAAATAACTTTATTCCCTTCTTATGTATTTCCTTTTGCTAACTCCTAGGTTCTGCCCTATTTATTTTTTTCTGTTATTGAACCAAACATAGTGTAACCATTGATTGAGATGTCGGCTGCCAGTACAAAACTGTCTTAGCATGCTCTATTTTTAAAGTATTATCTTTTTATAAAACATGGAGCAAATTAGAGACCAGTATTTTTACATTATTGGATATTACACACCTTAAATTATGTTACCTATCTTCTAAAGAGAGGATTCTAGGGTTAGGCTGATATTCTTGGTCCCCAGATCATGTAAAACTACAAGATACAAATTTAACATAGGCTACTTTTATCTTTTCTTTAAATTCAGAGAACCCTTCTAGAACTATCTTGTCTAGAATACTGTCTTGTCATTGTTATATGTAGTTACTTAAGTTTTCAAGATGCTAGGAGAGAGTTCATTATAAAATCCCTTATTGCCAGCCCTGCATTTTAGTAGATATATCTTATTTTTTAACAAATAATAATTGACAGACTTGAATTTAGCTTAGACAAAAACTGATTATTAATATTGGGAAATCTTTTGTAAATACTGGGAAAATTTGTAGGTTCTTTTAACATTCAGTTGAATAGTCCTATTTGCACATCCAGGATGACTCAACACAGAATTTTTTTAACCAAGTATTAAGTTACTCTTTAAAAGTAAAGTAAGAAATCAAAATTATAAACACTTATGTATCAATTAATTATAAAATTCACACCAGAATTGAGTATGGTATTCTATGTTTTAGTTCTGTATTTGTAATTTTTGGTTGACAAGCACCAGAAAACATTCATTACAAGTAATCTTACTAATCTATTGCATTTTAAGTAAGTTAACTGTTAACTTTTTGAAGCTCCTTTCCTTTTCCACTTGTACATGCTAGGATCTTAATCTAGTATCAGAAAGTTATGGTTGTCAGTAAAATACAGCCAATAGCTTCATTTAAAATACATGATGTAATATATGTTATTTTATGACACCAGTGGGAGGAAACTATTAAAATAAATTGCATCTTGTAAGCAGAATTTGCATGATGTTTAGTGTATTTCAGTATTATTCAATAGTTCAATACATATTCAGTAGTAAAATGCTAATAGAATCTGGATCAGATGAAATGCAGCATTATGTATCTGGTCTGGGAATATCACAGTGACTCTCAACACATGAAAGACTCCGAGAAGTGAGAAGTCCTGCAGGAAAGGAAGTTGTGTGCCCCAGCTTTGTTCGTACCTGTGTGCACTGCATGGAAGCCTTTGGGAAGAATATCACATGAATGTTAGCTGAGTTTAATTTTGAGAAAGCTACCTGTACTGTATTTAATTTTCTTTCTACAGTCTGTCGAGATGATGTAGTTGTTTATAATCCAGAAATAATTTAAATTAATATGTATACTTGAATGGGAATAAAAGGCAAAAATTCACCTCTTCACTGCTTTGGAAGTTTTTCCTTGGGAAATAGAATTTTCTCATAGCGTGAATCAGATTGTTGGTCCTAACGTAGCTGTTCTCTCAGATCTTTGTGGTCACTTTTCATTATGGTTAAATACAGGTTTCAGAGAACTTCCTATTTAGTGTTGTGCAGTCTTTCTGCAAAGTAAGTAAATCCTACTGAAATGAGAAATTAAGCAGCATACAATAGAAAGTAAAATATGCTTGATTCTTTGATTAACTTTGCTAAATCAATAGTTGTCTAAAATTTTTCTAGAAGTAATCTGAAACTTACAGTACTAATACAGTCAAGCTAAATTGATGTCAGTTAACATACCAAATTATTTTAGGGCATTGATTGTTTTCTGTTTCAGGAAAACATTCCTTGAGTATGTCAGTCCGAGGGAGACAGGACTTAGAAATTCAAGGTCCTCGACTTAACAACACAAAAGAAGAGAAAACATCTATTAAGTATGGTCCTGATCGACGTTTAGATCCCATAATCACTGAGGAAATGCCACTCTTGGAGGTATTTCACTTTTAAACTTTCATGGACTTAATTTATAAAGTCAGATGACATTTTGAGTGAGTTAATTTTAGACCTTAAAGTTATTGATATTCACACTGAATTGTACTTTAAAATTATTGTGAAGCTGGGGTTAAATAGCTCTAATTCACAAAGGTAGGTAATCATCAAATTGTTGTTAAGTCACAGCCAGGTTATAAAATAGAACCCTCAAAATATTAATGGAAATTGGAAAAACACTTTTTAAAAGAACATGTTTGGTTGTTACTAAAATCAGTGGCTCTGTTTTGGTAAGATATAAAAATAATATGGGAATTAATGCTTATAAAAATTTAAGCAGTATAGATAAGTATATGAATAGAAAGCAATATTCCCTTCACCCTCTTTGTATCCCACCATGTCCTGTTTCATGCCGTATGAAAGCTGAAGCTCATGCTGTTGCAAAAGATAGAAACTGAGGCTAAGTAGCATAAACCAAAAAAGAGAAAATATGTTACTTTGTTGAAGGATATTGGGTGTCTCTTGGGAACTAAATTATTGTAAAACAGTTAAGTGTCAAAGAAGAGTAGGGGATTTGGCAAGTCCAGGGAATTTAGCAGCAAACACTTGTAAGCCTTTTGAAAGCAATGCTTTTGATACGACCAGTCTCAATGCCACTTTATTATAAATGTCAACTTCTGGGAGAGAAATCTGGCCTGCCTTGGGTCAGGTGTCTCCGTGGGAGGCAGATCAGTGGAAGGGTCATGTGGAGTAAGTGTGAACACTGGAAGGAGGTCCAGTTAGGGGACATAGTAGGGGAATTAATGAGCTTAGCCACTTAGCTTCAAAAAGTTCCAGTGATACCAAATTGGTGATTTTCTTTTCAGACCTTTCATTGTACACTTACATATAGTTTTGGTAATTGTAAATGGAATCATACTGCACATTTTATCCTGTGACTTTCTTTTTGTTTTTAACAACATCCTCGGTCTTTGTTTATTCCATAAAAATGTTTTTTATACCTATGTGTGGTATTCCTTTATTTAGAATATATCATAATGTGTTTTAACGATGTATCTATCATGAGTGTAGCTCGTTACTCATCATTACTGACAGTTCTGCAATAAATATCATTATGCATTGTCCTAGTTTAGACTAGACTTCAGAGATAGAACTGCCTAGTCAAAGGGTATGAAAATGAACAGTTTTGCGTTATACTACAAAGCGGCCTTCAGCAGCACTGCAGTAATTCACACTATCCTTCCAGGTGAGAGTGCCCAGTTGCCTCACATCTATACCGTACTAGATTTTTTTTTAACTTTTGCAAATCAGATTGGTGAAAAATGAGATTTTTTTTATACCCCTGTGATAATTGATAAGATTGATCAGTCTTCATGTTTTTTTGTCCTCAGTCTTTTTTCTTCTGTATATCCATATGATTCCCTATTGATACCCTTTTAATTGGGTATTACTTCTCTCTCCTCATTGGAGATTTTTATGGGTACTAATCTATACATAGAGTGGTGGGGTAGGTGATATAGTCATGAAAAGATGGTGTGTGTGTTAAGGGGAAGGTATTGCTGAGCTTATGTATTCTGCCCACGTTTTACACTTGGGTAATTGTGTTGCATCTAAAGAGTTGTGTAGGGCAAATAAAAGATTTATAGACAGGCTTCAGTACTAGTATTTTAACTCTGATTTGGTGTTTTTCACCATGTTAAGGTTTTTAACTTAAATGAAGTATCTGCTAGTCCTTTACTTTTTTGTTTTTAGGTTTTGTAATTACTTGCAGAGATTCCCTAGTCAAAACTAAGTTTTATTTTTTAATGTCCATGTTGTTTTTAAATCCAAAGGAATATACTCCTCTAAATGTCAAGGGTCAGACTTTGTAGTCCTAATTACCGTTAATTCAATGTTAGTAACTTAGGTCCATCTTCCTGGTAACACTAGTATCTTGAAAGTCTGCATATCCTGCCTTCCTCATCTCTCTCTGTCAGTGCCTGCTCTTGCTCTAGTATCTTTTCTTATCTGGCAATCCAAGTCCACAGAATCTTTAGTATTTTTCTTTTTTCTTATACTTATACCATTTTTGCTCAAGCTTGTCAAGTTCCTATAATAATACATTAGATTTTTATTAGAATTGCTTTGCTTGTAGGTAGGAGGTCTGAGGCTGAGGGTGGTTCAAAATGAATTGGGATCTGAATGTTATTTTAGGGCTAATCACCATTATAGCCTAGAAGTCACTAGCTAATAAACATTTTGTTTGGAATTATATATGTAAGAATTTGCTAAAGCTTACTTTCAGAAGGGCAGATTTTCATACTTCTGGTTAAATTTGAGATCAATCAGTAAAGGACACCAAAATATCAGTTTTAATTGATTCTACCAGCTTAAAATCTTCCTTATACCATATCACTTAAACATTCTTCAGTTATTAAATTGCTAAATGTTCAAGTGATTTTCAAGTGCAGTACTTCCCAGATAACATATTATTATGGTTAGAGCTTTGCTTTTAGGCCTGTAAGCCCCATGTCTAATTTTCTGACCGTGGCATGTTTTTTTCACTTAAATATAAGGAAAGTTGAACCAGATTATGTTTGATTTTGAGCTATTTAACTTAACAGTCTTGAAATTTATATTTATCTTACTTTTGATATTGCCAGTTCTGGACTATTCTTCTTGCATGCCATAGTTGTTTTTTGTTTCTGTTTTATTTTATTGCTATAGATGTAGTTCTCCTTGAAAAGGGTATTTTAGCAGAGGGCCTTTTATTCTACATAACAGCAACTGGTATTTGGTTGATAAAACAAAAAAGTTTCTAAACTGAATTAAAAAAAAACAATAGATCCAAACCCTGAATATTTTACCTTAATCGAAAACTTACAAATGTACATTTATTCATATTTTGGGGGGAGTGCATTTAGGCCAGAGGCCTTTTCTGTGAGTTTTGTTTACTGGTATGGGTTTCCTGATGAGAGTTGTGTTTCATGCATCTGACCACATCCATAAGTTGTCATTTGCAGTTTCCAGTTTTGGTTCCTTCAGAGAGAGACTCTAAATACAATTCAGGTACAATGTAAGTCCAGATTTTATTTACAGGTGGAAGGATACTCTCAGGATAGATGGAAGCACTTTACATAATACTTTTAATCTACAGTGTCTGCTGAAATAATCTCTTCCAATATGTACTTATCAAAACAAGAGTGAGAATGAAAATTATTGAAGCTCATTGAGAAAAGATAAGAATCCAGAGGTTGTGTGTGTACTGCCATGTGTATAGTGGACACCAGCACAGAGCATGAGCTCTTTCCACTTACTGGGAATTGTGGGTTCAAAATACTTTGTTCTTAAGCTCTATTGGAGAAAGTGGTGTCACTTCAAAACTTTTCTTCATTTATTTGCTATTTTTTAATTTTTTGTTAGGAACCATTTTGATACAGAAAAACAGATCAGGCTCCTTCATGCATCCCCCACTAGGTTGTGTGTAGCACCATTTACACAAATTTATTCAGCCAGACTTGGGTGCAAGATGTTTGATTTGTGTCCAGTTATGTGCTGTTACCGATAAAACCACAGTGATGACCTTACACGGCTCATTTTGTCCTTCCACACGTGGACCTTTAGGTGAATCAGTGGGAGTGAGGTTCTTGGGTCTTGGTCCTTTTTGCCATTTAAATTTGAAGGTGTCACAAACATCCACTGTGGAAAAGGACTTTTAGCAACTATGCACCTGAAAGTAAAGGCTTACATGCACTGCTTCTCCTTAAAGGAGAACACTTAATATACTTAGTAAAACTTTTATTCTGAGGATACGTTACACAGTATCCAACACGTGGTGTAGCTCTGGTCTCCTGGGTCTGTCACTGTCCTGTTTGGCCAGTGCAGCAGTCCTCTGCATGGTGGCCAATGTCCGTATTTTAGTGTGTCCCTAAATTTTAGTGTGTACTTGATTCCAGCTAGTCAATGGAGCTGTTTTTGACACACCATCTCAAAGTTGATATTCCCACACAAATTTTAGCTTATTTGCCTGTTTATTTGAAACTGGCTAATCAGTACATAATCAGTGTCTTCAGTATGATACTACGCCTGCCTTATTCTTTCATATCTTTTTAATCTATATTTTGGAATTCTACATTAATTTATTTTCTCATATCTATTTTTAAAGCTTCTGATGTTCACAAATATTATCTAATCCCTTAAGACGATGGCCGTAATTAAGTTCTGTTCAGTAGATTAAGAAACAGGTATTTCCACTGGGCTTTCATAACTGTTTTGGGAGTGTCAGTCATGACTTCTATTAGGACATTTTTCCTATACTGTTACTTTTATATTCCTCGTAGATACTGTCAGTGTAGATCTGACATGCCTACTCTGGGATCTTTTAAATGCAAATGATTTAGTGGATGATTTTGTGAGCTCATATTGCTGTTGCTTTAGTGTAGGCCCACAGTCCCTTACCTGAAATCCTGTGGCCAGGTGTATGTTGGAAGTCTTTTTTTCTTCTCTTTTCGTAGGAATTGTGTGTGTGTGTGCCTCTGTCTGAGGTGTTGTGTAATTCCTGTTGAGTCTGTGCAGCATCTTGTAATCAACTACATCACTGTTGCTTGAGTGAGCCCTGTGAGGGTCACACTCCATGGGAAAAGCTATGAAAATCCTTAGTCAAGTCAGGTTGTGCCCTTGTGTGCATCACTAAAGCTTTTTGGATTTTAAAATTATGGATTATGGAATTATGAATCTATAGGTTCTCTTTTAATACCTGTAGTGTGTCTTTTCATCTTAATGATATATAAATAAATAGTTGAGCTACTTTTCATGTTGATGTTGATAAGGATTTTTGAATAATTATTCAATTAATATAGCCATGTTAAATTACTTGTAACTTCTCTTACCCCTAATCTGCACCTTTGTGAGAGTTTTGCTGATGCCTGTTTGTTACTGACGTTTTACCTGGAATTCGTAACTCTAAAATCCACTACTGAGTGATACTGTCTCTTCTCATCGTCTTTTCTGAAATAGAGTTGTTAAATCACCACATATCCAGGGAAATATCAAGGATAATTAATAGAATACTCATAAACCTTTAGTAAGGAAATATAGTCTCTTAAAAGTGCTTTTTGTTAGAGCTATGGAATTTGTAGCAGACAATATAATAATATTTTTTCCCTCCAATGCAGGTGTTCTTTATACATTTTCCTACAGGGCTCCTCTGTGGAGAAATCCGAAAAGCATATGTAGAATTTGTCAATGTCAGCAAATGCCCTCTTACCGAACTGAAGGTTGTTTCTAAACGTCCAGAATTCTTTACTTTTGGTGGTAATACAGCTGTTCTCACACCGCTAAGTCCCTCAGCTTCTGAAAACTGCAGTGCCTACAAGACTGTGGTGACAGATCCCGCCGCTGTGTGTGCAGCCCTCCTCTCCTCAGCTTCCCCTGTGGACTTTGGCGTTGGCACAGGGAGTCCACCCGAGGTGGCTCCTGTCCCCCTTCCCGACGCCATTCTTATGCCTGGAGCTTCGGTTCAGCTACCCATGTGGTTACGCGGCCCAGATGAAGAAGGGGTCCATGAAATTAACTTTTTGTTTTACTATGAAAGTGTTAAAAAGCAGCCTAAGATACGGTGAGTATTTTAAAACGTTGTGATTTAACCTCTGATTAATGTATGTGCACTAATTCAGGTAAACATTTGATACTTAACATGTCATTGCTTATAAAGAAATTACCCTTTTCCAAATTATGCATGTTTATATCTGAGGTTGTATCTAATAGGACTAGAAATTCTAAGTAGCCAAAAGTGGAAAAAATTAAGCTACATTTATCTTTTCAGTGGCTTCTGTCTGTAAACTTCATGATTCTTTGATACAACTAAGTACTCTAGTCAGACTCTCATCACATAATAATGAAGCTCACAGGTACCATTTGTCCAGCCTGCCTATAGTCCTTTCCTCTTGTGCCCTTTCCTGCCTCCTAAGAAGTGAGGAAAAATGTTGCAGAATAGATGATTAGCCTGGTGTTACAGGGGGGATCACTGAAGAAATCAAACCTAGTTGCATTCACAAGAATATGTGGTCTATGTGTTACACAGCAGAGTATTTTTTTTAGTTTATTTTGATATCATTAATCTACAATTAAATGAGTAATATTATGGTGATTACACTACCCCCTTCATCAGGTCCCCCCGCCCCCCAACCCCATTGCAGTCACTGTCCATCAGCGTAGTGAGATGCCATAGAGTCACTACTTGTCCTCTCTGGGTTGTACAGCCCTCCCCGTGCCCCCCGAACATTACATCTGCTAATCGTAATGTCCCTTCTTCCCCCTTACCCCTCCCTTCCCACCAATCCTCCCCAGTCCCTTTCCCTTTGGTAACTATTAGTCCATTCTTGGGTTCTGTGAGTCTGCTGCTGTTTTGTTCCTTCAGTTTTTTTCCTTTGTTCTTATACTCCACATATGAGTGAAATCATTTGATACTTGTCTTTTCGGCTTGGCTTATTTCACTGAGCATAATACCCTCTAGCTCCATCCATGTTGTTGCAAATGGTAGGATTTGTTTTCTTCTTATGGCTGAATAATATTCCATTGTGTATATGTACCACATCTTCTTTATCCATTCATCTACTGATGGACACTTAGGTTGCTTCCATTTCTTGGCTATTGTAAATAGTGCTGCGAAAAACATAGGGGTGCATCTGTCTTTTTCAAATTGGGCTGCACAGCAGAGTATTTTATTTGTGATAATACCATTGTCATTTTTACAATATCAGCTAGGAATAATTGTGCCACATGTTTATTTAATGGGATATTTGAGTGTCTTGTAAAAATTAGTGTGAGAACAAATGATCAAAGTATTTTTAAGCATGGGTACATTTGAGGTCCTCAGTAAATATTAATTCTTAAGAGAGTGATAGACAGTGCTCTGGCCAGGACACCCAGGGAAGGCTTTGTGGAATGTGGTAGTGGGGAAATGAGCTTCCAAGGAAAGCAAGGATTTCAGAATTTGGATATCCAGGGGGATAGGCCAGAAAGTAGAGAGCAGTCCAGGGAGAAGCCATGTATGTGAGTAAATACTTACAAGCTAGGAAATGTGATTTGAATATAGTTAGTGTGAACGTAGCTTAAAAGCTTTATTTGGTGAGAATCATAACACAGGGAGAGGTTCTTAGGTTAAGTTAGCAGTCTTTTATTTCTTCAGTCACAGAATATTAAGACACACTGCAGTCATTTGTACCAGCCGATCTTTGAATGTACGAGCCAGTGTCTGCAGAAGTAATTCTCTTGAAGATGAGGAGGGCAGAGGAGGCAATATGCTTGTCTTTGTGGATGTGGAGAATACCAATACTGTAAGTTGGTTTATTTCAGATGTTTCCTTTGTTTTTGTAATGAATTATTTTTGTTCATGAGACTGCATAAACTCGAAATTTAGGAATGTTCATATAGAATAGAGTGTGAAAACATTGTAATTCTCCATTTGCTTTGTAATTTTAAGGCTCTTTTCAAATAGAAGATTTGGTGGCATTGATAGGGTACATGTTCATATGATCTGCAGCCCCATGTCCCAGAAACTCAACCCAAAAAAGATCTTCTAATGTGCCTTCTAGTCTCACCGTTGAGAATCTATTGATGTAATTAAATTTACAAAGTTCTGTTAGGGTTTCCCTTCAGTATTAACTTGATGATAATCCTTCATTTACACATTTCTGACAGTGTCATTTCCTTTATATAAAGCATTTGAAATATTTTACCATTCCTGTTTATGTACTCTAGATATAAAATGAATATTCTTGAAGAAGGTAATGTGATCTCATGATTAAAATAGAACCTTAGCTTCAGATTGATTCAGTTCATATACTTGAAATGTTACTTATTAATTCTGTAATGTCCTTTGCTTTTTGTTCCGTAAATTTGTAAGGTCACCTCTTTAGGATATTGAGGGCTAGTGTGCTAATACTTTGGTGATCTTCAAAAATAATCAGTATTTGAATAAGAAAATTTTAATAATTTCAAATTTGTTCTTATTCAGGAGAATAAAAATCACATACAATTTAAATAACTATGTGTATTGGCATTTTGTCTTCTGAGTTTTTTGCCTTAATGGGAATGACATATCTCAGAAAGATAAGATAAAAATAAAATGATAGTTTTGATTCAAATTGACAAAAAATAATTTTTGATCTACTGAATACTACCAGTAACTCATTTTAAATTTGCCACTGGAAGGACCACACCTTGGATAAAAGGTGGACTTACTTGTTTCAAGAGGTTTAAAGAGGAATTTAAATAACTTGAACATTCTGAAACATATATTATTTGTTTCAAAATAAAAATTTTATCCTGAGTGATACTGACTTTGGTAGCACTGTCCTAATACTGTTTTTGTTAGAATATCTGTGTTAGTGCTCCAAAGTTCTGAATGACTCTTAACTTCTTTTTGATAGAGTGAAGCGGGTGTTAAGGAATTCCATATAGTCCAAATATCAAGTAGTAGCAAACACTGGAAATTACAGAAATCTGTAAATCTCTCTGAAAACAAAGGTTTGTGCTTTTTTACTTCTTCATAGTAAATTCTGACATCTTTGTTGCTTTATTTTTTCTTTCAGAATAGTGTCATATCATAAAATTATTAGTGCCTTTCTCATACTTTAAGTATTAAATTGTGCTTTCATTAGTTGATGTGACTATAAATCAAATTATCTATCTTGATCCATCTTTCCCATCTTATTATTCCCTTTCTACAAATTTTTCTATTTGCATTTCATTTGTATTCAGTTGTAAAATCAGTGCCTGAGTATATAATCACTGTCAAAGTTTCACAGTACAGAAAAAGGACTGGGATGAGGAAGTTTCTGTTCCTCTGGCGTCGGCAGGCTGTTGCTCTTGTGTATGACTGTACCTCTGTACTGACTGTCTTTTCCATGTATTTCCATACCTCTGTAACATTCAAACAAAAGAGTACGCATTCTTTTGATACCTACTGACAAAATTGATTTGCAGAATATTTCTATCATTTGTCATCCTGCCAGCGATAGGAGTGTGCCTAGTGCTCGTAAGAGTAAAGTGATGCTGGCAGAACATTTGGTCTTTCTGGAAAAGAATTGTACAACATATTTCAAAAGATGAAAGTTTAAACCCTTACTTAGTTTCATGATAATCTTTATTTTTGGAATTTGTACCAAGCAATTAATTTAAAATATGGGGAAATGCATATATTCAGAGAAGTTTATTGCAACATTATGTTTAATAGTGTGGCTCCATATAAACCAAGCCATGACCCAGAGTATTTTATGGTCATTAAAATATATTAGCATTTTAAAAGGGTCTGCAATAGTGGGAAAAATGCACCATGTGTGCATTTTTATAAAATTCTCCTCATATAGCAAAGTATGTGCATATAACAATATCAGTGTAAATCATGCCTATGAAAAAATACTGAAAGGAAATGAAATGATAAGAGTGGTGGCATTATGGGCTCCCTGGCCCCTAAGTTCTGATCTTTCAAACTTCCTATTTATCTGTCTATATAAATATTATATGTACATGTGAGCATGTGTTTCAAGAAAAATTAATTTTGTCCTCTTTAAGAGCTGAGTAGCATTCACCTCATTGAGATGAAAGCAAAGACTTTTTAAATTAAATATTATTTATAATTATGAATTATTTTCCCATTTGACTAAGGGAGCCTGAATGAGCATTAAACTGTACCATGTCATAAAACCGGGAAAGATCTTTGAGTTCTCTTTTCTTCCTAGATGCCAAACTTGCCAGTAGGGAGAAGGGAAAGTTTTGCTTCAAGGCAACACGATGTAAGGAAAAAGAAGGTAAATTCACTTTACTTTCACACTTTCTCAATGGCATTTTCTGTTTCCTGCCAGTGTAGTGATCAGTTTGTTTCTTCTGTTTTTTAGTTGCTGCACAGTCCTCAGAAAAACACACCTTTGCAGATGTCACCTTGGGAAGCGAGCAGGTATGGAGTGAGCAGGGTAGCACTGCTTTCAAAGCTCGGTCCTGGGAGGTCGGACCACCCCCGATTCTTTGGTAGATGGACATGTCAACCCTGCTGGGTTTTGCAACTTGCCTTCATGCCCCAAAACACCAAAAATGCTCTATGGACAATACCACTTTAGTTACTTAAAATTTCTTTTGAGAATATCACATGAAATAAACATAATCCTTCGGTTTAAAAAAAAACAGGATTAGACAAGGGAACCTACTGACTAGGGAACATGGTCACAGTGGAACATAAAGATGATAGTCCTCTGGATTTTGGTATATGGTGTGGTTCTAAGACTCAGGTAATTAGCTCTTTTGTGATTTTTTAATATATTATTGTCTGGGGCACTGATACTCCAAGTTCATTATCTATGAGAATCACCTCGAGCAGTGGTCTTCAAAGTGTCAAAAAATGTGCCTATGAGACACGTGGGCATCTTGTTAGGATCCAAGTTCTGATTTACCAGGCCTGGTGTGGGAGCCGACATTCTGGAGTCCTGCTCTAAGCCTCTAGGTGGTGGTGGTACTAGGCTGTAGACCCTAGTTTTGACCGAGAGAATTTTATAAAAATGGAAGCTTTTCCTTTCCATCTGTAAAGCTTTGGTTCATTATGTTGTGGGTGGAGTTTGGAAATACTGTGTTTTCAACCAGTAGATAATCTGAAGAGTTGATCTGGGGAGCTGCTTTGAAAACTACTGGCCCATTGGTATAAAATCCATATAGTTGTGCATGGTATTATTTTCTCTCTTGAGAATTCCAGACATCTTCATGTTTGTGTTTCTTATCTGACTCACTCTTGTGCCTGTCGTGGCGTTTGAGGAAGCAGTCACTAGAATTACCTCTGAGCACCACAAGCCTGGTAATATGAAAGCGAGTGCTGACTTGTGGAGACACTGCACTTCCTGAGTAGCTGGGTGTCGCTTTCAGGACTTGAGTTCTTTGTTTTGTTCATTTCTTTTTTAAGTTTAGAATCCCCAGAAACACAGTCAGGACCCTTAAGTTATATTAAGGTTGTGATTTTCAGTGTATTTGTTGCTAAATGATTCTGTATGAAAGTCCCAAAGAAGGCAGAAACAAAGACATTGTCCCTTCTGATGAATCTGGTAGACTGAATGGACTTTACCAAGCACTACATATTAATGAGAAAACTATGGGGACAGTGGTTTATGAGAAAAAGTTCACTCCTAAGGGGAATTATATATTTATTAATATTTAATAATTAGCTCAAAGCTTAACATCTGTATAATGCAGGAATTCATGAGTATAGAGATCTTACAATGAAACATAATATGAGTTCTGAGTCCATTTAAAATTCTTTTCTCATGTTTTCTCCCTCCAGGTATAAACATCAAATTAATACCAATAACTCCATTTGCTTTGTCTCATTGGATGTTGCCTAGTGTTCTGAGCATTTGAATGAGAAGTACTTCTTTTGTTTAAATAGTAAAAAATAAATACTTTTCACACTTTATTTTCATTTTTTTAAAACTACCCATTCACCCTCCCTAGGTACTTGGAAGGTCACACCTAACACTTAATACGATAGCATTGTTATTTTGAAGTAGCAAGTATTTTAGATGTTTAAGTTTTCATGTAGCCTCCCTGTATCGACAGATTGACAAGAAGTTATTGAATAATCCTTTTGCATATAGATAAGTTACAGAAATACAAATCTTGGCAGGGTATATTTAGTTGAAAACATTTATGTAGACAAGTGATTTTCTTTTAACAGATAGTAAGTTCAGCAAGCCCTTGTGCAGACTTCTTTTATCGAAGTTTGTCTTCTGAATGTAAGAAGCCACCAGCCCAGCCATCTGTGCATACAGAAAAGCAGTCAGAAGGGGATGCTGTGAGATGGATTCAGAAGTGCAGTGAGATGGATTTGAGTATTGTCGTCCTGTGGAAGGTACATGTTTTGAAATTATTTCAGCAAGCCTCGCTTAGAGATACTGATTAAGCTAAATAACAAATGTAAGCTGCTATTTATATTTTCTCTGCTTAAATTATCTAGTTCTAGTTTCAATATCTAAGTTGTTTTATAACTTTAACAGTTCCATAAGGACTTTGTGCCTAAAAAAATATTACTCATTCAAATAAGATGACTTTCTTCTGTATTACTTTTACTTCTGAGTGGTACTGAGAATATTGCAGACATGATAAGCTCCATGCCAGCAAGTATTATTAAATAAGTAAATATATGGGCACTTGGAAATAGTGAAAAGGGAAGAATAGCACCGCGACCTGCAGGCACCCTCTACCTGGCCATCAGCAGCCACTAACTCGCTGGCCTCCGCGTTGCCCCTCCCATTGGCCTCTTTTTTTACCTTCCTTTAGTTTTTGCTGTAGTGTATTCTCAAGAAAGGACATTTTCTCTGTAAATGCTTCTGTATGTACTTCCAGCAGTTGAGGATTTTGTTGTTTAATAAAACCCCACAATATTACTATGTCACACAACCAAATTAATGGTAATTCTTAATAATTACCTTATTGTTGGTCTGTGTTCAGTTTTTCCGGATTACTTGAAAATACCATTTCAAATTAGAAAAGAATGATCAACACATAGCAGACCCGGACGAAGTTGTGCAGACATTAGTCTTCCCTAAAGGTGCTTGACCTGTAATGCAGAGGAGGCTTGTTTTCCACAGTCCGCCTTTCTGTATCTTATACATGTATTACTTGCTTTTTTTAAAAAATGATTCTGTAGGGAAATTAAGGATCTTGCTCAAGGATATTCATCTGGACCATCTGAAAAAGTTTGATTTTGCATTATCTGATACAAGGGCTCACTCAGAGATATGTCCATAGTGGATGATCAATACTTGTAGTTAAAATTGACTCAGGTGTCCTAGAGTGTTCTTTTTACTAAATCACACAGTTTTTCATAAACTTTTTTGAAACCAAACTGGCATGAGTTTTTTTTTAATGTTTTGCCTTAGTTTCAATAAACCTGCTTATGGAAATTGATAACTTTGTTGATTATAGAAGGTGTTTAGTATTAAAAAGATCAGTTACACATTATTAGCTTGAAATCAAATGTTCTTGAAACTTAATGTCAAGAGGAAACTATTTTCATGCACAGCAGCATTTCCCCTTAACAGAAACCAACCACCTGTGAAATAAATATATAATAGCCTTTGGGCATTTGTGACGGTCATGCCACAGAATCTTGCCATGTAACAATATGTAGTACTTTTGAGAAAAGATTTTGAGTAATGTGTACTCTGTACTCATGGGTAAGCCTACAGTAACCCTGGTTGTGCGGGGCAGGTGTTGTTTTAAAATATGGTCCTGAATAAAAGCCCACTATTACTAGTATTCTTGATCACATGAACAAGAAAGTGAAGGTTGTGATGCTCCCTGGCTAGAAAAAGGAAATTTTGTGTAGATTAAAGAATGGGAAATTAAGGTTGTAAGACTGATGTCTGTGGTAAGTCTATTGTTTACTCATTTGAAAAAGTGACTGATAGATATTCTTAGTAAAGGCTCTAGTTAATGCAAACATGACCCAGTGAATGAAAGAATACTTGAGAAGTCATTTAAGTTGTGAAGTGGGATGCACAAGAAGAATAGAACTCTTGAATAATATAAGATTAAGGAGAAAACAAGAGCTTGGGCAATAATTCTGTGAAAATAGTTGGAAAGGGGGCATAGTTAAAATTCCTAACCAATCCTAAAAAATAAAAGTTTGTTTTAAAAAGGTAAGCCTTTGTAGCATGGAGAATGCAGTATAGAAGTAGATGTGGCTGTAGGTAACTTATGCTGGATTAGATCATTGGGAAAGATATATGGCATGTCTCAGGACCTTCCCTGTCAGCAGTCATTCCCTCTGCATGAGTATCACCCCATCAGGTGTCCCCTCGTCCAGAGGTTCTGATGGGGCACGGTTGAGCCCTGAGCAGTGCCGGGGCTGTCCTGTGCCCACTGCAGTTCTACCACTGCAGACTGCCACTAGTCGTGTTAAAATAAGTACCAACATTGAAAATCAACATTTAGAAATTTTTACAGCATCTTGGCTGAGTAATTTTTTTTCTTCTGTATTCTTTTTTTAAATTTTTTATTTTGCTATCATTAATGTACAATTACATGAACAACTTTATGGATACTAGACTCCCCCCATTACCCATCCTTCCCAATCCCTTTCCCTTTGGTAACTGTTAGTCCATTCTTGGGTTCTGTGAGTCTGCTGCTGTTTTGTTCCTTCAGTTTTTTCTTTGTTCTTATACTCCACAGATGAGTGAAATCATTCAATACTTGTCTTTCTCTGCCTGGCTTATTTCACTTAGCATAATACCCTCCATCTCCATCCATGTTGTTGCAAATGGTAGGATTTGTTTTCTTCCTATGACTGAATAATATTCCATTGTGTATATGTACCACATCTTCTTTATCCATTCATCTACTGATGGACACTTAGGTTGCTTCCATTTCTTTGCTGTTGTAAATGGTGCCACGATAAACATAGGGGTGCATATGTCTTTTTCAAACTGGGCTGCTGTATCCTTATGGTAAATTCCTAGGAGTGGAATTCCTGGATCAAATGGTATTTCTATTTTGAGTTTTTTGAGGAACCTCCATACTGCTTTCCACAATGGTTGAACTAATTAACATTCCCACCAGCAGTGTAGGAGGGTTCCCCTTTCTCCACATCCTCGCCAACATTTGTTGTTGTTTGTCTTTTCGATGTTACCCATCCTAATGGTGGTAGGTGATATCTCATTGTGGTTTTAATTTGCATTTCTCTGATGATAGTGATGTGGAGCATCTTTCATGTGCCTGTTGGCCATCTGAATTTCTTCTTTGGAGAAGTGTCAGTTCAGCTTCTCTGCTCATTTTTTAATTGGCTTATTTGCTTTTTGTTTGATGAGGTGTGTGAGCTCTTTATACATTTTGGATGTCAACTCCTTATCGGATATGTCATTTATGAATATATTTTCCCATACTGTAGGATGTCTTTTTGTTCTATTGATAGTGTCCTTTGCTGTACAGAAGCTTTTTAGTTTGATATAGTCCCACTTGTTCATTTTTGTCTTTGTTTCCCTTGCCTGGGGAGATATGTTCATGAAGAAGTTGCTCATGTTTATGTCCAAGAGATTTTTGCCTGTTTTTTTCTAAGACTTTTATGGTTTCATGACTTACAATAATCAGGTCTTTGATCCAGTTTGAGTTTACTTTTGTGTATGGGGTTAGACGATAATCCAGTTTCATTCTCTTACATGTAGCTGTCCAGTTTTGCCAACACTAGCTGTTGAAGAGGCTGTCATTTCCCCATTGTATATCTGTGGCTCCTTTATCGTATATTAATTGACCATATATGCTTGGGTTTATATCTGGGCTCTCTATTCTGTTCCACTGGTCTGTGGATTGGTTCTTGTGCCAGTACCAAATTGTCTTGATTACTGTGGCTTTTTAGTAGAGCTTGAAGTCAGGGAGCATAATTCCCCCTGTTTTATTCTTTCTTCTCAGGATTGCTTTGGCTTTTCAGGGTCTTTTGTGGTTCCATATGAATTTTAGAAGTATTTGTTCCAATTCATTGAACAAATATACTGTTGGTATTTTCATAGGGATTGCATTGAATCTGTAGATTGCTTTAGGCAGGAAGGCCATTTTGACAATTTTAATTCTTCCTATCCATGAGTAGGGGATGTGTTTCCATTTATTGGTTTCTTTAATTCCTCTCATGAGTGTCTTGTAGTTTTCAGAGTATAAGTCTTTCACTTCCTTGGTTAGGTTTATTTTTGGTATTTTATTCTTTTTGATGCAATCGTGAATGGACTTGTGTTCCTGATTTCTATTTCTGCTAGCTCATCGTTAGTGTATAGGAAAGCAACAGATTTCCATGTATTAATTTTGTATCCCATAACTTTACTGAATTCAGATATTAGATCTAGTAGTTTTGGAGTGGATTCTTTGATGGAGTGGAGGGTTTTTTATGTACAATATCATGTCATCTGCAAACAGGGACAGGTTGACTTCTTCCGTGCCAATCTGGATGCCTTTTATTTCTTTATAAGCTCCTCAAAGGTCCCAACCTGCTGGGCAGAGCGCACTCAGACAGTGCTGTCCAGCTCTCACTACTCTCGCTCAGCAAGCTCCATGCAAACCTCACGCCCTCAGCAGCTCTCTCGCTGTTAGGAAGCCTCTCAGACTGCCTGCCTTTCCTCTGTCCCAGAACGGCCGGGTGTGTGGATCCCATCCTCCACAAACGGCTGGAATCTGTCTCTCAGGCACTCCACCTGTCCCAGCTGCCCAACCTCCAGAGCACCACACTATAGGTTTCTGCTTGCAAAGCCAATCTCCAGGCTAGGTGCTCAGCAGTCCCAGGCTACCACCCCCTCCCAGCTCTGTTTCTCTACCTCACAGCAGTGAGCTGGGGTGGGGGATGGGTTTGGGTCCCACCGGATTAAGGCTTTTGTACATTACCCTGTTTCGCACATCTGCTCTGTTCGTGATGTCCGCGTGCAGTCTGATTCAGCCTTCTTTCCTGTTGCTGTTTTAGGGTTAGTTGTATTAACTATATTTTCATACTATTTGTGATTTTTAGAGGAGTTCTCTGTCTCACCCCTCACGCTGCCTTCTTGAATCCTTGGCTGAGTAATTTTATGTCTGTTGAATCTGGCAGTAAAAAAATTGGGTTTGTCATAAAAAATTTAGTCCTCTGTAGTTGCATAATATGGCAATAATGTATATCAGAGCCATTTCCATGTTATTTTTTCACTGGACAAAAGAAATTTAAGAGGGAAAAGAATGATGTGCTGGAACAAGTATTTTAGTATAAGAAATCAGTTCACTATATAGGCAAAAAAAAGCATTTGTTCTTAGAGGTAAGTGTTCCCAGGGCGCAGCGTTTCCCTTTCCTGCCCTTGGGATTGTACTCACTGATTTGTTCTCTGTGTGGTAAGCCCTGAGGCACTTGAGAAGCAGGAATATAACAAAATGCCTCCTCCCTGTAGTTGGCGGTCCAGAAACAGACTGTTCCGGCACTGTTCTTTTGGTCTAGTTTTGAAAGCGTTCTAGAGAAAATTGGGAAGAATTTCAAGATTTGTATCTCAGACATCCTCTCAAACACAGCTCTTTTGAATTGAGGCAAAGACAGATTTTGACAGATACCCATGGTTGAAGGAGTAAGTGAAAGTAGAAATGCTGCTGCAGGTTGATAGCAGATAGACATGAGCAGTACTGCGCTTCCATCAAGTATTGGTTGGTTCCTTTTGAAGTTTCTGCCAAGTGAGACGCTGTTTTTGTGCTTTGTGTCCCCAAGGCTTACGTCGTGGAGGACAGTAAGCAGCTTATTTTGGAAGGCCAGCATCACGTTACCCTTCGCACCATAGGGAAAGAAGCCTTTTCGTGTCCTCAGAAACAGGTAATAAGAGACTTTGCTTTGGGGTGTTTGGTTTGGTTGCTTTTTGTGTTTCTAGAGGGGTCTGGGTTGCAGGCTTTTATGGTGGAATTTGAGTGGATGGTTGGTGGAAGAACACTGATTAATATTAGAAATGAACATAAATTGATTTTAAAATTCGTTAGTCACCTTACAAGAATATTATGATACATTTGTGATCTTGGGGTTTCTATGATATATTCTGTATTGACTCTAGAATTCATAGTTATAAAAAGAATTGATTTCCCTGAGAGGAAGAAAATCATATTCTCTACACTTGATTTGTTGTGTTAGACCTACAGTGTTGCAGAACTCCGGGGGGCATGTCGGAAAATGTAAAAGATGGCCTCTCAAGTTGTGCAGCTGGTAGTAGTGTTTAATATGTTTTCTTATTTTTAATAAAATACTATTTAATCTTACCAGAAAGTTCTTGTACTATATAGGAACAAAATTTAAACACATGTCCAGTAATTCAAACAGTGACCTTTGTGTTATGTTTATAATCTCAATTCCTAAGCTTCTTTTTTTTATTATAATTTTTTATTAAGGTATTATTGATATACACTCTTACAAAGGTTTCACATGAAAAAACAATATGGTCACTACATTTAACCATATTATCAAGTCGCCACTCATACCCCAATGCAGTCACAGTCCATCAGTGTAGTACGATGCCACATATTCACTATTTGCCTTCTCTGTGCTACACTGTTTTCCCCATAATCCCCCACACCATGTGTACTAAATAAAATACCCCTCATACTAATCCCCTTCTCCCACCCTCCCCACCTGCCCTCCCAAACCCCTCCCCTTTGGTAACCACTAGTTCCTTCTTGGAGTCTCTGAGTCTGCTGCTATTTTGTTCCTTCAGTTTTGCTTCATTGTTATACTCCACAAATAAGGGAAATCATTCGGCACTTGTCTTTTTCCGCCTGGCTTATTTGACTGAGTGTAATATCCTCCAGCTCCATACATGTTGTTGCAAATGGTAGGATTTGTTTCTTTCTTATGGCTGAATAATATTCCATTGTGTATATGTACCACCTCTTCTTTATCCATTCATGTACTGATGAACACTTAGGTTGCTTCTATATCTTGGCTATTGAAAAAGTGCTGCAATAAACATAGGGGTGTGTATGTCTTTTTGAATACTGTCCCTTTATATCCTCTGCCCATTTTTTAATTGGGTTATTTGCTTTTTGGGTGTTAAGGTGTGTAAGTTCTTTATATATTTTAGATGTTAACCCCTTGTTGGATATGTTATTTACACATATGTTCTCCCATACTGTAGGATGCCTTTTTATTCTGTTGATGGTGTCCTTTGCTGTAAAGAAACTTTTTAGTTTCATGTAGTCCCATGAGTTCATTTTTGCTTTTGTTTCCCTTGGTCGAGGAGATGTGTTCAGGAAGAAGTCGTTCATGCTTATATTTAGGAGATTTTTGCCTATGTTGTCTTCTAAGAGTTTTATGGTTTCATGACTTACATTCAGGTCCTTGATCCATTTTGAGTTTACTTTTGTGTATGGGGTTAGACGATAATCCAGTTTCATTCTCTTGCATGTAGCTGTCCAGTTTTGCCAACACCAGCTGCTGAAGAGGCTGTCATTTCCCCATTGTATGTTCATGGCTCCTTTATTGTGTATTAATTGACCGTATATGGTTGGGTTTATATCAGGGCTCTCTAGTCTGTTCCATTGGTCTGTGGATCTGTTCTTATGCCAGTACCAAATTGTCTTGAGTCCTGTAGCTTTGTAGTAGAGCTTGAAGTTTGGGAGCGTAATCCCCCCTGCTTTATTCTTCCTTCTCAGGATTGCTTTGGCTCTTCAGGGTCTTTCTTGGTTCCATATGAATATTAGAATGATTTACTCTAGTTCGTTGAAGAATGCTTTTGGTATTTTGATAGGAATTGCATTGAATCTGTAGATTGCTTTAGGGAGGATGGTCATTTTGACAAAATATTAATTCTTCCTATCCATGAGCATGGGATATGTTTCCATTTATTAGTATCTTCTTTAATTTCTCTCATGAGTGTCTTGTAGTTTTCAGAGTATATGTCTTTCACCTCCTTGGTTAAGTTTATTCCTAGCTATTTTATTCTTTTTGATGTGATTGTGAATGGATTGTTTTCCTAATTTCTCTTCTCTGCTAGTTCATTGATAGTGTATAGGAATGCCACAGATTTCTACGTATTAATTTTGTATCCCTGAACTTTGCTGAATTCAGATATTAGATCTAGTAGTTTTGGAGTGGATTCTTTAGGGTTTTTTGTGTACAATATCATGTCATCTGCAAACAGGGACAGTTTAACTTCTTCCTTGCCAGTCTGGATGGCTTTTATTTCTTTTTGTTGTCTGATAGCCGTGGCTAGAACCTCCAGTACTATGTTGAATAGAAGTGGGAAGAGTGGGCATCCTTGCCTTGTTCCCGATCTTAAAGGAATAGCTTTCAGCTTCTCACTGTTAAGTTTAATGTTGGCTGTGGCTTTGTCATATATGGCCTTTATTATGTTGAGGTACATGCCCTAGATACCCATTTTGTTGAGAGTTTTTACCATGAATGGATGTTGAATTTTGTCAAATGTTTTTTCAGCATCTATGGAGATGATCATGTGGTTTTTGTCCTTCTTTTTGTTGATGTGGTAGGTGATGTTGATGGATTTTCGAATGTTGTACCATCCTTGCATCCCTGGAATAAATCCTACTTGATCATGATAGATGATCATTTTGATGTATTTTTGATTTCGGTTTGCTGATATTTGTTGAGTATTTTTGCATCTATGTTCATCAGAGATATTGGTCTGTAATTTTCTTTTTTTGTGGTGTCTTTGCCTGGTTTGGTATTAGAGTAATGCTGGCCTCATAGAATGAGTTTGGAAGTATTCCCTCTTCTTCTACTCTTTGGAAAACTTTAAGGAGGATGGGTATTAGGTCTTCACTAAATGTTTGATAAAATTCAACGGTGAAGCCATCTGGTCCAGGTATTTTGTTCTTAGGTAGATTTTTGATTACCAGTTCAATTTCGTTGCTTGTAATTGGTCTGTTCAGATTTTCTGTTTCTTTCTGGGTCAGCCTTGGAAGGTTGTATTTTTCTAGAAAGTTGTCCATTTCTTCTAGGTTATCCAGTTTTGTTACCGTATAATTTTTCATAGTATTCTCTCATAATTCTTTGTATTTCTGTGGTATCCGTAGTGATTTTTCCTTTCTCATTTTGTATTCTGTTTATGTGTACAGACTCTCTTCTTTTCTTGATAAGTCTGCTAGGGGTTTATCTATTTTGTTTATTTTCTCGAAGAACCAGCTCCTGCTTTCATTGATTCTTTCTATTGTTCTATTCTTCTCGATTTTATTTATTTATGCTCTAATCTTTATTATGTCCTTCCTTTACTGATTTTGAGCCTCATTTGTTCTTTTTCTAGTTTCATTAATTGTGAGTTTAGACTGCTCATATGGGATTGTTCTTCTTTCCTGAGGTAGGCCTGTTATTGCAATATACTTTCCTCTTAACATGGCCTTCGCTGCGTCCAACAGATTTTGCGGTGTTGAATTATTTCTGTCATTTGTCTCCATATATTGCTTGATCTCTGTTTTTATTTGGTCATAGATCCACTGGTTATTTAGGAGCAAGTTGTGAGGCCTCCATGTGTTTGTGGGATTTTTCATTTTCTTTGCATAATTTATTTCTAGTTTCATACCTTTGTTGTCTGAGAAACTGGTTGGTACCATTTCAATCTTTTTGAATTTACCGAGGCTCTTTTTGTGGCCTAGTATGTGATCTATTGAAAATGTTCCATGTGCACTTGAGAAGAATGTGTATGTGCTGCTTTTGCGTGTGGAGTTCTGTAGGTATCCGTTAGGTCCATCTGTTCTATTGTGTTGTTCAGTGCCTCTGTCTCTTACTTATTTTCTGTCTGGTTGATCTGTCCTTCAGAGTGAGTGGAGTGTTAAAGTCTCCTAGAATGAATGCACTGCATTCTATTCCTCCTTTTAATTCTGTTAGTATTTGTTTCACACATGTAGGGGCTCCTGTGTTGGTTGCGTAGATATTTATAATGGTTATATCTTCTTGTTGGATTGACCTGTTTATCGTTATGTAATGTCCTTCTTTGTTTCTTGTGACTTTCTTTGTTTTGAACTCTATTTTGTCTGACACAAGTACTGCAAGTCCTGCTTTTTTCTCCCTTTTAGTTGCATGAAATATCTTTTTCCATCCCTTTACTTTTAGTCTGTGTATGTCTTTGGGTTTAAAGTGAGTCTCTTGTAGGCAGCATATAGATGGGTCTTGCTTTTTTATCCATTCAGTGACTCTGTGTCTTTTGATTGGTGCATTCAGTCCATTTACATTTAGGGTGATTATGGATAAGTATGTACTTATTGGCATTGCAGGCTTTAGATTCGTGGTTACCAAAGGTTCAAGGTTAACTTCCTTACTAAGAGTCTAACTTAACTCACTTAATATGCTATTACAAACACAATCTAAAGGTTTTTTTTTTTCTTCCTCCTCCATTCTTTATATATTAGGTATCATATTCTGGACTCTTTATCTATCCCTTGATTGACTTGGGAGATAGTTGTTTAATTTTTGCATTTGCTTAGTAATTAGCTGTTCTACTTACTTTACTGTGGTTTTATTACCTCTGGTGACAGCTATTAAACCTTAGGAACACCTCCATCTATAGCAGTCCCTCCAAAATACACTGTAGAGATGGTTTGTGGGAGGCAAATTCTCTCAGCTTTTGCTTATCTGGAAATTGTTTAATCTCTCCTTCAAATTTAAATGATAATCTTGCCAGATAAAGTATTCTTGGTTCAAGGCCCTTCTGCTTCATTGCATTAAATACATCATGCTACTCCCTTCTGGCTTGTAAGGTTTTTGTTGAGAAGTCTGATGGTAGCCTGATGGGCTTTCCTTTGTTTGTGATCTTATTTCTGTCTCTGGCTGCTTTTAATAGTCTGTCTTTATCCTTGATCTTTGCCATTTTAATTACTATATGTCTTGGTGTTGTCTTCCTTGGGTCCCTTGGATTGGGAGATCTGTGCACCTCCATGGCCTGAGAGACTATCTCCTTCCCCAGATTGGGGAAGTTTTCAGCAATCACCTCCTCAAAGACACTTTCTATCCCTTTTTCTCTCTTCTTCTTCTGGTACCCCTATAATGCGAATATCATTCCGTTTGGATTGGTCACACAGTTCCCTCGATATTCTTTCATTCTTAGAGATCCTTTTTTCTCTCTGTTCTCTCTGTGCCTCATCTTCTTTGTATTCCTCATCTCTATTTCATTTGTCGTCTCCTCCACCGTATCCAATTTGCTTTTAATACTGTCCATTGTGCTTTTCAATGATTGGATCTCCAACCGGAATTCATTTCTGAGTTCTTGAGTATCTTTCTGTACCTCCATGAGCACATTAATTTTTATTTTGAACTCCCTTTCAGGAAGAGACATGAGGTCAATGTCATTTAAATCTTTCTCAGGAGTGGTGTTAACAATTTTACTCTAAAGCAGATTCCTTTTGCTTTCCATATTTTTATATGGCACCCTCTAGTGCCCTGAAGCTCTACTCTCTGGAGCTGCTCAGCCCCTGAAGCAATGTGGAGGGTCTCAGGGGAGTGGTATTGGTTCCTGCGGAGAGGAGAGAGCTGTTTCCTGCTACCCAGCTGCTATGCCTGATCCAGTCTGCTGAGCACAGAGATATAAGCCTGTATGCTTTCCATTTGCAGTTGCTGTAGACAGATCTTCCCTCTGGCTTGCCTAACGCCAGGTTGCAAGCCAGGTTGGGCTGGCTGGAAAAAAGGTGCAGTAGGCTGCATATCACGGAGGGTTTCCTTGGAGCTGTGTAGCCCACCATGGAGCTGGAGCACCTGAAGATCATCTAAGGAAGAAGAATTTTTTTTCCTCCTTAAATATGAGAGTCTGTATGGCAAAGCTCCCAACCTGCTGGGCAGAGTGCACCTGGACAATTTTGTCTACCTGTCCTCTCTCCTGAGCAGTAATCTCTGTGCAATCCTTGACCCTTTAGCAGCCCTCTTGCTAAGAGCTTCCTTGTTAGGAAGTCTCTCAGACTGCCCGCCTTTCTTTTGTTCCATAGCAGCCGGATAAGGATCCCTGCTTTTCCCCAAGTGGCTGGAATCTCAGTCTCTCCAGGAATTCTGCCTGTCTTACCTTTTGAGCCGCGTAATCACGAGAGTATCATGCAAGCACCATGAATTGTAGGTTTGTGCTCCCGGAGCAGATCTCCGGAGTTAGGTATTCAGCAGTCCCAGGCCTCCACTCCCTCCCTGCTCTGTTTCTCTTCCTCCTGCAGGTGAGCTGGGGTGGGGAAAGGGCTTGGGTCCTGCCAGGCCACAGCTGTGGTACGTTACCCTGTTCTGTGAGGTCTGCACTTTTCTCCAGGTGTATGCTGTCTGGCGCAGTCGTCTTTCCTGTTGCTCTTTCAGTATTAGTTGTATTAATCATTTTCTTACTGTATGCGGTTTTAGGAGGAATCCTGTGTCTCACCTCTCACGCCGCCTCTTTAATCTTCAATTGTTAAGCTTCTTATGTTTTGGGCAACTTCTGTTTTGAAATGACTTTCCAGCTCAGAGACCAGCTGCAGAAATAGTGTAAAGGGACCTTCCTCCTGGTACTCAGCCTCCAGGGCTGCCCCACTGCCTTACTTGCTTCGTCATTCTTCTTGGTTGCCTAAGCTTTGATTTTTTATTTCATCCTTCTCAAGTAATTGCTCCCAGGTATGTTGCAGGCATCCTGCCCTCCCACCCCTAAATGTCTCACCGAGGATTCCTGAGAGCACAGTCTTAACATGTTAACCAACATCATTATTAAATTCAGGAAGTTTAGCATTGCTGCAGTACTCAACGTCTGTATTCATATGTCATCAGAGGCCTCAGTTACATCCAGCATCTAGTTCATGGTCATTCATTCATTTCCTTGTCATGTCTCTTTATTCTCTTTTAATTTGGAACAGTTGCTGGGCTTTTATTTATCATGATGACATTGACGCATTCGGAGAGCATGCATGGGCTGGTCACTTGAGTCACACTAATACTCTTCTGGGTTTTCCCTCTGTTCCCTAATGATGAGGTTGAGGGTGTACATTTTTGGCAGGAGTACAGCATGTGAGATGTTATGAATTACAATCAGAAAGCAGATGATTGTAATTTGTCCCAATATCAATGATGGATCATTTGATTAGGGTGGTGTCTGCCATGTTTCTCCACAGCAAAGTTACTGTGTTTCCTTTTATAATAATTAGTAATTTGTGGCGAGATGATCAGAGACCATGTGAGTGATTTCTCATCAACTTAGGTCAGTCTGCTAGTTTTAGCATCTTGGTGATTCTGTAACTAGAACCGTTTTTTACTTTGGTGGTTACTAATAATAATTTTTCATCAGGTTTAATGAAGATACCCAATTTAATCCCAAATCTGTTTCTTATTTTAAGAAAATCATTTTTCTCTCTTTAATAAAGAAATCCCAAATTTTAGTTCTAAATGTCATAAGCTTTTGATATTTTGGAACATTTCAAATAATAACCATTAGCATTTAGAAAATGAAACAAAGTGATTTCTATAAAATTTACTCTTGTTTTATTCCCACTTTCCGTCCTTTGAATGGCATATCCTTCTTATTTCCCTGTTTTTCACCTTTGAAATGTTTTCTGTTTATGTGATTAACTGAGTTGGGAGATAAGACACTTTCATCATACTGTAAATAAAGATTTGGAGCCCAAAGGCTCTCAGATTGATGATCTGGTACAAGTTGCTTCCATAGCTTGGTGAGCCTCAGCTCACTCTTCATTTGGCAAACAAGGGTAGGAGTCCCGTTCCCCCGCCTCGCTTGTGGGGGCGCAGCAGCAGGTGGAGCCAGACCTGTACTGGGAACCTCCTGTGCCGATGGCTCAGCACTCACTGTGACAGTGCTTCCTGCCGCTCTCAGGCTGGGGGGACAGAAGCTCTTCCACACCGCCCTCAGGGAATCAGCTGTGGGCTTCCATGTCCTTTGTGGCCATACTTCCTGTGTTTTACTCCTGCTAGGAGGTTTGTAGAAATTTATTTAGTGTATTTCAGAAGTCTGAAACAATAGCTTGTTTTCTTTGATGATTAGAATATATTAAACATAGATTTTTTGAACTTTTTATTAAAATGTAACAATACAGAATAATGAAGAGGTTATTGATTTCACAAATGGAAGAACACTCCAGCATACCCACAACCCAGATGAAGAAGTGGAACGTAACTAGCTCCCCAGAAGATCTGTTCCTGCTCTCTCCTGTCCACAGGTCTTCCTCCTCCAGGGTCACTCTCTAGCCCCTTTCTCTGACTTAGAAGTCAGAAGGACACTTAGTTACTGCTTTTGAAGCCACACAGATCAGAGGTCAGCAAACTTTTTCTGAAGAGAAGCCCAAAAGGAAATACTTTAGGCTTTGCTGGCCAGGTGGTGTTTGTCATAAGTACTCATCTCTCCTGCCCAAAAGCAAATTACGGTTAGTTTGCCACGGTTCTCCTGATGGCAAACTAAGAGAAAAAAGTAACTGTGGAGAGAAAATGACTAAGAAAGAAAATAATAATAGTAGAAATGGGATGTTATTCTATTCTCTATTTTCATGTAGGTGATAATATTTATTAAAACATTTACAGTGTGCTTGACACTGGCTGTATTAAGATTTTTACATGTGTGTTAGCCTTCAGTTAGTATAGTTGAAGCACTGTGAGCTATAAAACACAGCCATCTATTTTCAAAACGAAATTTTAAGGCAGTTTTAGTGCCTCAGCAATTAGAGCGGATGCTATACAATTTAAGACCTATAGCCTAAATACTAAGTACTAAACAGTTTTTACCTGATGAGAATCACAACAGTTTTTGAAATTGTAATTATTATGGACTCCTTTTTACATATGTGTAAGTTAAGTCTTAATTTGTTAAATAGCTTAACCAAGATCACAGAACTAATATGTGAACTTGCTGGAGTTCAAGTCTAACTCCAGCATATAATAAATAGGGAATGAATAAATGATTCCAGATCCTAGATTCTTTATAGATTGTATTGCCTGATTCCAGATGTTAGTGTAAGTAACAGAAAAAGTTTTATTTTTGCTTTACTTTATTTCTGCTGGTTTTAACTTCGTTTGTATATGCTGTACTTTATTTTAACAAGGCAAAATTTGTATTGTTACGTATCTTTTCTCAGGAGCCACCAGAAATGGAACTGTTAAAATTTTTCAAGTCAGAAAACACTACAGTTTCTTCAAGGCCATCAGTAGAGCAGCTTTCTAATCTCATTAAAACGAATCTTCACTATCCAGAATCATTTAACCATCCATTTCATCAGAAAAGGTTTGTGGTTTTGTTTTTGTTACAGTTTTTCTACAGTATGCACTCACATGTACATGTGCCTACATTTATTTATTTATTTTGACAATGGCATTAACTCCAATATTGAAGAAGAAAGTTAGAATATTACTGAATCTATGGAAATTGCTCTGAAGTACTTTGCCCTTTACTACAATTGCCGTATGTTACCACTGTGGTTAAAGATGGATATTGCCCTAGTCACATCAGTTGCTAAAACTTTGCTCTTGAGCAGGTTTATCATAAAGTCAAAAACAATGGAAAAATATTACATGATTTTGTTTCAGAAGGAGAAATTAAACTTAAGACAATACAGAGGTATCACATAGCTCAAATTTAGACAGAATCATTTACTTAAGATTTATTAAGTGCTGAACTTCCTTAGGAATAATTACTCACAATTTTGGTAAATAGCTTGATGATACAAACTGAAGGCTCTAAAAATAAATCCTGAAATAAGATGTTACTTCAAAAAGTTTGCTGGTTTGCAGGTATAGGAAAAGACAGATGTCTGTTAGGACCAGTCTAGTCTGTAAGTGATAATTGAAAAGTCATCTTGAATAGGGGTGCGGATGGGGTGCGATGGAGCAGAGAGGGGATGGTAACCTGCAAAGCGGAGCTAAGGAACGAGGAGGCCACAGGAAGGCTGAGAAGTAGCATCAAAGAGAAAGAGGAGACCAGTGAGGAGAAAGTGGTATCTCAAAGGCTGAGTGAGAACAGTACAGGGAGAAAGTAGTAGTTAAGCGGTTAAAATGCTACCGGGCACATAGGAGAGACACTGAGTAAAGGATAGATTGCATGGAGCCCTAATTCAGAGGCAATTGTATTAGTATTTTGTTGTTCTTATTTACACAAATAATTTCTCTGGAGTGATTTTTGAACTCAGTTTTTTTCCCTTACTCGGATCTTGTTTTAAAGGAGCTTTCTATATGCTCCATCTGTTAGGTATTCTTTAGTGTTATTGTCAGGAAAAATAAAATTGTTTTTTTTGCTTTGTTTCTTAAAATACACAGCTAACCTCTTTTTTCTTAATTTCCTCCCACAGCCTTTGTTTAGTACCGGTTACCCTTTTACTTTCCAACTGCTCCAAGGCCAGTGTCGACGTGATCGTGGATCTTCGGCATAAAACAACAAGGTAGAGATTATTTAGTGCAAGATGAATTTGAGAGTAGTTTAACTTTTGAACTGTGCAGATACTTACCTAACAAAGAGAAAGTTTACTCAGCCATGCCCTGATGTTTTTGTTCGGCATTTCAGAAGAGTCACGGAGGACTGTTGTAGCATTACAGTACTGACAGAATGGAAAGCAGTTTCCAAACACAGCAAATGATTGTTGCCAGAGACAATATTTTTTATAACAATTTATTGGTGCTAACTTTAAAATTGAAAATCAGCAAGGTTGTGATAGTTTGTTTTTTCAGGTTTTTTTTTTTACTGATTATAAAGTAATCCCTAACAAAAAATACTAGTCCGTACTCCCACATCTGGTACTCCAAGTGCTAGATGCTTTTTAGGATTCAGAAATTTGGGGTTTTTTAGGAAAGTAACATGAAGCCTATGTTGGTTATTACGAATAACACCCCACACTGGACCTGGGTGGCCCTGAAGTCCACGTGCATCCTGTGTATGAGTGCACCACAGACGGACTGCCGTGGGCTTTGTTGGCAAGTAGTGGGTTGCTCTCCATTTGTCGGTGCTGTAAACAGGTTTGATATTATGAGCATTCTTTTATACATGTTTATTTTTATGTGTGGATTCCCACGGGGTTAAAAGCTCAGGTTTGAAATAAGGTTCCATCATTTACTAGCTGCTGCTGTGAGATAGAATGAGACACTCTCAGCATTGTGCCTACAATGTAGTAATGGCTAATAAATGTTGGCTATTACAGTAGTTATTGCCATTAAGTTATTATTACTAATAAACTGTTGGCTTCATAAAATAACTTCTAGAAATAGAATTGCTGAATGAAAGGGATGTGTTACTGGGACTTTGGGAAAAAATTTATAAAGGAAAAAACCTTCCAACTTACATTTTCCTCCTCCCTTAGTCCAGAAGCATTGGAAATCCACGGATCGTTTACATGGCTTGGACAAACCCAGTATAAACTTCAGCTTAAAAGCCAGGAGATTCACAGTTTGCAGCTGAAAGCGTGCTTTGTCCACACAGGTGTTTATAACCTTGGAACACCAAGGGTGTTTGCCAAGTTATCGGACCAGTTTACAGTGTTTGAAACAAGTCAGCAGAACTCCATGCCTGCCCTGATCATCATCAATGACGTGTGACAGCTTGCAGACGTGTCGGAGCACACAGGAGCCAGCCTGTTCACGGAGTGGGCTTTGCAGCGGTGTTTGAAAGGCCTACCTTGTTGCAGATGTTGGTGTCAGATCAATGCACAGTCCTTGGACTTGTCAGTTTCTTGAGGACACAGAGCACGTTGGACTGAGAATACTTATTCTTTTTTTGTATTTCTTTAAACCCTGGTAATAATTTGTGTGCTCATAATACAGAATTTCAACATATCCTTGCACCTTACGAAGCCCCATCTTAAAAACCAATGTCTGAGTCTGCTGTTACAACTTATTGATGGTATATGAATATCAGGAGATGATTTTGAGGAAGGAAAGGCCTTGTTGGCAATACTCCTGTTAAGCCATTAGTCTATAAATTCCAGCTTTACTGTGAAGTTTCTCTAGAGTGTTAAATACAGATTTTCCTGTTTTGCTTCATACAGTTCTCCAAAAGCAGGTTTGAACTTTGGTTATAGAGTCTTCATACTTCAGTATCTGGTGGTTCCTATGGCTTATACATAACTTTGTAAAACATTTTTTTCTGATTCTTTGAATATGGTTTCAAAAGGAGTTTGACTTTTTTTCCTCATTCATCTCTGCATAGAGTGCACTATTTCACAATAGGAGATTTTTGTCATTTAAATTATCGTATTCTTTATTATGGAACTTTAACAATTGAGTTGATCTGTTTAAAATACAAATCTCAAGTGAATTAAGAATAAGCTTTTCAAAAATGTATTATATTTATAACAAATGTACTGTAAATAGAATAAAGACATGCTATTCACTGTACAGATTTATTAAATGCCTTTTTTTATTCTGAGGACTTAATACATCCTTATGTAAAGTGAGTGCCAACCACATTATTACGGCAGGTACCAGGCCAATCTCCTGAGAAAGTTTCATCATCTGTTTCCAAAAGTGAAATACAGACTTTGTTCCTACAGTCCTTTGTGGAATTGTTCTATATGAACAGATGAGTTTTATCTTTAAATGTGCCTGATGCCCAGTTAGTCTTCTTATGGCTGGGAGAAAGGAAAACCAGGGCTCACTGGGTCTGTTGTGAGCAGCCACCCGGCAGACCCAGAGACGGTGCGGCGGACGCGGTGACGGCGCCTTCCTGCTGCAGAAGAGTGAGGAGTCTGAACAAAAAGAAAAAAAATCTCACTAAAAGGAAAGTGTTGACAACATAATCAGGTATTAGTGGACTGAAATCGGGGAGAAGAAAACTTAGAGAGATGGGAGCCGTCATTTGGGCCTACTGGCCCTGGGAGCGCCCACTCAGGAAGGCGCAGCCGAGAGGCAGAGCCTTGCACTTGGCATGCTTTGAGACAGGATACGTCGAAAGAAGTAATCTAAACTGAAACAAGTGAGAAAAAGGATGGGAAATAGGCAGAAGAAGATAAGGGACCTACTGGGTTCAGTGAGACAGTCTTACATGTTTATTTGGAGTCCTAGGAAGAGGAGAAGGCAGAAGCAGTATTTGAAGAGAATCTATACGAATTTTCCAATATAGACCTCAAGCTACAGGTGCAAGTAGTTCAGTAAATCACAGACAATGTAAGTAGAAATAAACCTGTACCCAGATTGATCACGGTGAAATTGCTGGAAATTAAAGGAAAGGGGAAACAATCTTGAATACAGAACAGAAAAGTTCCTTGAATGGTAACAATAATTGAACTGATGGCAAACTTAACAAAAATAATGGAAGCCAGAAGATACTAGTGTGTATGCAAAAGATTGAAAGGAATGACTTGCTAATCCGTAATTCTATACTCATCCAGGTCTGACTTTCAAAAATGGAAGTGAAACAAGGATGTTTTCAGACAATTGAAACTACGGAGTTCACTTCCAGATGGTCCCAGGATGATGGTGTCTGTTCATAAATCTTCCCATTCATTCTTCAGGTAAGTATACAGATGAGTAAGAAAAGCAGCCAAAGCCACACCTGCCGCATGCTCTTAGTGTAACTAGGTGGAGAATACTACTAACTTCATGTTACCTGTAAATGGAAAATTTTGCATTAAATTTCAATAAGCTGTGTCAAGCATCTACTTGGAAGCATTTGTGGAGAGTGGAGGTAGGGAGGACGCTGTGGGGCGGGATGAGGACGAGCTGAAGTCCCTCTACACAGAGAACGTCCCCCTCACTGAAAGTACTCGGGATCTCCCAGGCTGAGCTCTGTCAGCAGGCAAGGCTTGGGGGCTTTGCTTGGGACCTCACTGGGGGAACGGGGAGCAGGCCCATTCAGCACGCAGCTCAGGAAATGCCTCCCAGGGACAGTGACTGTACAAATTGTCTACTTGGAAGAATAGTGAGTATTTGGAGGCTTCTGCAGCCCAAGTAACTTTCAATCTCATCTGAAATATTTCCATGATTTCCTGGAGACCCCGTTAAAATGCAAATGCCTGTAGGTAGCTAATAGCACACCCTAATTGAGCTTTAAAATAACAAGATCTGTTAGCTTGGAAGAGCAAAGCTTTCAAGGGCATGGGACACAGAAACAATGCCTAGAAGGGAGTGAGGCGTGCAGGAGAGGGAGCAGGAAGGAGCAAGCGGTGGGAGGCGAGAGAAGAACCTGGCCTACTTCGTAATTCTGCTTACGGTCAGTCCTGTTTGGTGATACTCCACTGCTTGATCCTAGGATTATTGGGCTGTAGTTTCTCACCTCGGGAAAAGTTTTGTTGTGTGTATCCCACCTGAACCCCATGTTTCTGATGTGATTTTTAAACTGTGATCGAATTTAGCTTTACCAGCTTGAACAGCTCTCAGTTCTTAACCTGCCCGAATGAATTACGCTGTGCTGGGTGGCAGGAAGGGACACATCTGAGGATTGGGTCCTTTTGTGAAAGGCAAAAATTAGTCTTCTTTTTTGCATTTGAATGGTGTGTCTTAATTCAGTAAACATTCCACCAAGATGTAGTATATTAAAAAACCTGAACTCTTCTGAAGAACATTAGTATCTGTTGATTAGAAAGTCTGGTTTCAGAATAACTTTTTAACCAGAGGTGTATTGGGCCGGGAGAGGGAAGTCCGGGACTTGTCCGCAAAGCCCTGATGCAGGTGAAGGGGAGGGTGTTGGAAGTGAGGCTGTGACTGAAGGAGGGGACAGGCACAGCCTGGGCCCGAGGCCTGCGGGAGCCACGCTCAGCCCGGTGGGGAGCAGGCAGGCCCAAGCCCGGTGCCCTTGGCCACTGCCCAGATTTATCCAGGTGACAGCCCAGCAATCCTCTGGGGAACCTGAACCAAAGTGAGGGCAGATCAGAAGACCCTGTTTTCCAGGTCCAAAAAGACTTGAGAGCCAAAACCTGGGCACAGAGCCACTCCTGCTGAGACCGGAGTTGCATCTTAGGTGGTTCTGTGGCTTCCCTCCCTCCCCCTGCATTTCAGGGTGTGAGGGGCAAGTGGAGAGGAAGGGCCATCTAGGAACACTTAATTCCTTGGATATTTAGGGCCTCAGATTTGCAAAAGGAAATCCCGCAAAGAGAAAATTGGAGGGTGAGAGGGGAGAGGCATAATCAAAGTGGTGTCCTGGTGCATACTCACACCATCACGAGAGCCAGTTACTACATTTTCAGGAATTCTGTGAACCAATTGTTAAACAGCTGCTAATGAAAAATTAAGTCACATCAACTTACAAGTGAGTGTTGTACTAAAGGTAAAGGTAATAAATACTGAAAAATTTTCATTTCCTGAGTATTTTACTGTTCCCTGTTGCCCAAGCTTAAGTCCGTTGTGTGGGTGTGGTGGGAATACTATGTAGCGGGGTGCTTCTCTCGGCCCTTCCCAGGGCTGCACTCAGCAGTGTCCTGCGCTGGTAGCTCCGGACTGCCCATAGCTGGAGTATTTGCCTCAGGGGTGTCAGATGCTACACAGGAGGGCTTGATGTATTGATCTTTGTTTACACCTAAACAAGTGATGGGGAAATGTTAATGCAGATTAAACTTAAACATGTTGCGTGCCCCTGGCTGTTAACATCACGAAATGTTTCTCCAGGTTCCAGAAACTGTCATCCAGGTGAACAAAGAAGTCGCTCGTGTCACTGGTGACCAGGTGAGGATCTGGTGTGTGTCTTCTCACTTTCCTCTTCCTCCTCAAAGTAAAAATACCAACCAATATTCATGCTAGAATCATTTCCATTTTGTTAACTGTAGCATAGGTTGGTTCTTCTAAGAACTCTGCAAAACTCATCAAAAGCCCTCTGTGGAGATCAATGGGCTGATGGGATTTACAATAAAGAGTATTGCATACTTCATCATTTTGTGTAAATTGTGCAACATGAAGACTTTTTATCCTTTTAAAAACTTTTTTCCCCACAGGGTAACATGCGTAAATACTTCAGCACACTCCTGGGTATGGGCAGAGACCATGGTAAGGGTAGTGTTCTGATGTCTGCACTGCCATTAGCCAAGAGCTAAGGTGTCTTATGGAATCTCCAGCCTTTAGGACCCCACAGGGCAGTGGTCCTCAGTATTGTGCGTGTAATCACTGGGGGTAGCTACTAAAAACGAAGTTCCGAAGTCATCCTCTCCAGCGTTTGGTCTGTCTGTCTAGACCAATTTTGTTGGTCTGGTTTGAGTGAGGAATCTTGTTTCTTTTGGGGATGGTTGTGTTCTTGTTTGTTTTCATTGTTTTTAAATCTTGGGGTTTTAACAAGCCTGGATTCTGAAGAGGGGCCTGAACACCATGCTTTGGGAAACATTCCCCAGGGAGCCTAAGGAGCCCTTGTGTCCAGCCCCAGGTTTCTGTGGTTTGTTCCTATCAAGTTTTCAAGCACATCATGGAGACATCACGGTTCTTTGAAAGTTCTAGGTTGCTAGGCCAGTGTTTTAAATGTACGCTCCTAAATTGGCATGATTTGTTCAAAGATTAATTTTCTACTTAGAGATGTCGAAATAAAAATGGGCTTACAAGTAGTCCATTTGTTCAATCATACACGTATGCTGGAGCTCAGTGTGAGATCCCAGCTTGCCTATCCATTTATTTCTCGGACACTGATTATAAATCTTAATTCTTGCCAGCTTTTGGCAGTGTCGGTTCTGCCATCCCGACAGTTTGGATGCTCTGGCAAGTATTTGTTGTCTCCACTAGGTGTGGGCAGATCAGAGCTGTAGACAAGACGACCACGTTTGAGTTTCCACCCAAAATAAGACGTTTTGAGAGTGACAAGGGTGCTGTTGACATTTAGAATAGGACAGCAGGTGCCCAGGCACACGGGGTGCATTGAGAGTCGCCTCGGTGCTCCTCTCAGGCTGCTTGCCTGGTGGGGTGCCTCAGTGAGTTCTGCACAAGCAGATGCTGCTCACAAAGCATCCTTAGATGCTTGGGAAGCCCTGATTCCCTGCCTTTTGGCGGAAATACCCAGTTCAGGTGTGCGGATCAGTGGCAAGATTCAGGTTGGAGTCAGGCGACAGAATCGTCCTGCCGGACCCAGGCCTGAATTTTTACCCTGGGCCAGGAAGGCTTCCAGTGGGTGTAGGCCTGACTGGATTCTCAAGCTCTCTTCATGCAAGTGTGGGGAGCTTGCACACTGCCTCTGGCCAGGACACGTATCTTGAACATGGCGTGGTCACCTCTATGTTGATTAACAAACTTGTTAGTACTAATGAAACAGCTGATACTTGAAAGGCCTTGGTGCCATTTCTGGTTTATGGACTGAGCAGTCTTTCAAAGGCTAAATAACCAGCCCTGGATTAGGTGCTAAAAGTGTTTCTTAACTACTCCTAGGTGGTTAAAACTACCTTAACTTATATATCACACTATCTTTGGTGAACTACTTTAAAGTAAATTATACTCAATATAACATTTGATTACAGCTTAAGTTGTAAAAAGTACAAATGTACCAAGACGGAGTATTTCCTCTTTGATAAGAACTGTAATTAAGATATATGTCTTTAAGCAAAATACTATAAAATAGTATTTCCCAAATGTTTTCCACTGAATAGGATGTTATTCCTATTCACTGAAAGGATGTTAATGGGTAGTAAGTGAAAAAGAGTTCCTAGACCAAATAAATAAAAGAAGTACAGAATTAAAAAATAACTAAAGTGGCTTCTTTACTACTCGTGTGCATTCGGGGAATTTCCCAAGCATATTCGCCTTCTGGGCGGAGGGCACCTGCTCTTCCAGCCAGAGCAGCTATCAGGACCAGTGGTGTGGTCGTAACTGGCTGTGAGTAGCAGGAGTCTTGGGCCTGTGAGTCTGTGAGTCCTAGAGCGACACTTGCCAAACAGTATGGAAGTGAACGGGTGTGGCTGTTACTGTGAACAAACACCTGTCTCTGTAAGCAGGTATGTATTAGCTTTAACTAGTGGTACTATTGGGTCCTCTGGGAAGCTGGGCAAGACTACAGGATAAGGAGAGGAAAGGAGAGAGGACATTGCATAGGGAGACTTACCGCTTTGCTTCCTGGCTACAGCTGGTTTCGTGAAACCCTAGCAAGTGATGTCTAAACTCAGCTCCGTCCACCAGTGGGTGCCAGGGTGCAGTCCCGCCTCAGCACCATCCTGAGGACTTGCTTTAAAATGTGGAAATGAACGTTTTACGAGGTAGCGCTTAGTGGAGCTGGGGTTGGTATTACTATTTTTTTCTTCTCCTGTAAATTAGAATCAGGCAAGTTAATGATGATTTACCAACCTAAGGTACTAATGATACTAACCAGGGAAATACAATTAAAAAGGTTGCTGACTTAGGTAGTCATTACCTCATCCAGAGGATCAAGGTGGATGGGTTTTCTTGAAACAATTTAACACATAATGTTTTACTGATCTGAAAGTCATTTAATGTGTCATAGTGCAATCTACAATGGAGGCTGAAATGGAAAATTGTTCAAATACAACCTCTGATAAAAGATGTGGGTCAGAATTCCTCTACCCCTACTTGTTGGCTGTGGGTAAATCTCTTAACCTCTTTGCTTCCTTGCAACCACAAGACTGTTTCATGGTATGTCTGAGACAATGTAAAGCTCTTGGAGCACTTGGTGCCCAGCACATCTGCTAATGGGACGGCAGTGCACCTGGAGAACTGGGCTGCTATGGGGTGAGATGACCCGAAGCAGCAGGGCCGGGCTGCGGGGGGCACAGAAGGGCTGATTCGGCCACCTGGGCAGCTTTGTAAAGTGTGTCCCAATCGGCAAGTGCAGGCTGTTCTCCATGCAGCTGCTTTCCTTCCTCCACCGAGAAACTGGCCAGTTTCTTCCCTTAAGCTGCCCCATCCACGGCCCTGACCCTCAGCTCGTCCCTCGTCCCCAGAAGCTCTCCGGGCGTCTAGACAGAGCCCTTCTCACACCTGGGCTGGATGTACCGTCTCCCGGATGAACCCGCGAGGCCATGCAGCACCTCACCTTGGGATGCTTTCCGCCTTGTTATTCATGGAATCTGGGGACATCAGGGAAAATGGGAACAGAAAGAGTCCCCATCTAACAATCCATTTTGTTCATACAGAACAACTTAGTTTTCCCTGTGTCGTCATTACTGCGTGTTGGCTGTTCCCAAAAAGTGCTGCCACCAACCCGGCCTGTCAAAGCCTCGTCTCCCCGGTGAGCTTGTGCTCTCTTCTCATTTCCATTTCCTTTCTCTCAATTTTTTTAAACCTGTTCTCCGTGTTCCTGTATTTTCTAGCAACGTCTCTTTTTTTTGTGCTGCTTCCAATTTAGATTTCATTTGTACCCTGGGTATCCTTTTATTTTCCACTTTTTCATGATATTCTCAGCATCTCATCCTCGTGGTCTTAGATCTCTCTGCCTGTGTTCTTGTCATGTGGAGGGGATTGCTTCATTGTTTCCTTTTTTAATGTGGCTCTCTCTGGTCACGTACTCTGCTCTGTGGCACGATTATTTAGATAAATTTTCTTATTCATTTTCCCTTGTAGTATTTTTAATAAATATTCTAGTCTGTTCTAAATTCATCTTTAAAAGAAATGGGATTCTCAACCAACCTAGCAAGAACTTCATGGAGAGAGGGTGTGTGTGTTCGATTATACTGTGTTCCAGTGATTTTTCCTTATGATTGAGGGTTACATATGAGAATAATTTCAGCCTTTTCTGTTTTAGCTAACCAAAATCAATACCTGTAGAAGTTGCTTCTGAATCTTTTGATTCCACTCTGCCTCACTGCAAGATTTTTTCTTTGAAATGATTATTGCTTAGTGTAATAATTATTTAAAATAATTAATGTAATAATTCCTATGTTCTTAGGAACTTGAAGGTGGCTGTTTTGCACAAACACTTATCTCCCTATTATTATTATTTTAAAATGTAAATTTAAGCCTGCCATATAGGAATTTAGAACTGTATACTTTTCACAAACTCACATTTTTCAGTTATAATTATTTTTAAATCTGTTCCATCCATCATTTTGAATATGATGATCTGTCACAAATTTATATCTGTTGCTTGTGGTATATTGTCTGGTATATGCCCTGGTGGAGACGACGGGTTATCCCACAATCCATTCCCCGCTTTTCATGCAGGATAGCCCCACAGGTTTAGCTGACACATGACTGTGAGAATGAGGAACTCTCCAGGGAGTAGATGTGACCACCCTATGGCATGTAACTGGAAATGTTATGTGCAACTTCTGGGAAGTATCCTTAAAGGGAGGAATCCGCCTTCCTTCTGTCCTTTGTCTTGCTGAAGGCCAGGACGCACAGGCGGGACAGCTGGAGCAGGAGCAGCCATCTTCAGCTACGAGGTGAAAGCCATGCACGGAGAACGGAGCAGCAATTTGTACAAGCCATGGTCCTGCTGGAGGCAGGGTTGTAGAGCAGCCTGGGACTCTACCAAGATTTTGTGAAAAATAAAGAAACTAATCTTATCTAAGGTGTGTTGTTACCTCCAAGCATTAAGGTTCTTGAGGGCAGGTGTTGTGTTCACCATCCTACCTCTGGATCTTAGCACAGTGCTGGCCGTGGACTGTATGCTCAAGATCATTTGTTCAATGAGTGGATTAACCTGACGCCTTTATGGAGGCAGGCTGGTTGGGTGTGCCATGTTTTATTATTTATGCCCAGTTTTTAATGCAGCAGTTAATTTGGCTGAGTTCAACATTCTATCATAGACCAGTTATCCCCTAAGTTCTCCATCTCCAAGACCCACGCTTCTAAAGTCTAGTTTTTGGCCAGGTTCCCTACACTGTCCTCAAGGACATATACCTCACAGCAAGTCCATCCTGGCTGTGCTTGTCTGGACAGCTGGTGCCCTGGCTTCAGGGGCTGGCTCTGGCCATTGGGCACACAACAGGCTTCTGTTCAGCTGCAGCTTCTCCCACGTAGCTGGGTCCCAACCCAGGTGCTTCCTTAAGGCCCCAAGACACTGCTGATACCAAGCTGTAGCCTTTAAACAAGAATAAACTGAAGGCTTGCTGTTAACAAGAACACAAACTACAGCCTGCTTTAAAAATGGAGTACAATTGCCCAAATGGCTACATTTTGCCATTTAAGCAAAAATTCAAAGTCTAGTCTTCACCAGTCCATTTGTTTCTGTGGGCTGTCACTGGTTGGTTGTGGAACCAGGTAGATTCAAACTGCTATTGACAGAATGTTTGAGATAACTTTTATAATGGACTGTAAGCATGACTGCCTGACTCTGCAGAGGGAGACATTAGCTTTGTTATCCTGGACACTAGCATCCTGTTCACAGTACAAACATTGTGGATGGTCTAAAACAACAGGCCGGGGACCCTGAATAGCCAAAGCAATCCTGAGAAGGAAGAATAAAGCAGGGGAATTACGCTCCCTGACTTCAAGCTCTACTACAAAGCCACAATACTCAAGACAATTTGGTACTGGCACAAGAACAGACCTATGGACCAATGGAACAGACTAGAGAGCCCAGATATAAATCCAAGCATATATGGTCAATTAATATACGATAAAGGAGCCATGGATATACAATGGGGAAATGACAGCCTCTTTAACAGCTGGTGTTGGCAAAACTGGACAGCTACATGCAAGAGAGTGAAACTGGATTATTGTCTAACCCCATACACAAAAGTAAACTCAAAATGGATCAAAGACCTGAATGTAAGTCATGAAACCATAAAACTCTTAGAAGGAGACAGGCAAAAATCTCTTGAATATATACATGAGCAACTTTTCCTGAACACATCTCCTTGGGTGAGGGAAACAAAAAATGAACAAATGGGACTACATCAAGCTAAAAAGCTTCTGTACAGCAAAGAACACCATCAGCAGAACAAAAAGGCATCCTACAGTATGAGAGAATATATTTGTAAATGGCATACCTGACAAGGGGTTAACATAAAAAATATATAAAGAACTCACATGCCTCAACACCCAAAAAGCAAATAACCCGATTAAAAAATGGGCAGAAGATATGAAGAGAAAGTTTTCCAAAGAAGAAATTCAGATGGCCAACAGGCACATGAAAAAATGCTCCACATCACTAATCATCAGGGAAATGCAAATTAAAACCACATAAGATATCACCTCACACCAGTTAGGATGGCCAACATAGAAAACACTAGGAACAACAAATGTTGGCGAGGATGTGGAGAAAGGGGAACCCTCCTACACTGCTGGTGGGAATGTAAACTAGTTAACCATTGTGGAAAGCAGTATGGAGATTCCTCAAAAAACTAAAAATAAAAATACCATTTGACCCAGGAATTCCACTCCTAGGAATTTACCCTAAGAATGCAGCATTCCAGATTCAAAAAGACATATGCACCCCTATGTTTATCACAGCACTATTTACAATAGCCAAGAAATGGAAGCTACCTAAGTGTCCATCAGTAGATGAGTGGATAAAGAAGATGTGGTACATAATCACAATGGAATATATTATTCAGCCATAAGAAGAAAACAAATCCTACCATTTGCAACAACATGGATGGATCTAGAGGGTATTATGCTCAGTGAAATAAGCCAGGTGGAAAAAGACAAGTATCAAATGATTTCACTCATATGTGGAGTATAAGAACAAAGAAAAAAACTGAAGGAACAAAACAGCAGCAGATTCACAGAACCCAAGAACGGACTAATAGTTACCAAAGGAAAAGTGACTGGGGAGGATGGGTAGGAAGGGAGGGATAACGGGGAAAATGCGGCATTACGATTAGCACACATAATGTGGAGGGGGGCACGGGGAAGGCAGTATAGCCCAGAGAAGACAAGTAGTGATTCTATAGCATCTCACTACGCTGATGGACAGTGACTGTAAATGGGGTATATGTTGGGGACTTGATAATGGGGGGAATCTAGTAACTACAATGTTGCCCATATGATTTTATATTAATGATAACAACAACAACAGAAGATGGGTTAATACAGGACATGCAGAAATGCAGGAGACTTGTGGAGACTGGGCTTCCACCAAAGGCCAGCATCATGTCCCTTGAGGGTAACTTGGATCCTATAAAAAGCTTGAGAAACGTTCAGAGTAGCAAAACACTTTCAGAATATACTCCACCTGGAGAATTATCCGTGGCATATGATCTTAAGAAAAAAAGGATGTACTATATAAGCAAATTGTTAGGATTGCTAGCCAAGAGCCAAGGAATGTGGATAGCCTTAGAAACCATTTTTCTGCTCTTTAGTGTTACACTGTAAACAGAAAGGCTATGCTAGACATTCATTTCTTGGCGTTCCGACTCAGTTGTCTTGACGACAATCAGGTGTTCTTTGCAGATAAAGACAGTTGTTCTGCCGTCTGTCCTCAAATGGCTGATAATGCTGTTCCAGGGTTCCCGATATTCACACAGACCTTTACACTTGGCGGGGCTCGCGCCTGTCCATAGCTTATTTCCTTTTTCTTTTCTTTTTTTTTTATATACAATTTGTATTAAGGTACTATTGGTGTATACTCTTATGAAGGTTTCACATGAAAAACAATGTGGTTATTACATTCACCCATATTATCGAGTCCCCACCCCATACCCCATTGCAGTCACTGTCCATCAGTATAATAACATGCCACAGAGTCACTACTTGTCTTCTCTGTGCTAAACTGTCTTCCCTGTGCCCCCCACACACCATATGCACCAATCATGATATCCCACAATCCCCTCTCCCTCCCTCCCCACCCACCCTCTCCCACTCCTCCCCTTTAGTAACCACTAGTTCCTTCTTGGAGAGTCTGTGAGTCTGCTGCTATTTTGTTCCTTCAGTTTTGCTTCGTTGTTACACTCCACAAATGAGGGAAATCATTTGGTATTTATCTTTCTCGGCCTGACTTATTTCACTGAGCATAATACTCTCAAGCTCCATCCATGTTGTTGCAAATGGTAGGCTTTATTTCTTTCTTATGGCTGAAAAGTATTCCATTGTGTATTTGTACCACATCTTCTTTATCCATTCATCTACTGGTGGACACTTAGGTTGCCTCCCTATCTTGACTATTGTAAATAGTGCTGCTATAAACATAGGGGTGCATATGTCTTTTTGAATCAGAGAACTTGTATTCTTTGGGTAAATTCCTAGGAGTGGAATTCCTGGGTCAAATGGTATTTCTATTTTTAGTTTATTGAGGAAACTCCTTATTGCTTTCCACAATGGTTGAACTAGTTTACATTCCACCAGCAGTGTAGGAGGGTTGCCCTTTCTCTGCATCCTCGCCACCATTTGTTGTTCTAGTCTTTTCTATGTTGGCCATCCTTAACTGGTGTGAGGTGATATCTCATTGTGGTTTTAATTCGCATTTCCCTGATGATTAGCAATGTGGAGCATCTTTTCATGTGCCTGTTGGCCATCTGAATTTCTTCTTTGGAGAAGTGTCTGTTCATATCCTCTGCCCATTTTTTAATGGGGTTATTTGCTTTTTGGGTGTTGAGGCATGTGAGTTCTTTATATATTTTGGATGTTAACCCCTTGTCGGATATGTCATTTACAACTATATTCTCCCATACTGTAGGAAGCCTTTTTGTTCTGCTGATGGTATCCTTTGCTGTACAGAAGCTTTTTAGCTTGATGTAGTCCCGTGTGTTCGTTTTTGCTTTTGTTTCCCTTACCCGAGGAGATGCGTTCAAGAAAAAGTTGCTCATGTATATATTCAGGAGATTTTTGCCCATGTTGTCTTCTAAGAGTTTTATGGTTTCATGACTTACATTCAGGTCCTTGATCCATTTTGAGTTTACTTTTGTGTATGGGGTTAGACAATAATCCAGTTTCACTCTCTTGCATGTAGCTGTCCAGTTTTGCCAACACCAGCTGTTAAAGAGGCTGTCATTTCCCCATTGTATGTCCATGGCTCCTTTATCATATATTAATTGACCATATATGCTTGGGTTTATATCTGAACTATCTTTTCCTTCAGTCTATGGGTCTGTTCTTGTGCCAGTACCAAATTGTCTTGAGTACTGTGGCTTTGTAGTAGAGCTTGAAGTCGGGGAGTGTAATCCTGCCAGCTTCAATCTTCATTCTCAGGATTGCTTTGGCTACTCGGGGTCTTTTGTGGTTCCATATGAATTTTAGAACTATTTGCTCTAGTTCATTGAAGAATGCTGTTGGTATTTTGATAGGGATTGCATTGAATCTGTAGATTGCTTTAGGCAGGATGGACAATTTTGCAAATATTAATTCATCCTACCCAGGAGCATGGGATGAATTTCCATTTATTAGTGTCCTCTTAATTTCTCTCAAGAGCGTCTTGTAGTTTTCAGGCTATAGGTCTTCACTTCCTTGGTTAGGTTTATTCCTTGGTATTTATTCTTTTTGATCCAATTCATATGTTCACTTTTAAAGCTGTGAAACTATTATTAAGTTTCAGGCTCTGCACTAGGGTGTATAATGTGAACAAACACAGACTCTGGGACTATTCTTAGGGTGCTTTCACAGACTTCCGACACATCTGTCACATTTCTGCATTTGCTCTACTTTCCTTGCCTCAACCAAGGAGACACCTGCTCCCCACCCTTATTGATGCCAATCACTTCCCACTGCTGAGCTCCTGCTGGAGCGGCTCAGCTGTCCCTCCGCCCCTGCCCTGGACTCCGCAGTCCCGGCCCCGCACCATGGCCCCAGTCCCGGCCCCACAGCCTTCCCAGTTGGGTAGAGCTGCTGGCTGGGGCTCCACTGGGCACCTCTCCAAGCAGGAATGTGCCCTGCCCAGCTCCCAGCCACTGCTGGTGGCCCCACTCCGTTCTCTGTCTGCATCTGATCCCCAGTGCTCCCTGTGAGGAGAGACCCAAGTAGGTCCCTGGGAGGTGTCCCGCAGTGCTGGGGAAGCTGGGTGTCCAGCTTGGACCACCTTTCTCCTACCTTGGGAGCAATAGACCCACTGAGTGCAGCGCTGTGGGGCCTGGGCACGAGTGCACAGCTACTCCCACCCTCCCCCAGGCTTTCCCAGTTCTGTCCCCGTTGATGCTTCGGCCTCCCCCCGGGCTCTGGGACTTTCACAGCGGTGTCTATGTGTGGTTGTGACTTGGTCCTGTGTGGGCCACTGAAGTCAGGAAAGGCCGATTTTGCCATGCTCATGACGTCACTCTTCAGGAAGGATTTCTGTGCTGGTGGTGAGGCAGAACTCCTGCTCTGGGAAACCTCAGGTTATGCTCTGGGGTTTTCCACTGATTGCAGGAGCTCCACCTACATTATCAAGGTAATCTCCTTTACTTAAAGTCAACTGATGGTGATGTTAATCACATCTACAAAATACCTTCACAGCACCACCTACACCAGTGTTGGCCCAGATACCTGGGCACCATGGCCTTGTCTAGCTAACACATAAGGTTGAACCATCCTGTCTAGTTACTTTACACAGAGGCTGTATCCATTTACTCTCTTACCTAGAATGTTAGAAAGTGACCAGCCGGAGGTAGCATTAGGGCATTCTTACCAAAGCATTTTGAAAGAGGTTCTGGTTTGCCTCTAGGCCACCCTGTACTCTTACACCAGTAATAGCTCTGCTTGGCTGGTTTCCTGCAGCATCCAGAGGCTGTACTTCATTCTGCTGGTGGGAAAATGATATTGAACTGGATTTTTTGTCTCCTTTAAACTTTAAACTCCCTCTGTAAACAATGCCTTTCCGGAGGAAGTCTCCCCAGACACTGCGGCCTCTGCAGGCTTCCCAAGGAGAGCGCCCGTTCACCTCTCCAGATCGCCACACCTCCTCCTGCAGTGCCTCAGGCCACATGGCGCCAGACTCTCCAGCTGCTTCTCTTCATTGTTCGTTCCCACCAGCCCCCAGGTCAAAGTCCCTCACTTCTCTGCTTTTTAGTTCCTGGATCGCCATTAGTCTTTTCAACTCTATTTCTGTCCTAGTGATTGGCCATTTTAATATCTACATAGGTGAAGCTTTCACATTCTGTGCAGGTTGACCTGATTTTTTTTTATATATAATTTATTTTATTATCATTAATTTACAATTACATGTGCAATATTACGATTATTAAACTACCCCTTCATCAGGTCCCCCCCACCAACCCCATTACAGTCACTGTCCATCAGCGTAGTGAGATGCTATAAAATCACTACTTGTCTTCTCTGAGTTGTACTGCCCTCCCCGTGCCCCCCCAACATTACATCTGCTAATCGTAATGCCCCTTTTTCCCTCTTATCCCTCCCTTCACGCCCATTTTCCCCAGTCCCTTTCCCTTTGGTAACTATTAGTCCGTTCTTGGGTTCTGTGAGTCTGCTGCTGTTTTGTTCCTTCAGTTTTTTTCTTTGTTCTTATACTCCACATATGAGTGAAATCATTTGATACTTGTCTTTTCGGCTTGGCTTATTTCACTGAGCATAATACCCTCTAGCTCCATCCATGTTGTTGCAAATGGTAGGATTTTGTTTTCTTCTATGGCTGAATAATATTCCATTGTGTATATGTACCACATCTTCTTTATCCATTCATCTACTGATGGACACTTAGGTTGCTTCCATTTCTTGGCTATTGTAAATAGTGCTGCAATAAACATAGGGGTGCATCTGTCCTTTTTCAAATTGGGCTGCTGCATTCTTAGGGTAAATTCCTAGGAGTGGAATTCCTGGGTCAAATGGTATTTCTATTTTGAGTTTTTTGAGGAACCTCCATACTGCTTTCCACAATGGTTGAACTAATTTGCAGTCCCACCAGCAGTGTAGGAGGGTTCCCTTTTCTCCACATCCTCGCCAACATTTGTTGTTGTTTGTGTTTTGGATGTTGGCCATCCTCACTGGTGTGAGGTGATATCTCATTGTGGTTTTAATCTGCATTTCTCTGATGATTAGCGATGTGGAGCATCTTTTCATGTGCCTGTTGGCCATCTTGAATTTCTTCTTTAGAGAAGTGTCTATTCATGTCCTCTGCCCATTTCTTAATTGGATTATTTACTTTTTGTTTGTTAAGGTGCATGAGTTCTTTATATATTTTGGATGTCAGGGTGTTGTGATTTTAGACTAACTTTTAGTGCCATATACAGGGATGTAAGTACCTGACCACTGCCCTTCACATTACATTTTGAGTTGATTCAACTTAGTAGTTCCATCTTCCACCTGCAGGTGGTTTCCTTACAGTTCCATAAAGTTAAGTGGTCCCTACAGAACAGAGACTGTGTAGAAAAAGTACTTTAACTCCTGCAGGCTGATATATATCCCCTACATAGATGTGTTCCTGAGGTCAGAGTTGTCTCAGCTCAGATCATGGTACTAATCTTGTTCCATCTGCAACATAACAGAAGACTTAAAAGGCTGCTTTTATATTTTCTTTTTTCCATGTGGAGAAGAGGAGAAACAGGGGTCTTCAGTGGGCTTCCCTCTAGCTGTGTATCAGTATAAATACCTGGATTTCTGTATTGAATTCCTCAGTGTTCTAGAGTTGGAAAGGTCCTTAGAGCGTGTGACTCCAGTAAGCATTGTTTCACACCTTGGAAGATCTGTTTTTTGAAACAGGAACTAGCATAGAATACCTACCCCAGGTAAAATGCAATTTCTTTTAGCTGTCTTTTGCCCATTTCTGTACCTGCAGGTACCTGAACGGTAAACATGAAACAGGTGATAGACACTAGATCTAGAGATCTGAGCCTTGCTTTGCCATGGTACATGGTATCCAGCGATTACACCGGTCTTTTTAGGAGAGCTCTAAGGCAGTAAATAAGTTCTGTTTTACTCTTGCCTAATGCCAAAATGTGATAGCTTCTAGAGGGGTCTCCTTAAAAAAAAAATCCAAAGGGTCATTTCCTCGTTCAGGTTTCTTGAAAGAACTGAATTATATCCCTTACCATGCCTCCACATTAGATAGACCCCAGCCGCCAGCACCCACGTGGCCATCAGCAGAGCTCCTAAGAGGAGAGGCAGCCAGCCACCCAACATGCTTCCACCTGGAAAAAACAAAGCTCAGTCACCTTCAGGAGAACATCAACTCAGTGTCCCTTTGGAAACTAAGGTTGTTACTCTGTACTTTGTGGAAGTTTAGATTCCTTCAAAACCAAGGGTCAGTAGATCTTCAGGGGGTATGCAGACTGGTGCTTTTCTACAGTGTCCAGATGTTTCATTAAATTCCCAAAAGGTATGGGGGACCCAGGCAGTGAAGAAAGGTCTCTAAAAGCACTTTGTTTTCTTACTCCCAGCATACACAGGCATTTTCACTGTGGGCACCAGAGCATGCATTTTTGTTATGACAAATTATTATTCTGGGTGCAGTTACTTAATACATACTATGGATAGATGTCATTTTTAAAGGCTGTTTTGTTAGGCTGACAAATGTGGAGCTCATGCCGCCCTGACAGGAGTGTCCATCAGGTGAACTCAGGCACACAGCAGTACTCAGGATCCATGGGCCTGTGCCCACACAGAGGGCGGGATTAGGCGCCTGGGCGGTCTTCAGTTGGCAGGGCTGACTTGAAGAATAACACCTTACAACTTTTGACCCACCCCTGGGCTACTTCCAGAAACATTTTATTTGTCCATCTGTAAAGAAGGTATTAATCTCTAAACGCAGAGAGACATTTCCCAGAACATGCTGCTCTCAGGCATCAGTAAGGTGTGTCTCTTGGTGCCAGTATTCCTAATTTCTTAATGCAAGTGTTGGCTGTGTGACTACGTTAAGTTATAGCAGCAAATGGGCCGGCCCCTGAGACCGACAAAGAAATGAGAGGGCAGTGGGATACATATGCTCTTAAATACACGATCCTTTTACGTCACTGACTTTCAGCAGATCCTTGCGGCCCTTTGCACATCCATTTTGCAGCCTTTATTTTTTCCCCCATGTATATATTCTGCTTCAGAAAGAATACCAAAGTGATTTTCTAAGTAAAGGTTTTGTTCCTCTCAGCTTAGAGGCCCTCTGGCACAGCACTGCCGCCTTCCTCTGCCCCCCAGGGCACGGCCATGCAGGCAGGTGCTCTCTCCCTCACACTCCCCACAGACACCCTGTCCCATACAGAACGGGGGTGGTGGCGGGGCCTCTCTCACCCTGCCCTTTTAAACATCCTATGGCAGTGACTGGCACTTACTGTTATCCAGAGGGAAGAGGACACCTGCCTGTAGACAAAGCACAACAGCGCCTTTGCGTCGGATGCAGTCGTTGCCACAAGTCTGGAAATAGGGAGTCAACTGTGGGAAGAGGAGAGGCTCAGGAAGTGCCCACCACACCTAGAGCAAATAATCTTTTATTTATCTCAGCATTATTTCTACTTCCACCAAAACTCTTCCCTGTTTCTAGCATTATAATCGGACGTTTTTTTGTCTTGGTCACACTTCTGTAATAAAATCCTAAAATCCAGACCAGTGACCCAAGACCAAAACACCTTCTGTGACTCCTGGGCTGTGAATTTAAACTTTGTACCTGTTGCTAACACATTAGTTTCCTTATCTAAAAGGGTGAGATCATTCCTAGTACATATACAAATACGTGCTCTTAAAAAAACAGAGCAGTAGAGCTCCTGTTGACATACAACTTTCCCGGGACCAGGAAAGTCTGGTTCCCTGGAAAAAGGGTGCAGTCATAATATGCTGAGAGCTCTCTGCTTCCTTGGCATGTCCGAGCCTTTATGTTCCAGGGAAGGAAAAGCAAGTGCTCCTTAAATCTTGGGTGTGGCTGTGTCCCTCTGGGGCCTCCCATGGCCCTACATCATAAACTCAGAATTGCAAGAGACCTGAGAGCATCTGCTAGTCCAATTTCTGTTTTCCAGTTGAGTGAACTAGCCTTGAGTGGACAGGCATTTGGCTTTCAGAGTTCCCACACTAATTGGGAACACAAACCTTCTGATTTTAAATCCTCTGTTGCTTCATATTGCAGTTTAAAATAGAAAATAAAATGGTATTCCTATCTCAGAATTATTTTGAGGCTCTGAGACAGAAAATAGAAATAGAAGCACTTTGGGAAGTCAGCAGCAGGGTCGTGACTGTACAGTCAGCTTCCTGGCTTCACTGCAGTAGATCCAGAGGTGATTCCCCATTCCCCCCAGTGTGAGACCGCTGCAGGAGGGAGCTGAAGGGGCTCCCCAAGAGCAGTTCATTATTCTCCTGGTCCCCCCCACCCCCAACATGCTGCAGGGAACTTTACCTGGACCACAGCACCTTCACTTTCCCCACTCACTGGAATTGCTACAGAAGCTCGAGTTAGTTTGTTCTGCAGATAAGTGAGAAAGAATTATGAGCCATATGAGAGAGATCAACGACTGCCAGTGAAGAAACTGCCCTTCCCAAACTTGCAGTTCATCAGACTGTGTGGATAAGGATTCATTCACACCCTGACGCTTCTACTTTTGGGTTTCTATTCCATCATTACCAGGAATGTTCCCAGGGACTGGTTTTTCTCTGTTGAATTAAAGTAGCCCAGCACATTCGGACAATAGACTGTCCTGCTGTCTCTCTCCAAAGAAAGCCTTTCCCGGAAGTCCTAGAGTGTCTGCAGTTTACATCAGCAAGGTTAAGAAAAACTGGAGGTTGAGGATAGAGTTGCTGTTAAGGAAATGAAGGGAAAGTACCTCTGATATGTAAGAAAGCCCAATTACAGTTTTATTTTTGATAAGAGCCATATATGTGTTTCCAAGGGGACTGGTTGTAAAGTTCACTTCTACTGTTGTCTCATTCTTCTTACAAGCAGTGATGTTTGGATCCCACAGACTTCCTGTGCATTGAGAGAGAATCACGTGAAGTTGCAGACTTCCCCATTTAAGTCTCCAAAATGCCTTGACAAAAACAAATCTCAGTTCTCAGGTACACATCCGAGGGAAACAGACTCCACTGCACAGTGTGCTTTTCATTTATCATTGCTCCCAGAATCCCAGATTACCTGCTGCCCCGGAGTTTAGGGAGCCCGTGTCACTGCTTTGCTAAAGCAGCTTCTGTAGGCCGAAGGTGGCGGGAGGCACGGAATGGGTTCTCCTATTCTCAACGTCCATTTGAGGTAAGGGCTGGGCCAGCACAGTGCCCTTTGTTCTGGGAAATGTCTCTCTGCGTTTAGAGATTAATACCTTCTTTACAGATGGACAAATTCTTTCTCACTTATCTGCAGAACAAACTAACTCGAGCTTCTGTAGCAATTCCAGTGAGTGGGGAAAGTGAAGGTGCTGTGGTCCAGGTAAAGTTCCCTGCAGCATGTTGGGGGTGGGGGGGACCAGGAGAATAATGAACTCCTTTCCAGGAGGCACAGGCCAGGAGACACGTCTAACATTACAGAGCAGGTGAGTTCAGGATCAGGACTGCAGCAGCTAGAACATTCTGAGTTCCAGGAGCTTCATCCATCAAACCAACCTGCCAGCTTCACTGAATGTGAACAAATAAGGAAATGCCTTATAGTTTAGAGGAGACCTTACTAGGTCTGCTCTATATGAAAAAGTCATTTTATTCATGTGACTTGCAAATCTGCACTACAGTAGTTTGCAGGATATGATTTTTCCTGTGTATTTTCCCATCTAGGAGACCATTTCCGGCCGTAGCTCAGAACTGTCTTAAATTCGGGTCTAGGACTGATGGAAGGCCCTCAGAGTTCCTCCCGCCTGCAGTGTGCTCCATACTCCATCTCTGGGTGGGCGGCAAGAGAGGAAGCACAGGGCCCCAAGCCAGCCTACCAACAAGACAACAGTCTGACCAGGTACACAGGGATGCATGGTCGGGTAGGGGTGCCTTAAGAATGGGGACCAATTCCCCCAAATACCACCAGCCTCCTTAGCATCCTGAGGTTGTATTACCTGGAAATTTACACAAATCCTTGGAAATTAGACACTTGGGACGGAGAGTCCGGAAGGGAAGGGCAGATCCTAATAGTCTAGCATGTGAGAGATGAACCCCTGTGAAGCACATGTTGAGAGCATGCTTCTAGATCATTATGCTAGCAAACACTCCCTCCTTGAATGTTTGCTAATCTAAACAAGGTTCTCAGGGTCCCCACGCCATAGGTCAGTGATACGGGTATCTGAGCAGGGAGTGCCTCTGGCACCACTCTAAGTACACTTTGGGCTGAACTGTCAGCTTATCCGAAGGGGTGGGTGTTTTTCTCTGGTTGTGGCTCACTGTATAAACCTAAGAGTTTGTTCTTCCCTGGACAGGCTGCTTGGTCACTGGGCACTGTGCTGGCCAGCGATCAGCCTTCCCCATCTGTGCAGTTTGGACACATAATTCCCCCTCCCTAGGCCTCAGTTTCTTCATAGAAAAATGGATGAGCTGTATGGCTCAAATTATGAGTTTATTCAAGTAACAGAAGTAAATTCTGTATTTACTTACCTGCCTCAATGCACCCTTTTTTGTATTTCATTACGTGATCAAGGCAGCCTGGAAATTTGAGTAAAGTTTTTACATTTTAGAATAAGGTATCTCTTCATCTCCTTGCTAACAAGTCCACACATACATATAATGCTTACCATATGTACACCAAACTGCCAGGACATTGAAGACATGAGATCAAGATAGCAGATTTAAATGGGATGCTAACATTCTACTGTTAAACAGATTATCTACTCAAAGTGATAACCAGTCTAATTTAAATACAACCTTTATCAAAGAATATCTGTGATCCCTAGGAGAAGACTTAAACCATCCTTTAAAAATGAGGTTTGGTAATAGATATATAAATACTGCCCCTTTCAGGAGGTGGCGCTTCATGCACCTTCATGCCACCCTTCCCAGGGTGGGGTACACTCATTGACTTGTTTGTAAAAACCAGAGTAGGGAAGGGGAAAAAACAGTAAAGTTACGTGGACAAGCCTGGCTGACACCACCTAACCAAGTGACACGGAAGACACCAGCAGTGGTGGCATGTGGGTGTCTCCCACCCCAATAGGATGTGATGAGGGCACCTACCTCTGCAGGATTCTCTCCCCAAACCCACATCCCCAGTCTAATCATGACAACAGACGTCAGACAAGCCCAGACGGGGGCATTGTACAGGACACCTGGCCAGCCCCCAGGACAGCCAAGGTCATGAAGAACAAACACTCAGAAACTGTCATAGGCCAGAGGAGACTGAGGGGACCTGAGATACTGAATGCAGCTGGGACAGAGGGGACAGTAGTGGGAAAGCAGGTGAATCAAAAGTCGAAGTAAGTTAACAGAAACATACCTTAGTTTTGAGCGCCATACCACCATAATATGTTAACGATGAGGGAAGCTGGGTGGGAGGTTATGTGGGAGGTCTTTGTACTATCTGCAACTTTTCTGTAAATCTAAAATTATCCCCAGATAAAATGTTTATATTTTTAAAAATGAGATTTGGTGTCATCAAGAAACCTGGGTACTATTGTGTAATAAATGGTGTGGCACCAAGAACATCATGGGCCACAATCTCAAACAACAGTGAATTGGAAATGGCCCCATTTGACTCAGATGCTTCACTGGAGGCAGAGACAGGTGTGGAGTAAGAAAAGGTGAACCAGCCTAGATGCGGGTAGCATGGGAACTTCACACACCCGCACGGTCCTGTATCATCCTCACTACAGCCCTGTGCGTGACAGCGCAGGCAGGATACTCGAGGTCTGACTGGGTGCTACAACGCAGGGAAGGAACTCAGCGTTCAACTCGGTGCCACCCTGCCTCTCACTGACACCTCGGGACAAGCCTACCAGAGTCCCAACATCCTCAGAGACCCTGTTAGGCAGCTGAGACTGGGGCAGATATTTTGCATCACTGACAAAGAATGGCTAAAGCCATTGATCAAGAAGGACCAGAGTTTGAATGGCCAGCTTCACTTTTACTACGTGGTAACCCAGGGCAAGTTAACTGAAGCTCACAATCCCTTCACCTGTAAAATGGGGCTGTCCCAACTGTGGGGCAGTTGGAAGCTTCAGTGCCGTGATGCATGTCGAAGGCTCAGCACAGTGCCTGACTCAGAGCACTGGGCTTCTCCCTCCATTTGGGGACTCGGTGCTCTCGGCCCCTCTGGGCGAGGTGAAGTTACTACTGTGCCTGTTACAGGGGAAAAAACTAAGATGCCTTGTCTAGGGTACCCCAGCTCCTCTGTTCCAAACGACATACCCCAAGGCAAGCATCCAGCAAGACGGAAAGTGACAACAGCATCAGGAAGTTTACCTGGTGAAGTGAAATTCACAGACATGGAGGGGCTGTCGTCATTCATATTTGCATTGGGGATATTATGGGCCCCGATGAAGTACAGTGTGTTCAGCTCTACCGGAAAGCCTGTGTAGGAAAACGCCCACTGAAAGGCAAAGCAGGAACCCCTGAGTTTCCAAAACACGCAGGGCAGAAATGTCATACGTCTGTTCTGCCCTTGCCATTTACAATCTCATTCCTTAACCGACAGCTGAGCCTTACGCCTCTAGGCCCATGTCTACTAAGGGGATGGACCCCACACTTTTTGCCAGTGTTAACTCAGAGAAGTGTAAAAGTTTAGAGCCAGGGCATAATTTAAGTTCAGCTCCCCTCACTTTGCTCATGGGGAAACCGAGGCCCAGTGATGCTGATTTGCCCAAGGCCTGCAGCAGACAAGGGGCCCCAGATGGGATGGGGGTGTCCTGCTCCAGACTCCAGGTCGTAGCTGCTCGCCCGCCTGTGTGTGCCCACCAGTGGCCTCCCCGGGCCAGGGGCCGAGCTTCAGCCACAGTCGGCCAAGCGCCCCGGAGTGCTTACTTTGCCGCCACAGGGTCTGGTTTGAGTCTGGAAGGCCTCTGTGTAATTGCACCTCACGCAGCTGTAGGACTGGACCTTGCTTCTGCTTGTCACGCAGATCTTGGTGGCCTTCAGCAGGCGGATGCTGGCTGCAGAGACAGGCCAGAGGGCAGCTTATTTAACACGTGCTATGCGGCTGACTTGATGCCAGAGTTTACATGCAACACCTCCGCTCATATTCACAGCAGTCCAGAAGGTAGGTACCACCGTTGCCCCGGGTTTACAGGTGGGGCGAGTGAGGCTTAGGGCATCTCAGGGAGCTTTGCCGAAGCTCACCAAGCCCAGCAGCCGCACAAAACAGATTCAAATCCTAAAGCCCGAGCTCTGCCCTCCTCACAGATGAGTCTCAACTTCACAGGTACCTGCAGAGCTGACCCTGGCTCTGCAGCATGGCTGGTCTTTTAAGAGGAAAGGCCTCCAGAGAGTCATCACGAAGCCACGCCTGTTCTGGCTGCGCCTTGCCCACGCGGATCCTGTCTGGAGGGCCCTTTCCTCCTCTTCTCCACCTCCCCAAGGCCCAACACCCTACTGCACTTCTAGTTTAATGTCCTGCCCCCTCCCACTCGGCTGAGCACAGGGTCTTCGGGGATTCCCCAACACCATGCACCCCCACCTGCCCCAGCAGAAACTGCCGCCAACTCAGCTAAGGTTTCTTGATCAGAGGGAATTGAATTGAATTTAGCAGGTGGAAGCCACAGACGTGGGCTTTAGGACCCCAGGACTGGCACATTGGAAGAACCCCCGAGCTGCCTTGGGGAAATACCAGGATTTTCATGATGCCATTCGGGAAGTGGAGCCGTGATTACCTAAGCCAGCACTTTGCCTAAAGTGCGGCCCATCTCTGGCCTTCCCTGTTTCCTCCCTGACCACAGGCGCACCCCGGTGAGCGTCCCCACTCACGCAGCCAGTGCCCAGGCCAGAGACAGCCAGGCGCGCCCCCACGCCTCCTCTCCGCCCCCTCCCCGGACGAGCCGCGTCCCGACCCCCAGAGGCTCCGGGTAGCCTTGCTTGTCCTGCACTCGGCCGACGGAGTCGCGTGGCGCACAGTCGGAGGTGCTCAGGCAGGCGTGCGCGTGTGGACTCTCGGACTGGCTCCTCACGCCTGTGAGCACATTCGTCCGTATTGTGTGCAGCTGTGGGTCGCTCACGCTCATTTGTGTTGGATTCCGTCGTGGGATTCAGGCTTTTGAGGCTTTCCATTATTTGGCTGTTGTGAATAAGGCCGCTACGGACATCCTAGTATGTGGCTTTTGGTGCGTGTCTGTGTATACTCTGTTGGGCTGGAGTGGAATTAATGGGTCCCGTCGTCTGCACGGTTCTGCATTATTAGACACGTCAGGACTTAGTTTTGATTGATGCAAACTTACCATCTGCCCGGAGTGTCCAGCTTATGTTCATCAGAATTGAATAGTCCTCTGTTGCCACGTTGCTTTTGACAGGTTCCACTCGGAGCTCCCGCAAGTCTCCTGGGGTCAGAGTGTGTTGGGCCATCCACTCTGGGGACGGGCCTGGGAGAAGGCAAGACTGTCCCTGACGCTGTCCTTCCTGGCCCGATTCGCTGCCATCTCTAAGTGACCCACCCTGACCCGTCACTCATTCACGACGCATCCCTTCCTCCTGCTGAGGCAGGCCAGACACTTCTCAGGGCTGCTGACTGATAGCCAAGGTGATGCTCAACCGCCTGGCCCCACCTGCAGAGCACATGGGCCACTCCAGAGCCTGTGCACATATGCACGCAGTCCGTTACTGGACATGTTATGAGGGTCAGTCCTGCCTTCCCTTTACCTCGGCCTGGACTCCAGCCAGCTGCCCACATGACTCCCACCTCCTATGCTGAGAGGGTGTCGCCTCTCCTCCAGCTTATTCTCTCCACCCACATTCCCTGGGCATGCTTCAAACACTGCCATCTCCTTTAAAATAATCCGCTTCCTGTTCCTTGTAACTGTACGTGACCTCCCTCAGCAGCACTTGATCTCCCTCCGAGGACTAGCAGCTTTGCTCTCCACCTGGCACAGCCACTCCTGCCCTGCCGGGGCCCCTCTTCCTGGCCAGGAATCCAGCCCCTCTGAAACACTGGAGCTCTGCCTTGGCCATACAGAGGCTCCCCCTGCACCAGCTAAAAGAGCAGGCTTCCCGCTACACCTGGTCTCCAATGACCCCCACCTGGAGTCAGCCACCTAAATGTCCAGCTGAACTTTCAATGTAAGGCCCCAAATACCCATTCCCTAGCCCACCTACCGGTGTCAGAGCCACACTGAATCGTCTGCAAGATAGAAAGAAACCAGGTGTCAATGTTGAATGCTGGCAAACCACAACCTTCCTTTGCCAAACTAGACAAAACACCATCTTCTTCCTTAAATGCAAGTAGAAGTGAGAAACACTCAGAAAGACTGAGCTGATTCCCCTCCCCAGTCTGGGGGAGACTTTATTGGCCCACTGTGGGCTGTGATTAGCCATCAGTATTCTTGATCCTCAAGCCTGCTCATCGCCTCATTTAAAGTCCAGAGGTGGATCTCCACCCTCTGCGCCCAGCCTCTGCTGCTACAAGCCATCCTGAAGGCCCCTCCACACTGATGTCTGCCTGTAGGCCTTCCACATGGTCTAGAGCATTTCCGGATTTCCCCCAGGTGAAGGCCTGCCTGTGTTAAGAAACTGACCAGAAGGAAGTACGAATGTAGCCCACGGTACCGTCCCATGTCCTTTAAAATTAGTCCTCTTCTAATAGTCTGTGCCATTTAGAAAATCATAATGCAGTTGTGATTTCATCATGTTATCTTTCTGCAATAGCTTTTAAAAAATAATGTCAGTGTCCAAGAGAAGCCAGAACTAAATCCTTTGGGGTTAACTGCTCATGTCTTTTTAGAAAAAAAATAATTAGTACTTTGATTTGGAATAAAATACTGGGGCCTCAAGTATTTAACATGCAGGCAGAAGTTCCAGTGACAGGACCCTATACTTAAATCCACCATCTTTCTAACCAGACCCCTCTCTGCCTCGGAGTTTCCAACCACTCTAAGATGGAAGGAAGACTTTTGATGGTTTGAGTGTCTGGGTTTGGGTGAAATGGCCAGTCGTTTTTCTCTGGCTTTTTAAAGCTGACCTCCAGGGGATACCACCATACATTTTTAAACAAGCCACCATAGTGGGAGCTAAGTTCTTGTCAAAAGGCTGGTAAAACAAGTTTTAGAAGAAGCAAAGCAACAGCTCTGAACTTTACGGAGTTCAAGCTGTTGGCCTTACAGGAATTATGGCAAAGGTGTGTGAATTCATCCTCCAGGGGAAGAGGCTAAGGAGGGATGGTAATGGAAGAAACCCAGCTCAGTAATAGGGTTTGGCATTCCGTAGCCGTCAGCAAGTGCCCCCCGTGCTTTTATGCTCTGTGCTGTGGAGAGGACAGGGCTATAGTCTGCAATGATGTTGGGGGACGACCTTTTTCTTCTTTAGTGACCCAGAGGGTTCCCTCATTCCTTCAAGGCCCTGGGGAAAGAATGGAAACCTGCGGGCAAGTTCCCCAGGGCACCAGCACATTATGAATTAAAAGTGGAAAAGGTGGCCGTGGGAATAGAGAAGTAGTCCTGTGCTCAACGTGAGCAGACCTCAAGGCCCCAGGCCCAGTACTGGGCCCCCACTCTGTGCCAGTCGCTGCCGCTGCTCCTCACTAGACCCTGGTGAATGAGGTATTGCTTTCGTTTTACAGAAGGGGACACTGAGGCCCAGTGAGAGTGACTGATTCGGTAACTCACGATGCATTTGAGCCCCGGTCTGCCTGATTTCCACGCCCGGTGTCTGTCTGGCCCGACCAGCTGGGCTGCCCCAGAGAATGCAGACGTTTCCCCTCAAAAGTGTCCCTCAGCCTTGGAGAAACCTGAGCCAAAGGCGGGACGGACGCCGTCACGGTTCGGGGTCTGGGTTCAAGGGACGCTAACGCAGGAAAGGGGCGCAGTTGGGGGCTTACCGGCTCCGGGGACGCTGCACCCCAGCCCAGCGCAGCCAGGCTCAGCAGCACCAGTGACATCGCGGGGCCACCGCTTGGGGCCGGGCCAGCCTCCGCCGCGCCTTTATCCCGGGCCGGGCCCCCGCCTCCGCCCCCACCAAGGCTCCGCCTCCCCCGGCGCCGCCTGGGCCCCGCCGCCCCTCCCTGGGGACGTGGAAGCGCACCGGCCCCAGGGCGAGCGGCCCGCGGCCAGAGGCGGGCGGGTCAGGGGCGGCCCCGAGCCCACGTGCGCGGAGCCAGGTGCGTGGTAGCCCCGCCCCCGCCCCGCGGGGTAAAGTGCCGCCGCCAGCAGCCGCCGCAGCCGCCCGCCGGGCCCGGGGGCGAGCTACCCAGGGTGAGTACTGGTTCCCCGGGCCCAGCCCGCTTCGCGCAGGGCGGGTGGGGCGCGCGGCCGGAGCTGCCCAGGAGGAGCTTCTCCCAAGAACCAAGTTAGTCCCCGGAGGAACGGGGCTGCCCTCCTCCCGGGCTCCCCGGTGACCGTGCCGCGCCGTCGGGTGTGAGCGCTGCTCGCGGGACCTGCGGGTAACCAGGCCTCCGTGGCGGTTCTGCGGCCGGGGGACCGGCTTTGAGACGCCGCGGTTTGGGGAAAGGGTAACAACCGTCGGTTGGGCTCCGGCGGGTCACAGGGCTCGGGACGCTGCGGCTTCGGCTCCCTGTTTGCGAAGGACACGGTTGGGGTGACCCACTCAAGGCCGCCTGAACGTGGGCAGAGTTAGCGCCGAGCTGCAGAGGAGCAGAGCGAGGCCTGGGGCCCGTGACGCTCGCGGCTGGCCGACTTAGTCACGCAGCTGTTTCTGCTGAGGGCCTACTCGGTGCCAGGCCTGCCCACTGGGCCTGCATGGAGCTGGCGGCCTCACGGTCCACCGGGGGCGTCCGTGGGGGTTCCAGGTGCCGTTCCTGAGGGAGGAGAGGGGCTCAGGTGGGCCTGTTGCCTACCCCCTGCCTGGGCTGGGCCCCCTGGGCCCCTTGCTCAACCACTCTGAGTCCCTGAGACCATTCATGGCTCTGATAGCTGGCTTTCTCAGCCAACGCCTGCAGGCTGCCAGAACTGGGGAGCAGAGGTGGCCGCCTGGCGGGGGCTGGCCGATGGACGCTCTGGGGCTGAGGGTGTTCCAGGGCACACGTGCCCGCCCCACCTGGAGGCACCGGCTAACAGCCTAGTCTGCCAGCGGGGGATCGTGAGCTTCATCCCGTTGTGTTGAGGAACCAGGGCGGAGGCTCAGGTGGTGGGCAGTCTAAAGGCTTAGAAAGGCCCCCTGGGGGCTGTGCAGGGCAGAGGGAGCCCGGCGCCTCTGAGGCCAGCGGAAGGCAGCTGCTAAGCAGAATGCACTCCCTCCGTGGACGGCTGAGTCCTGCCGTCCCAGCTCTGCTCTGTCAGGCGGGCCCTGCGTGGGGCGGGGGCTTGGGACTGCTGAGTGGGATGCGGGTGCAGAGGCCAGGCCCAGAGAGAAGATTTGTGAGTGAGACCGTCTAGTGGGTGGGGCGGGGAGAGGATGGGGCCCTGGGGCAGGAGCTGGAGGAGAGGGCAGGGAGGGGCTGCACCAGGCAGGGGTGAGGGAGCAGGCAGAGGGCAAGTGAGGCACAGGCCAGGGATGGCTTGGCCTGAGGTGGGCCCCTGGCTTACCGGGCACAGGCAACCAGGAGTGGCTTCAGCCAGAGCAGGTGAGAAGGCACAGGAGGAAGCGGCTTTGCAGACAGGAGTAGGATGAGATGGCTGGGTTCTTTCTGCAGGGAAGAAGCTGATGGGCAGAGGAGAGGGGAGGGGGACGTGAGGGCGGTGTGCAGGCTGCAGAGCCCATTGTGGGCAGGAGTGGAAGCTCGGTTCCCCTCACTGCTCTGGGTCCAGGGTGGGGGGCGTGGCACAGAGATGACCGCACCCTGCCCTCCGGGGCCTTGGGGACAGGACTCCAGAGTCTGGGAGGGGGTGCGCTCTGCGGCCACAGCTGGTGTTCTCTATGGGCACACAGTCCTCCCAGGACTCTGCACTGGCTCTGAAAGTCGTTCCAAAAGGCGCCCCTCCATGATGAAAGGTCCTTGTTGCTTAAGCACACAGCCTCCAGGTGGCCTGCTGGAAGGAACCCCACTGTGGCTTTAAAAACTAGAAGCAGGGCCTCTGTGGCCTCTGGCCACACACTGCCCTTCTCAGAGCCTCAGTTTCCTTTTCTGTAAAATGGAGCAGATGGGACTGAAGTGGCAGTGGCCCAGTGAAGTTCCCGGGGTCTGTGAGGGAGGCAACCTTTGGAGATGTTCTGACCCTTCCTCCAGTCAAGAATTCTGCCCTGTCTGGGTTTTTGAAAGGGCCACCGCTCAGTGTGCCATCATGCCCGGGGTTTAGTTGGCACTCGTTAAATGCTTGAATGAATGCATGAGCACATCCCTTCCTCCGAGGCTGGCACCCACGCCTGCCCACCCACTATGGCCAGTTTGGGCTTCCCCCTTTTCCCCTCGGGTGGCGTGCAGGGCCTGGAAGGCCGCTCTGTCCAGCACCCATGGCCCCTGACCCCAGGTCCCGGCTCTGTGCCTCCCCTGGGGCTGAGACGCCAGGGTTGCAGATCACCTGTTTCATCAGCCATCCGCCAGCTGCCGCCTTGGGTGAGGCGGTAGCATCTTGGAGCCTCAGTTTCCCCACCTGTAACATGCTGCTGGCCTGGTGGGGCTGCTGGGAGACTGAGGAGATAGGAAGGAAGCTGAAGGATTTGCAGGTGTTGTGTAAATTTAGGGGCCTGGGAGGTAGATCAATGAAAGGCAACATCTCTATGACCCGAGTACGGACATTCCCTGCGACCCAAGTGCAGGGACACCCTCAGACTCTGTCACTCATATCAGACCTTTGTTCTCCGCCTGAGAGAACAAGGCCATCCGGTGTGTTGACTTGTGCCAGGCCTGGCCTCCACCCACATAGGTGGAATTTTCCACTTGGTGCCTTTTGCAAATATCAAGGCCCTGGCTGGTCAACAGTGGACTCATTGTCTTGTGCAGAGCAAGCCGATTCTGGCTGCCTCCCTGGGCCTCAGTGCCCGTCTGAGCTTGGGGGCTGCTGTGAGGACCCCTGCCCCCTGACTGTTTGGACCCGGCTCTGTTCCAGCTGGAGGAGCTCTGCAGAGTCAACAGTAATGCCCACCTGAAACCACAAGTGTGCCCTTTGTTCCCAGCAGGGCCACGGGGCTGCTGACGTTTTCTCTGCTCCAGTGGGGCTGCGGAGGCCCAGGGAAGCACACAGGTGGGGACAGTGCCAGCTCCCTGAGACCGCTACCCACCAGTTCCCAGGATGAATCCCCGAGAGGGCAGCCCCCGTGTGTGCTTGCACTGATTTCCACACGTGTTGTCACACGGGGGCCTCGGAGTCCAGAACCCCAGGAGGCAGGCAGTGCTGTCCTCTGGGGGCCCCTGTGTGCCCAGGGTGGCGAGGCAGCCCTCAGGGCTGTGGGCGCACTGTTGGGACCCGGGGTGGGGAGCACCGTATTGGGCACAGGGAGCAGGGCTGGTCGCCTGTGTTTGATCACTCATACTTTATCCGTTAGTAAAACTCTTGGTCTTGGCTATAGCACCATTCTCCACATTTTGTGCAGAAGGAAACCAGGCCATCCTGGGAAATTGATAAAATCACCACATGCTTTTGGCTTTGAGTTTTTAATTCCTCTGCAGAGCATTTGGCTCTCTTGTCTTTTTGCCCTCCTAACAAACCTATGACATGGCGGCTCTGTTTCCATCTTACAGATGAGGAAACAGGCTGGTGTGTGACTCCGATCCTGTGGCTGAGCAGAGGGACCGGAGATTAAAAACCAAGTGGTCTCTGCCCCGCGGCTCCCCTGCACTCAGTGCTGTGACGACAGGAAGTGCTGGAGCCCGGCTGCCCTTGGAGGGAAGGGCGGCTTTGTCCCGGGGTCCCTGGCCAGCCACCCACACGGGTGGGTCTGCGTCTCCAGGGGGCTCAGCCCAGTCCAGGCAGTCCTGCTCAAGCTCTGTGGTGAAGGACCAGCCATTTGTTTGGTTTTTAGTTTTAATCTCTCATGGGCTTATTTTAAAAAATACAATAAAAGCTGTTACAGTAAAAATGAAGATACATAAAAGTTCAACCAGTATCTTATTATGAGACTCAACAGTCATGAAGTCACTGTGTCAAACTGTTGTAAAAGTTTTAAACTCTGACTTTCGGTTCTGTGCTTAACTTTGACAGATGATGAAGAGCAGCATGTGGGCCGGTGCTGGTCGCAGACTGCCCTGAATCCGGACACGCCTGCGTGAGAGGTGGGTGCTTTTTAATTGAGATTTAAAACTGGTTGAGCGTGCGCTGGGAGGGGAAGCTGGGAGCAAGCATTTGCATGGCGACTTCTGCGGATGGTCTGAGGTCCCTTCGCGCAGGCCTGGCTCCCTGCCCGGCAGGTGCTCCCATTTCTTTCCCTCCTTTACTGCAGATATTTGAGATTTGAAGCAGGCAGCAACCCCTTTTCCCTGGAAAATTTGAACCTCTGCACAAGTAGCCAGAAGAGATCATGGACCCACATTCCCATCACACAGCTTCACTCCCACCTCAGGGTGGGGCGGGGCCTGTTCGTCTGCCCCCCGTCCCTGGGGTGGTTTTAAACCCAACCCCAAATGCTGTATTTTTTGTCTCTCAATTTTTCAGCATGTTTTTCTGAAGTAGTCTTTTAAACAACATGACCCCAGGCCATTGTCATCCCTGACGAGCAATGATTTCTCCACATCTTCAAATATCCAGTGTTCAAATCCTCAGGGTCTGAGTAAGACCTGCAAATTCTCTCTGACCTGTAGGTTTCCCTCCCTCTCTCTGTCCTGATTTTTCACTTGAATTTGCTGTTGAAGAAATGGAAGGTGCTCCCCTAACCCAGGCTCTGCTCATGGTGTCCCTGAGCGCCCTTTCCCGTGGCCCTCTGACCTCTGGATTTCCTCTGGGTGGGGGCGGTTGAAAGTGTGAGTGGGTTTGGGTCTGAGTGTCCCAGTGTGGCCAGGTCCCCGGGGGGCATGCGGGGCCGGGGTGTGAGTGTCCGGGTACCCCCGGGTCCCGGGCAACGTGTGTTCGTTCTTCTCTTGGGAGCCCTGTGTGGACTTGAAGGAGGAGTTGCTTGTTGTTCTGATCATCTCCTGTGTGTGACGTTACTTTGGGGAGGCCCAAGCTGACCCTCTGCTGGTTTCGGTTTCCCCATCACTCTCAGGTCACCTGCTGCTGTGTGGAGAGCAGATTGTAGGGTGGTATGGGGAGGTCAGGGTAGCAGGACGCTGCTAGGATGCCTTTGGGGGATCCCAGGGGGAGATGGAGCCTGATGAGGGTGGGTGTCCACAGAAGCGGGCAGATTGAGCAGTGCCGGCCCACCCCGATAAGAGAAGCCACTGCCCCCTGTCCTGTGTCTGCTTCATCTCCTGAAGTGAACAACGTCTTGTTATATGCCAGTCGCATAACAAGTGCTTACTGAGTGCCTGCCGTGTGTGCGGTGCTGGGAGCTCCCCCCACTGCCGGCTGTGAGTGAGCAGACAGGGTCACCGCTCTGTGATGTTGGTGACCCATGGCCACGAGGCTCTACCGGCCTCTGAGCCCCCCACTGTGCCTGGCCTAAGGGGGACCTTATAACCCCCGGTCCCAGGTCACATGGCGAGTCCCAGCAGAGCTGGAGACCAGGCCCTGCCTTTGCTGCCGCATCGGACTGGGGCTCCTGCCTGGGGGCTTTCTTGGCAGCCTGGGTGTGTCCCGACCAGCCTCTGCCCCGCCCCAGGTCCCCGGCTCCCAGCCGCGGCCCCAGGGGGTCCAGGGCAAGTGGGCCCTGCCGGGCAGCCCGCATTGTCTCCACAGCAGCGGATGATTATGTTTCAAGGGACGAGGGGAATTTCTGACCCGTTTTTCTGTCGTGCACCAATATGTGCGGCATGAGGTTCCAAGGGCGAGAAACCTGACTTTGAGGAAAATGCCTGCTTTTCTTAATTAAAAAATCAAGCTATGACATACATGTGGTGAAGTGTACTGATGGGGAAAGTTAGTGCGTACATGCACCACATGGCCACGCCAGCCCCGGATCCAGGTGCCCCACTGCCCACCCCTACTGCAGGGTGCCTCGGTCACCCTGGCACAGACGCCGAGTTCAGTGTACACGCCACAGCCCACCCAGCTGCAAGCCACTGTGGGCCCCGTGGGCGCATCCCTCCAGCCTCGGGCCACAGGTGGGGAGGCCACAGACGCTAAGCTGGGAGACAGGCCTGGACGGCTCCAGTTTGTGGAAGTCAGAGGTACGGGGCGAGGGCCCAGGGTGGGTGGCCGGCGGCCGAGAAAGGCCTCCTAGAGGCAGTGGCAGCTGAGTGGGCCTGAGGGAGGGTGAGGCGTGACCCACGTGACAGGAGCCAGGCCGCACACCTGCAGGTGGAGGGGCTCGTGCCCAGGCCCCAGGTGGGAGGAAGGGAGGGGGGTCTCGGGACAAGAGGGGCCACGGGCCCCGAGGAAGCAGGTTCCACCACCTCGGCGGGGTGGCTCAGGGTGGGGGCCCAGATGTGCCTGTGGGAGGATGGGGCGGCCGCCCAGGGTCTTCACACACCCTCGCCGCAGCCAGGCCTCACCTCTCTGACCCAGACCCTCAGCCAGTGCAGGGCCGGGCGGTCGGGTGCTGTGCCGGGCGGAGGGCTTTGCCAGGCCGCAGGAACGCCACCGACCTCCACCACCCTCCTGGCCTCCCGAGCCCGGGTGTGGGCGCCCTTCCACGTGCTGACCGGGACTTTGGGGCTCCCCTGGGGAGGTGGGGCCTGGCCCCCAACCTGGGACAGGCAGGGTCTCCACCTTACGCATGTTCCCCGTCCATGACATGGGCCGACCGGGACGGTGAGGACGGTGATGGGGACCGCCCAGCCCGCCCCACCTGCCCAGCGCCTTCGGGGCATCACGTGTGGGATAACCCGGTGAGGCGCTCAGTACGGGGTGGCCGCCCCTGCTGTCCTCACTGTGATTATAGCTCTGTTTGTTCCCGGCTAATGGAGCGCCGTGGCCCACAGAGGCAGCTCTGGGGCCCTGTGCGTTTTACCCACACAGAGCCCAGCCCCCGGGGTTGAGAATTGCTGGAGGTCTTGCAGGAAGAGCAGGTCAAAGCTGGGACAGACAGGCAGGTGACCTGCCCCAAATTCTGCCTGAGAACGACCCCCAGGACTCCCACCACAGCGGCAGGGGTGGCTGTGGCCCCAGCACACTTGCCGCAGGCCTCCCTGGAGACTGTCCCCACTGCCCTGGCCTCAGGCACAGGGACAGGGGTGAAGACCAGGCACCCCTGGGGCGGTGTCCGCCTTGGGCCCAGGGGCCCTGGCGCTCCTGAGTAGCCGTGCTCTCTGCTCTGTGTCGGTGGTGACGGGGCCACGCCATCACTGCTTACAGGGGCTCCCGGGGTCCTTGGGTGTGGAGGGCCCGTGCTTTACTGTGCTGTCCCTGTTGGTGACAGCTTGGTTCTGACCGTGTGCCAGCGTCAGCACCTGGGCCAGGCCTCCTTGCTTGTCTCCCCTCGTGTGCAGAGTGTGACACCTGTGACACCAGATGCGATGGGGTATTTCTTCCCTATGTACATGTATAACAGTACCAGGACTATACCCGGCAGTTATAGTACTACAGCCTCATTCGGGCTCCCAGACCCGATTCCCATGTGTGTGTATGTGGGAGGGGGTCTGCCCATACATATTACACCAAGCAGTTCTCCAACACCAGCCGGGTGTTAGAGAACGCAACTCAATTCTGATGCTATCTGCCCGGAGACAGCACCGGATCCCCAGGTTACAGGCTCTGTCCTCCAAGACTGCCCTCCTCCCCCCACTCCACACACCGGTCGCAAGCCCCAGGTGCCTCTGACCTGCCGGCCACAGATCGGAGGTTCCCACGACCTCCCATTTAAGTTCAATTAATTTGCTAGAGCGGCTCACAGACCTCAGGAAAACACATTTACCAGTTTAATAAAGGGTACAAGTTAACAGCCACAGGAAGAGATGCATGGGGCAAGGTCCCAAATAAAGGAGCTTCTGTCCTCGTGGAGCTTGGGGCCTGGCTCGGGGCACGTGGAGGCGTTTTGATTCCCCAAGTGGAGCTCTCACCCACCGAGAAGCAGATCCCAGCACAGAAAGCAGTAAGCTCTTCTAGGAGGTTTTTGTGAGGGCTTCATCCCACAGTCAAGATGGACTGAATTATTGGCCACTGACTGCCTCAGCCTCCAGCCCCTGCCCTTGGGGGGGTGTCCAAAACTCTCACATTAACATGACAAGACATCCACTTCACCTTTAAGACTGCAGTGTTTTCAGAAACTGGATAAAGATCAAATATACCTGAGAAATATATGTGTAGTCATATGAATAACCAAATATCTCTTATGACTCATTGTATCTCAGTGACCTAACTTGTGATCTATTCTGGAGAATGTTCCATGTGTGCTTCAAAAGAATGTGTATTCTACTGTTCGGGATTTAATCTTCTGTGTATATTTGGTAATTCTTTTTTCTAATGTGTCATTCAAACCTACTGTTTTCTTAATTGGTTTTCTATCTGATGATTTATGCATTGATATAAGTGGGGTATTAAAGGACCCTACTATTACTGTATTGTCAATCTCTCCCTTTAGGTTCGTTAATATTTGCTTTGTATATTCAGGTGCCCCTCTGTTGGTGCATAGATATTTACAATTGTTATATCTTCTTGCTGGATTGTGTCCTTAATCATTATATAATGTCCTTCTTTGTCTCGTGTTACAGTCTTTGTTTTGAAGTTTCTTTGTCTAATGTAAGTATTGCTGCCCAAGCTTTTTTTCTTTTTCATTCCTTTTTGCGTGGAGTATCTTCTCCATCCCTTCATTTTCTGTCTGTATGTGTCTTTAGGTTTGAGGTGAGTGTCTTGTAGGCAGCAAATAGGTGGGTGTTGTTTTTTTCTTTTTTTTATTCGTTCAGTCACCCTATGTTGTTTGATTGGAGTATTTAGTCCATTTACAGTTAAAGTACTTACTGATAGGTACATACTTCCATTTTGTTGAGCGTTTTATAGGTCTTTTTCTTGTTCTTCTCTGGTCTTTTTTTCCTCTCTTGCTCTCCCCTCAGGCATTATGACTTTCTTTAGTATGATGTTTGCATTCCCTTCTCTCGGTGTTTTGTGTAGCCGTTATAGGTTTTCAGCGTGTGGTTACCATGAGGCTCTTATATGAAAGCCTACATATATAGCAATCTATGATAAATTTATAGTCACTTAAATTCTAATGCATTCTAGGAACACTACATTTTTTTACTCCCCCTCCTCCATGTTTTATATATATGATGCTGCCTTTTACCCCTTTTTATTTAGTGATTCCCTTAACTGATTTTTAGATGTAACCAATTATACTCCATTTGTCTTTTGACCTTCATTCCAGCTTTTAAGTGATTGCTCTAGAGCCTCTGGTTTGTTTGCTTTTAGCAGTGAAAGTTTTGGTTTCCTATTTTTCTTGCTTCTGGTTAGGGTCTTTTCTTTTCCTCTTAAATAAGACTCTTCAACATTTTTTAAGGCTGGTTTAGTGATGGTGAACTCATAATTATAACATGTTTATCTGTGATCTCCCATTTTGAATGATAACTTTGCTGGGTAGTCTCTGTTGGAGGTTTTTCTTTCAGCACTTTGACTATATTATGCCACTCCTTTCTGGCCTGTACAGTTTCTGCTGAAATATCAGCTGTTAGCCTTACGAGGTTTCCTTTGGAGGGTAATGTGTTGCTTTTCTCCTGCTGCTTTTAAGATTCTTTGTCTTTGATCTTTGACACTTTAATTGTGGTGCATGTTGGTGTTTATTTTGTTTGGGGCTCCCTGGGCTTCAAAGACCTGGATGTCTGTTAACCCCAAGATTAGGGTAGTTTCAGCTATTATTTCTTCTAATAAGGTTTCTATGCCTTTCTCTTCTCCTTCTGGAATGTCTATAATGTGAATATTTGAACATTTGCTATTGTCCTAAAGCTCCCTTAACCTCTCCTCATTTTTTAAAATTCTTCTAGAGTGCCTCCTCGCCCTGCCTTCCAAATCACCGATCTGTTTGGTCTACATGCTATTGATTCCCTCTAGTGTAGTTTTCATTTCTCTTATTGTATTCTTCCTCTCTGACCGGCTCTGTTTTATATTTTCTGTCTCTTCAGAGAGGTTGTCAGTGAGCTCGTCCACTCTTCTCTCATCCAGTGAGCATGTTTATAATCATTAATTTGAACTCTGTCAGGTAAATTGCTTAACTCTGTTTCATTTAGTTCTTTTTCTGAAGTTGTATCCTGTTCTTTTGTTTCAAGCACATTCCTCTGCCTGCTCATTTTGTTTGACTTTCTGTACTTGATTCTGTGAATTTTTCAAAAGTGCCCCCTCTCTCTCAGTCCTGAAGGACTGGCCTTGTGTAGGGAAGGTCCCCTGGGTAGACTGCACGTACCTGGTCATTTTGGCTGGTTGGCTGGAGGACTTGTGAGCATGAGCCATTGGTGTCCTTGTGTCAGGGGTATCAGGAGCTGACTGCAGGGGGGCACAGAGGGGCCCAGTTGGAAGGGTTCCTGAGTGCATACCAGTGGGGTACATGCTAGTGGAGAGGCAGTGGGCCTAGGCACAGTCTCCAGTAAAGCCCCCCCCCCCTGCAGCTACCTGTTCAATACCCACAATGCAGAGCGGCTCAGGTGTGCTGGCTCTGTACCCTTGGCCCAAACTCCGGGAAACTGTGCCCCCACAGCTACTGGCTCCGAGCTGAGTCCATGGTGCAGCAGCGGCTCAGGTGCACAGCAGTGGCCGGCCGCAGGGAAGCCATGCTCTGCAACACTGGGTCAGCACCCATGGCTCAGTGGGGGCCAGGGCATGCTTTCTGGGGGCTGGCAGCAACTGTCTGCGCCTTCAGGCCCGGCACACTGTCTGCCTAGAGCACGTGGCTGTGGCAGGGGCTAGCAGGCCGCCCAGACCAAGTCAGAGTTGGTGAGTGCACCCCACCCCTGCTCCCCACGTCGGCGTCAGCGTGGGGAGGGGGTGCAGACCATGGCGCTTGCCCGACCTCCAGTCTGGAGAGAGTTCTAGACTTTCCCCACCAAAGGCGGGTGTGTTAGTCAGTTTTTTTCCCTTACAGTCTAGGTGCACTTTAAAGTGCAGCCCTTTTCCTGTACCCCAGGGAAGGGACCCAGCATCCTAGGCCTCTGCCCTCTGTGGGTCCCTGTGCTGGGAGCGGGGTTCCCTCCGTTACTGCGTCTCCGTCTCCCCTGCTGTCTTTCATGTGGTCTTTCTATCATTGTGCAGAAGGTGCTCCCGCAGGCTTCATCCAGCCCCTCCTCAAGATGAACCGCTCTGGGTGCAGGTGTAGATGTGGTATGAAGGTGGGCGGGGGTGTCTGTGCTGCCATCCTCCCAAAAGTTCTCTGTCTCCTCACCAGTTACAGACTCATCCATATTTTCCATGTCTTCATAATTAAGTTTTGGTAGATGGTGTATGTATGAAATTAGTCCATTTCATCTCAGTTATCCAATTTCTTAGTTTTCTCACAATCCTTTTTGTTTCTGTAAAATCAGTAGTGATATCCCCACTTTCACTTCTGAGTTTATGAATTTAAGTTCCTCATTTTTTTCTCAATCTACCTAAAAGTTTGTCAGTTTGAGTTTTTGTTTGTGTTTGGAAGAACCAATTTTGGGCTTGATTTTACTCTGTTATTTTTCTGTTCTTTATTTATCTCTGCTCTAATTAATATTTGTTATTTCTTTCCTTCTGCTAGCTTTGGATTTAGTTCTCTCTTGTTTTTCTAGTACCTTAAGTTAGGTCATTTTTTGAGATCTACTTTTTTAATGTTTGCTTTTACAACTAAAAATCTCCTTTAGCATTGCTTTCACTGTATCTCATAAGTTTTGGAATGTTGTGTTTCTATTTTCATTTATCTCAAGGTATTTTCTATTTCCCTTGTGATTTCTTCTTTGACACATTTGTTTTTAAAAGTTTTATTTTCCACAAATTTTCCTTCTGATACAGATTTCTAGTTTCATTCCATTATGATCAGAAAAGATACTTACTTTGCATGATTTCAGTCTTTTTAAATTTCTTAAGATTTGCTTTGTGGCCTAATACGTGGTCTGTCCTAAAGAAAGTTCTGTGTGCACTTGAGAAAAATGTGTATTCTGTTGTTGGGTGGAGTGTTTTGTATATATCTAGGACTAGTTGGTCATTCAAGTCCTCTATTTGATTATTGATCTTCTCTCTGCTTATTATATCCGTTACTGAAATCTGCGTATAGAAGTCTCCTTTTATTACTGTAAAACTGTGTATTTCTCTCTTCAAATCTGTCAGTGTTTCCTTCATATATTATGCGGCTTTGATGTTGGGTACGTATATGAATTGCATGTTTTAAAACTTGGCTTATTTAAAGGTCTCATTCAGGTCATACCATCTTGTAGTTCGTTTTTTATATTTTGAATATGTTTTTAGGACTCAGCCATTGTTGACGTGAAGCTACTTCACTTTCACAGCTGTGTGGGTTTCTTTCTGTGACCATACTACAGCTTCTTCCATGGTCCTTCGTGTCTTCGTATACATATTTTGAAGTCAGCATGTCAATTTCTACAAAATATCTTGCTGAGATTTGATTGGTATTGCATCAAGCCTATAAATAATTTGGGGAGTATTGACATCATGACAATATTAGGCCTTCCTATTCACGGTATCTCTACTTAAGATCTTTAATTTCTATCAATAATGTTTTGTAATTTTCAGTGTGTAGGTCTCACACATATTTCGTTTTATTTACTCCTAATATTTCATATTTCCTGATGCTCTTCTAAGTCGCATTCTTTTGTCTTGTGGTTGCCCCACAGAGGGTGGGATCAACCCCACCACCACACAGATTTCATCTGAACATTCAGACTGATGATACCACACATGTACAGAGAGGTTGTGAGAAGGTTCGCTACTCACATAATGGGACTTTCTGGGGAGAGCAGGGCAGGCACCCAAGCTAGTCCAGGACGGCTTGAGAGGAGGGGTGGTGAGTAGCTTTGGTTTGTACTGTGGGAGGGAGGGGGCCAAGCTGAGGAGTCCTGGATATGGGTTGGATCTGCATTATTTGAACTTCTCCACTGACAGTGAAGGCAGTCATGCCAGGGATTTCTTACTGACTCTCCCAGATATGGGGCAAGAGGGAAAGATGGGGCTTGAAAACTGTTCGTGGTCAGAAATCAAAAATGGATTCACGTTATTACATTTTCTACACTTACATTTTTGGTTGTTTACTAATAGTATATAAAAATACAACTGATATTTGTATGTTGACCTCATATCCTGTGATCTTGCTAAAATTCACTTATTTCCAGTAGCTTTTTTTTTTTGTAAATTCCTTGGGAATTTCTATGTAGTGTGCAAATAAGGACATATATAATTTATTCTTTCCAATCTGTATGTCTTTTACTTTAATTAACTAATTAATTAACCCCAAATCCTTGGTTAGAACCTTGATACAATGTGAAATAGAAAGCAGTGGGAGTGAATATACTTGCCTTGTTCCTGATCTCAGGGGAAAGTTTTCTGGCTTTCACCATTTAGTATAAAATTGGTTGTAGGTATTTCATAGATGCCCTTTATCATGAAATTCTCTTCCAGTCCTTAGCTCCACAGAGATTTTATTTTTATGGGTATTGAATATTGCCACTGCTTTATACATTGATTAAGGTGAATATGGGGGTTTTGGAGTTTCTTAATATGAAGAACTACATTGATTGATTTTTCAGTGATGAACCAACCTTGCATTCTTGGGATAAACTCTAGTTGGTTACAATGTATACTTTTGTATGTTGCTGGCCTTGATTTACTAAAATTTTGTGAAAGATTTTTACATCTTTGTTCATAATGGATATTGGTCTGCTGTTTTCATGTGATATGTGTTTGGTTTTGGTACAGGATAATGCTAGCATTATAAAATGAGTTGTGGAGTATACTTTTCTGTTTTTTATAGAATTGATATTATTCCATCTTGAATGTTTGTTAGATTTTACCAATAACTAGAGTTTTTTTGTATGAAGAATATAAATTATGAATTGAATTTCCTTAATAGATATATACAGCTATTTTGGTTATATAGTTCTTCCTGAGTGAGCTTTGATAATCTATCTTTCAAGAAATGTATCCATATCATTTTAATTTCCAAAGGTACTGGCACAAAGTTGTCACAATAGTCTTATGTGTACAGTATGTAGTTATATCCCCTCTGTCATTGTTGATGTTGGTGATTTGTGTTATTTACCTTTTTTTCTTTGGGTAGAAGTTTACTAATTTTATTAATTGTTTGAAAGAACCACATTTTTGTTTTATTAATATTTTTGTATTTTAAATGTTTCCAGTTTTATTGATTTCTGCTGTTATATTTATTCCTCTGAATACATTCTAATTTTCTATTTTTTTCTGAAATTTTTAGAAGATATAGATCAATTTGAGACTTGACTTTTCTAATGTAAGCATCTTAATGTCCTGTATTTCCCTCAAAGCACTGCTTAACAACACCTCAGCATGCCACGGGAGCTGAATGAGGCCTCTCAGGAGGCAGCCCCGGCCTCACCGCCCAGCACACAGAGGTGCAGTGAGTGCTGAGGGCTGCCTCCATGCTCCTAATAAAGGCCACAAGTCCCACTCAAGTCCAAACCTTTAAACTTAGGAAACTTGAAAATAAGTGGAGACGAGGCTTTTTAAAAATAATGACACCTTTTTGCTGAAATTGCCTATCTGTTTAACATGTTGTCCACCTTTGCAACTAAATCTTCTAAAGTGTTAAACCTGGTTATTGTAAAGACTTTTGTGGATAGTTCTAACAGTGGGATGGGTCATCCCTTGGTCTGGTTCTGTTAACTTTTGTGTCTCTTGAAAATGAAAATGAGTCATCCCCTTTTCCTGTTTGTTCTTGCTGAATGCTGACCTTGTGTGTAGCAGGGCAGTAGACACATAGGACTGGGTGTGCTTGCTGTCCCGTCAGGCCAGGGCTGAGCAGTGGGCTGCTCTCACCGTGTGCTGGTGCAGGGCGGGGAGGCCGGGAGGGTTTTCCCAGCATTTCTGCTTCAGACGTAGCTTCCAGGAGGCCCTGCTGCATCTTTCTCCTGTGCCCGCATGAGTGCACGTGGGAATCTTCCTCTACACGCTTGCCTCCTGGCCTGCCTGCAGGGATAGGCTGCTGTTACGTGCAGGCTCAGGGGGAGGGCATGGGGGATGCATCAGGGTTCCCCGCGGCTTCTCATTCTCTCGTTGCAGAGCCCGTCCTGTGCAGGCTCGTGTGCCTGGGCCTCACGCTGCGGCCTTCTCAGCTGTTCTCCCATCTGGGGGTCTTGCTGGGGCACCCTTTTCACTTCTGTGCACGTTGGGGTTGATTTGAACATTGTGGGAAAGGACTCTCCAAAAGCTTTTGGCATTTCTTTGTTGAAACTTGAGCAGCCTACAGCGTGACCTCTGAAGGTCGTAGCTCTGCCCCACCCCTGCCGAGAGCCCTCCCCTGCACCCACGGCCCTCAGGGCAAAGGCCTGCAGCTCTGCAGTCTTAAGCCGCTCAGCTGATGTTCCCCCAGCTGTGTAAGTTTTGTCTGTCTCCCTGGCCCCAGACCATCCACTGTGAGGGCAGATGACATATTCTGTGCCTTGCTAGAGGTGAAAGGGTGCCTGGCATGTGGCAGGCGCTTGGCGACTTGACTGCGTGAGGAATGGGGGCGAGCTGGTGAGCCCTCCCGTCCCATGCTTTCCAGAGGTTCATGCAGAGATGTCACAGAGAAGCCTTTCTGGGGCCCCTCAAGTTTGGGGAGGAGCCTCTGCCCCCAGCCCTGTGCTTGCTGGTCCTGTGTGGATCTGGTGGTCCTGACCCCCTCCTTGTCCCTCTGCTCCCTCCTCCTCGTGTCCCAGGCAGGGACATGCCAGCCAGGCCCTGGGTGGGCACTCGGTGAACCCCAGTGTGGCCGCCCAGCTTGGGCTGGTTCTGTGTGTGCATGCTGAGTGCAGAAGCCTTCTTCTCATCTTAGGAAAAGCAAATCATCCCCTCCCCGTCCGTGGACCTATGAGGACCGTGGCCGGCAGCATGTGGTGTGCCTTGCAAGGCTGGTGGCGAGGGCGCCCGGGCCTGTGGATGGTCCTGGGGCAGCAGCAGCCCCCGGGCATCCGTGCCCTTGCCAGCACGGGCTCCAGGACTCGGGATGAGTACAGCCACGTGGTGGTGGGCGCAGGCTCTGCGGGCTGTGTGCTGGCCGGGCGGCTCACGGAGGACCCTGATAGGCATGTCCTGCTGCTGGAGGCTGGGCCCAAGGACCTGTACATGGGCAGCAAGCGGCTCCTGTGGAAGATCCACATGCCAGCGGCACTGGTGGCCAACCTGTGTGATGACCGGTACAACTGGTGCTACCACACGGAGCCGCAGGCTGGCCTGGATGGCCGCGTGCTCTACTGGCCACGGGGCCGCGTCTGGGGAGGCTCCTCGTCCCTCAATGCCATGGTCTATGTGCGTGGGCATGCCGAGGACTACAACCGCTGGCACCGGGAGGGCGCGGCGGGCTGGGGCTATGAGCACTGCCTGCCCTACTTCCGCAAGGCCCAGAGCCACGAGCTGGGCGCCAACAGGTACCGCGGTGGTGAAGGCCCGCTGCACGTGTCCCGGGGCAAGACCCACCACCCGCTGCACCAGGCCTTCCTGGAGGCGGCGCAGCAGGCCGGCTACCCCCTCACGGAGGACATGAACGGCTTCCAGCAAGAAGGCTTCGGCTGGATGGACATGACCATCCACAAAGGTGGCGTAAGGCCCCGTTCGCAGCCCCAGGCTCCTCCTTTTTTAGAAAACTCTCTTGCAGCCGCGTCCCTCCTGCCCCATCATGGTCAGGAAGGTGGATGCACCAGGGAGGGTGTGAGGTGGAGGTGGTCAGGCACAGCCCAAAGCCGGTGGGAAAGGGCTTGCAGGTGGTGACACTGGGCGCTCTCTGGGCCTCTGCCCCTGGGGGTGTGGATAATGGAGAGCCTGCTCTCTGACCGAAGAGCCCAGAGTCCTCTAGAGGTGGACGGCTGGGCACATGGAGGGCCTTGCTCCTAGAGGACAGAGGCCCCCGCCTGCCTCGCAGGGTCATGGCCCCTGGCCTCCCAGTTATCCTGTTAAGGGTGCAGGATGCTTTCCACCTGCATCTGGGGACCCTGGGGTGTGCTGGGGGGTTTCAGTTAGGCCGGGTCTGTGGTCTCAGCCTGACCGGGAGGAGGAGTTTGCACAGCAGGGGAAGGATGGATCCCCCCTTTCTGCAGCCCCTCCAGCTTCCCATGCCAGTGCCTGGGCGGTGGGGCTGCACCAGGGCCTTGTTCTCCCTGCAGGCCGGCGCTGGAGCACAGCCTGTGCATATCTGCACCCGGCACTGAGCCGCCCCAACCTCACAGCCAGGGTCCGGGCCTTCGTGAGCAGGGTGCTGTTTGAAGGCCCCCGTGCGGTGGGCGTAGAGTACACCTGGAACGGCCAGAGCCACCGGGTGAGTGACCTCAGGCCCCAGCAGCCCCATGGCAGGAATGGGGCAGAGACCCTGGAGTCATGCCCAATGGACAGGAGTCAGGCTTTTGTCCCTTCTGCATGGGAGGAGAGGCAGCTGGCAGCAATGGCCTCAGACTGTCCCCAGGACTCTTCACGAGTCCCACCCCCTATGAGGAGCCTGCAGCCTGTGCCTGCTCCTCATGCCACACAGCAGACCCTCTGTCCCCTCCCCACCTTGTCAGAGGTGGGCAGCTTCCCATGAAGACCCCACGGTGTCAGGACTGCCTGCATCCTGTGAGGATCCAGCCCTCGGTCTGCTTCATGTGAACTGCTGCTTTCCTATGCGTCCTTTAAGCTCTGTTGTCCTGTGTGTCGGCCACTGCAGGATGCACAGAGTGTGGACCACACTGGCGGCCGCGCTCCACAGCCACACCCTGTTGGCCTGGGAGCAGGTCCTGCCCACTGCTGGATGCAGCACCCCAGGCCATGCTCTCAGGGTTCCATCTGGCTTTCCGGGAAGGGAAGTGTGACCTGTGTGCCCCTCTGCCCCTTCCAGGCTTATGCCAGCGCAGAGGTGATCCTGAGTGGGGGTGCCATCAACTCCCCGCAGCTGCTCATGCTCTCGGGCATCGGCAACGCAGACGACCTCACGGGCCTGGGCATCCCGGTGGTGTGCCACCTCCCTGGTGAGCCGCCTTCTCCACGGCCTCCCTGGGTGTCCTGCTGCCCCAGACAGTCTGCTGTGCTGTTAGCACAGGCTGGGGAGGGGACGCGAGTCAGTGCCTTGGAACTGCTCCATTCTTCCCATGAGCCCCATGCCCCACTGCCTCCTTCTCCCGGGACCCCAAGTCTTCGTGGTACTTTCCTCCCTTCTCCAGCTGTGCTGTCCTGCTTGGAGGCCTGGGCCCTCCAGCAGGGAGCATCCCCCCACATAGCGAGCTGGACCAGGCTCAGCAGGTCACCGGGGCAGCTCTGTGGCCGGAGGGGTCCAGGCCTTTGTGTTTTCGTCCTCCGGACTCCTGGCTGCCCTGGTGTTACAGAAGACAGCTCAGAGCTCCAGAGCATTCTTCCTGTGCAAAGACAGTTCTCCCAGGCCTGAAGTCTGTAACTGTCCTTGAAGTCCTCCAGGGCCTGGCCCCAGTGCCGCCTCTTATAACCCAAGCTCCTAGAGCCTTTCTAGGCCTTTTGCATTGAGGACTCTTCGTGAGAGCTTTGCAAAGTGCTGGGCCATGACAGTGGCCTGCCTGGCATCCCCTTGGACTGACTGACCTGGTGGAGGGTCTGCACAGCAGTACGGCCTGTTCCCTCCTTCCCCAGGCCGGGGGAGAGGTGGGGCTGCCAGTCTACTGGTCGCGGACAGTCAAGTCAGCAAAGCTCAGCGGCGGGGCCTGTTGCTGGCATGCACCCTGCCCCCATGGGGGCGCCACTGAGCAGGTGCTGCCCCAGGAGCGAGTGACCAGGGCAGGTGGCTTCAGACTCAGCCACAAGTGCAGGAACAGTGCCCTGGGGCCTGGCGGTGAGCAGGAGCTGGCCCAGCAGACGTGGGCGTGGGGAGACATTGGCCAAGCCACGGGGGCGGGGTAGGCCAGCAGGCCCCGCAGTAGCCATGCCCTCAGGCGCACCTTCCCGTCTCAGGAGTCGGCCAGAACCTACAGGACCACCTGGAGGTCTACATCCAGCAGGCGTGCACCCAGCCCATCACCCTGCACTCGGCCCAGAAGCCCTGGCGGAAGGTGCGGATCGGGCTGGAGTGGCTCTGGGGGTGCACAGGTGGGTGTGCATGTCTGTGACCTTGGCAGAGGGTCTGGGAGTGCATAGCCTCCTTTTCATGGTGCTAATAAGCAAGGGCGCCGACCTCAGGTCACTTGTGCGAGGCTGCCTCTGCTCTTTGAGCATCAGCTTTGCCATCTGCAAAATGGGGACCCCCAGCTCCTGCTGGCGGCCCAGGACCAGGCTCCTCGGGTGCTCTGCCCCCCAGATGGCAGGGATGGCTCCGGCTGGACGCAACCGGGAGGGAGGCACAGAGGGACACGTGCCGGGCTGCCCAGTCTGCATCCGCTCCCCAGCATCTCCCGTTTGTCTGCCGGCTGAGGTCAGAGACCTTCCAGGCCCGAAACGGTGCTTTGGGATCCTGCTCCCTCAGCATGTGTTTCCTGCACACCCGCTCTGCACTGTGTGCTGTGCTCGGTGGTGGGAGGGGCTTCACACACTAGTGGGTCAGTGGGAGGAAACCAAGGACACACGCTCTGTTTAAGTACAGCTGAGGAAGATCGGGATGTTCATTAAAGTAGAGGATATGGGCAGGGGCTGGGAGCTAGGGACAGTATGTGCAAAGGCCCTGGGGCCAGGCACTGGAGAGTCTGAAGGAATGTGCTGGGCCGGGGCACTGCAGCACCCCAGGGAGCTGGCTTTGGGTGCGGGTGGGCTGCAGGGCCGCAGGGTGGCCGGGGCACCAGGAAGGAGGCCACTGGAGCTGCCCCTTAGGAGGTGATCGGGACGTGGACCAAGGTGGGGGTGGGGGTGGTAATGCCGGGTGGGTGGCTTTGGAGCTGAGGTGGATGAGACTTCCTGCTGGTGGCAGCGGGGGAGGAGGAGGAAGCAGACAGCTGGAGTCTCTGACTTCAGCCTTTCATGAAAGGACAGGAGGGTGGGGGCTGGCCCTGGTTGGGGTGCCTGGCAACATGTGTCCTCAGGGCCCGTCAGCAGGGGTGGAGTCGGGGCAGAGGGCAGAGCTGAAGACCCTTGGTGTGCAGCTGACACTGAGAGGCGTGGCACTGGGTGAGCCCACCCAGGGACAAGGACTGGGGTGTGGACTTAAGTCCAGAGACCAGGAGGAACTGCCAGGAGAGGGGAGACCAGCCAGCACCACACCCTGATGGCCTTTCTGCCTCATCCTCTGCAACCCTCAGGGGATGGAGCCACAGCCCATCTGGAAACAGGCGGGTTCATCCGGAGCCAGCCTGGCGTCCCCCACCCGGACATCCAGTTCCATTTCCTGCCGTCCCAAGTGATTGACCACGGGCGGGTCCCCACCCAGCAGGAGGCTTACCAGGTGAGCGGACAGTCACCTTCTAATCAGACAGCATTCTCCCCGCTGCACAGGTTCTTCGGGGTGGGGAGCTGGGAGCCAGTGCCCAGCCCTTCGCCTGTGCAGTGGGTCTGAGTGGGGCAGATATGGGGGCTGGAATCCCCCCAGGTGGAGCCAGGCGTGCAGGGCAGCAGTCTGCGGTGCCTGTCAAGGTGAGACTGCACCCAGCTCGGCATGTGCTCGAGGGCCTGAGCACCAGGAAGGAACAGGTGAGGCCCTGGAGCTGCCAGGAGGCAGGAGGGATGGACTGGGTGGCTTTTGGTCAGTTGTGGAAGTGGCATTGGGGCAGGGTTAAGATGCAGACAGATTCTGAAATGTATCTGCTCCAAGTTGGCTTTGGACATAGATCCCCAAGCCTCAAGAAACCCAGGATCTCTCCAAGCTGCTGACTGAAGGTCACCAGGTTCCTCTGGGTTCTTCTAGGTGCATGTGGGGACCATGCGGGGCACGAGTGTGGGCTGGCTCAAACTAAGAAGTGCCAACCCCTGGGACCACCCTGTGATCCAGCCCAACTATTTGTCAACAGGTAATCCACCAGCCACCTGTGTCTCCCCGAGGTGGGGGCTTGCTGGGCCATTCAGAATGCCTTTATGGGGTTCCTATTATCCCCAAATCTTAGGATACAAGTCACCCTCTGTCCTTCCTCTACCTTGTCACTCTAGGTTGTAGACGTGCATGTGTTGGTAGCACTCGGGGTCACTGAAGTGACCCTGGCTGTCATTTTACCCAGGAGAGATAAGGTACAAGGAGAGCTGGCCATGTACAGAGAGCTCACATGTAGGGCATTTTCACTGCCCTGGCCCTGAGCATCCTCTGAAAGCGAATCGCGCTGTGTGCCGCCAGAAGTGCTCCCCGGCAGCACGCTCTGCTCAGGAGCGGCTCATGGGTGCTCGCGGCCACACTGTGCCAGAGGCAGGGCATAAATTCTCGTCCCCTTTTACCAATGAAATGCAGACCCCCTGATTTATTTTCTATATTGTGGTACAGAGAGTAAAATGCACAGATCTAAGTGTCTAGCCTGATGCGTTTTGACATGTGTGTGCACTCAGGTGACCGTCACCCAGATCGAGACACCAGACATTCCAAGTGTTTTCCTCCTTCAGCTATTTCACCACCCTTCTCCCCTGTGGTGTAACCTCTAATCTGTTCTCTGTATTTATGAGTCTACTTCAGTTTTGTTTGTTCATTTGTTCCTTTAGAATCCACATATGAGTTAAATTATACAGTATTTGTCTTCCTCTGACTGATTTATTTCATTAAGCATAACAACCTCTAGGTCCATCCATGTTGCCGCATTCCCTTTTTATGGCTGAGTAATATTGCATTGTACCTACACCGTATCTTGGTCCAGTTATCTACTGATGGACACTTTGGCTGCTTCCATATCTCGGCTATTGGAAATAATGCTGTGATAGACATAGGGGTGCATGTGTCTTTTTGCTCATTGTGGTTTTGATTTGCATTTCCCTGATGATTACTGATGTGAGCATCTTTTCATGTGTCTGTTGGTCATCTGTGTATCTTCTTTGGAGAACTGTCTCTTCAGGCCCTCTGCCTTTTTTTTTTTTTTTTTTTAATGAATGAAAGAGCAAGTGAACATACAAGTGAAAAGATTCCTGCCTCTGAAAGGACTTGATTTCAGACAGCTTGACCAGGCACATTTGAGAATTAAACATAAGTTCCTTGAGAGTAGGGACTATATTTTTTTTTTCATCACTATGTTTTTTATTATTTATTTTTATTTTTCTGTCTTGTGGTGTAAACATGTTTAATTATTTTTTTTATATCGTTAATGTACAATTACTTGAACATTATGGTTACTAGACTCCCCCTATTATCAATCCCCCCCCACCAACCCCATTACAGTCACTGTCCATCAGCATAGTAAGATGCTACAGAAACACTACTTGTCTTTGTAAATACAGCCCTCCCCATGTCCCCCCCGCTACATTATGTGTGCTAATCGTAATGCCCTTTTCCCACTTATCCCTCCCTTCCCACCCACCCTCCCCAGTCTCTTTCCCTTTGGTATCTGTTAGTCCGTTCTTGGGTTCTGTGAGTCTGCTGCTGTTTTGTCCCTTCAGTTTTTTCTTTATTCTTATACTCCACAGATGAGTGAAATCATTTGATACTTGTCTTTCTCCACCTGGCTGATTTCACTGAGCATAATACCCTCTAGCTCCATCCATGTTGTTGCAAATGGTAGGATTTGTTTTCTTCTTATGGCTAAGTAATATTCCATTGTGTATATGTACCACCTCTTTATCCATTCATCTACTGATGGACACTTAGGTTGCTTCCATTTCTTGGCTATTGTAAATAGTGCTGCAATAAATATAGAGGTGCATATGTCTTTTTCAAACTGGGCTCCTGCATTCTTAGGGCAAATTCCTAGGAGTAGAATTCCTGGGTCAAATGGTATTTCTATTTTGAGTTTTCTGAGGAACCTCCATACTGCTTTCCACAATGGTTAAACTAATTTACATTCCCCCCAGCAGTGTAGGAGGGTTCCCCTTTCTCCACATCCTCCCCAACATTTGTTGTTGTTTGTCTTTTGGATGTTGGCCATCCTAACTGGTGTGAGGTGATATCTCATGGTGGTTTTAATTTGCATTTCCCTGATGATTAGCTATATGGAGCATCTTTTCATGTGCCTGTTGGCCATCTGAATTTCTTCTTTGGAGAAGTGTCTATTCATGTCCTCTGCCATTTTTTAATTGGCTTATTTGCTTTTGGTTTGTTGAGGTGCATGAGCTCTTTATATAATTTGGATGTCAACCCCTTATCAGATGTCATTTATGAATATATTCTCCCATACTGTAGGATGTCTTTTTGTTCTACTGATGGGTGTCCTTTGCTGTACAGAAGCTTTTCAGCTTGATATAGTCCCACTTGTTCATTTTTGCTTTTGTTTCCCTTGTCCAGGGAGATATGTTCATGAAGAAGTTGCTCATGTTTATGTCCAAGAGATTTTTGCCTACATTTTCTTCTAAGAGTTTTATGGTTTCATGACTTACATTCAGGTCTTTGATCCATTTTGAGTTTACTTTTGTGTATGGGGTTAGACAGTACAGTTTCATTCTCTTGCATATAGCTATCCAGTTTTGCCAACACCAGCTGCTGAAGAGGCTGTCATTTCCCCCACTGTATATCCATGGCTCCTTTGTCATATATTAATTGACCATATATGCTTGGGTTTATATCTGGGCTCTCTAGTCTATTCCACTGGTCTGTGGGTCTGTTCTTGTGCCAGTACCAAATTGTCTTGATTACTGTGGCTTTGTAGTAGAGCTTGAAGTCAGGGATCGTAATTCCCCCTGCTTTATTCTTCCTTCTCAGGATTGCTTTGGCTATTTGGGGTCTTTTGTCATTCCATATGAATTTTAGAATTATTTGCTCTAGTTCATTGAAGAATGCTGTAGGTATTTTGATAGGGATTGCATTGAATCTGTAGATTGCTTTAGGCAGGATGGCCATTTTGACAATATTAATTCTTCCTAGCCAAGAGCATGGGATGAACTTCCATTTTTTAGTGTCTTCTTTAATTTCTCTTCAGAGTGTCTTGTAGTTTTCAGGGTATAGGTCTTTCACTTCCTTGGTTAGGTTTATTCCAAGGCATTTTATTCTTTTGTTGCAATTGTGAATTGAATTGTTCTCCTGATTTCTCTTTCTGGTAGTTCAGCATTAGTGTATAGGAATGCAACAGATTTCTGTGTATTAATTTTGTATCCTGCCACTTTGCTGAATTCAGATATTAGACCTAGTAGTTTTGGAGTGGATTCTTTAGGGTTTATGTACAATATCATTTCATCTGCAAACAGGGACAGTTTAACTTCTTCCTTGGCAATCTGGATGCCTTTTATTTCTTTGTGTTGTCTGATTGTCATTGCTAGGACCTCCAGAACTATGAATAAAAGTGGGGAGAGTGGGCATCCTTGTCTCGTTTCCAATCTTAAAGGAAAAGCTTTCAGCTTCTCGCTGTTAAGTATAATGTTGGCTGTGGGTTTGTCATATATGGCCTTTTTTATGTTGAGGTACTTGCCCTCTATACCCATTTTGTTGAGAGTTTTTATCACGAATGGATGTTGAATTTTGTCAAATGCTTTTTCAGCATCTATGGAGATGATCACGTGGTTTTTGTCCTTCTTTTCGTTGATGTAGTGGATGATGTTGATGGATTTTCGAATGTTGTACCATCCTTGCATCCCTGGGATAAATCCCACTTGATCATGATGGATGATATTTTTGAATTTGGTTTGCTAATATTTTGTTGAGTATTTTTGCATCTATGTTCATCAGGGATATTGGTCTGTAATTTTCTGTTTTTGTGGTGTCTTTGCCTGGTTTTGGTATTAGAGTGATGTTGGCCTCATAGAATGAGTTTGGGAGTATTCCCTCCTCTTCTACTTTTTGGAAAACTTTAATGAGGATGGGTATTAGGTCTTCACTAAATGTTTGATTAAATTCAGCAGTGAAACCATCTGGTACAGGATTTTTGTTCTTAGGTAGTTTTTTGATTACCAATTCAATTTCTTTGTTGGTAATTGGTCTATTCAGATTTTCTGTTCTTCCTGGGTCAGCCTTGGAAGGTTGTATTTTTCTAGAAAGTTGTGCATTTCTTCTAGGTAATCCAGTTTGTTACCATACCGTTTTTCATAGTATTCTCTCATAATTCTTTGTATTCCTGTCGTGTCCATAGTGATTTTTCCTTTCTCATTTATGATTCTGTTTATGTGTGTAGACTCTCTTTTTTTCTTTATAAGTCTGGCTAGGGGTTTATCTATTTGTCGTTCCATATGAATTTTAGAATTTTAGAAGTATTTTCTCAAAGAACCAGCTCCTGCTTTCATTGATTCTATTGTTTTATTCTTCTCAGTGTTATTTATTTCTGCTTTAATCTTTATTATGTCCCTCCTTCTACTGACTTTGGGGCTCATTTGTTCTTCCTTTCCCAGTTTCATTAATTGTGAGTTTAGACTGTTTATTTGGGATTGTTCTTCTTTCCTGAGGTAGGCCTGTATTACAATATATTTCCCTCTTAGCATGGCCTTTGCTGCGTCCCACAGATTTTGTGTTGTTGAGTTATTGTTTTCATTTGTCTCCATATATTGCTTGATCTGTTTTTATTTGGTCATTGATCGATTGATTATTTAGGAGCATGTTATTAAGCCTCCGTGTGTGGCTTTTTCGTTTTCTTTGTGTAATTTATTTCTAGTTTCATACTTTTGTGTCCTGAGAAACTGGTTGGTACAATTTCAATCTTTTTGAATTTACTGAGGTTATTTTTGTGGCCTAGTATATGATCTATACTTGAAAATGTTCCATGTGCACGTGAGAAGAATGTGTATCCTGTTGCTTTTGGATGAAGTGTTCTGTAGATGTCCATTAGGTCCATCTGTTCTAATACATTGTTCAGTGCCTCTGTCTTATTTTCTCTCTGGTTGATCTGTCCTTTGGAGTGAGTGGTGTGTTGAAGTGTCCTAAAGTGAATGTATTGCATTCTATTTCCCCCTTTAATTCTGTTACTATTTGTTTCACATATGTATGTGATCCTGTGTTGGGTGCATAAATATTTATAATAGTTATATCCTCTTGTTGGACTGACCCCTTTATCATTATGTAATGTCCTTCTTTGTCTCTTGTTACTTTCTTTGTTTTGAAGTCTATTTTGTCTGATACAAGTACTGAAACTCCTGCTTTTTTTCTCCATATTAGTTGCATGAAATATCTTTTTCCGTCTCTTTACTTTTAGTCGGTGTATGTCTTTGGGTTTGAAGTGAGTCTCTTGTAGGCAGCATATGGATGGGTCCTTTTTTTTATCCATTCGGTGACTCTACGTCTTTTGATTGATGCATTCAGACCATTTACATTTAGGGTGATTATCAATATGTATGTACATATTGCCATTGCAGGCTTTAGATTCATGGTCACCAAAGGTTCAAGGGTAATTCCCTCACTATCTAACAGTCTAATTTAACTTACTTCATATGCTATTACAAACACAGCCTAATGGTTCTTTTTTTTCCTCCTTTTTCTTCCTCCTCCATTCTTTGTATGTTATGAATCATATTCTGTACTCTTTGTCTATCCCTTGGGTGACATCTATTCAGCCTTAGGAATACTTCCATCTATAGGAGTCCCTCCAAAATGCACTGTAGAGGTGGTTCGTGGGAGGTAAATTCTCTCAGCTTTTGCTTATCTGAAAATTGTTTAATCCCTCCTTCAAATTTAATTGATAACCTTGCTGGGTAGAGTGTTCTTGGTCCAAGGCCCTTCTGCTTCATTACATTAAATATATTATGCCACTCCCTCTGTCCTGTAAGGTTTCTGTTGAGAAGTCTGATGGTAGATAGCCTGATGGGTTTTCCCTTGTATGTGATTTTTTTCTCTCTCTAGCTGCTTTTAAAAGTCTGTCTTTATCCTTGATCTTTGCCATTTTAATTATTATATGTCTTGATGTTGATGGGTCCCTTGTGTTGGGAGATCTGTGCACCTCCATAGCTTGAGAGACCATCTCCTTCCCCAGAATGGGGAAGTTTTCATCATTTACCTCCTCAATGACACTTTCTATCCCTTTTTTTCTCTCTTCTTCTTCTGGTACCCCTGTAATGCGAATATTGTTCCGTTTGGATTGGTCACACAGTTCTCAATATTCTTTCATTCTTAGGGATCCTTTTTTCTCTGTGTGCCTCAGCTTCTTTGTATTCCTGCTCTCTAATTTCTATTCGATTTACCGTCTCTTCTACATCTAATCTGCTTTTTAAATCCCTCCATTGTATGTTTCATTTCAGATATGGAATTTCTTAATGATTGAATCTCTGACTTAAATTTGTTCCTGAGTTCTTGAATATTTTTCTCTACCTCCATAAGCATGTTTATAATTTTTATTTTGAACTCTCTTTCAGGAAGATTGATGAGTTCATTTTCATTTGGCCCTTTTTCTGGGGTTTGTGAGATTTTGGTCTGAACCACGTTCTTTGGACGTTTCATATTTCTGTGTGGGGCCCACGAGTGTGCAGAAACTCCAGTCTCTGGAGCTGCTCAGCCTCTAGATTGAGGTTGGGGGTCGTAGGGGAGCAGAGCTGGTGCCTGGGGGGAGGAAAGATCTGTTTCCTGATTCCCGTCTGCGGTGCCTGTCTCCAGTGTCAGAGGCAGTCGGCCAAGCACACACGTGTAAGCCTCTGTGCTCTGTGTCTCTAGCTGTTGTAGGCGGGGCCTCCCTCTGGCTGGTCTGAGGCCAGCACAGTGACTGCGGGTTTGCGAACCAGTGCGGCAGGCTAGGAGGAAGGCGCAGCAGGCTGCGTGTCACAGTGGGGGGGCCTCAGAGTTGATTAGGCAGCCAGGGGGATGGAGTGCTTGAAGCTCCTTAAAGTTTCCAACCAGCTGGGCAGAGCACGCTCAGACATGCTTGTCCAGCTCTCCCTTCTCCCGCACAGCAAGCTCCACCCAAACCCCACCCCTTCAGCAGCCCTCTTACTGCTAGGAACCCTCTCAGACCACCTGCCTTTCCTCTGACACAGAGCGGCCAGAATCTGTCTCTCAAGCACTCCACCTGTCCAAGCTCCCCAACGTCCAGAGCACCACACAGTGTTGGTTTCTGTTCATAAAGCAGGTCTCCAGGGCTAGGTGTTCAGCAGTCCCAAGCTTCCACCCCCTGCCCCACTGTTTCTCTTCCTCCCATCGGTGATCTGGGGTAGGGGAAGGGCTCGGGTCCTGCTGGGTTAAGGCTTTCGTATGTTACCATTTTGTGAGGTCTGCTCTGTTCTATGCCGTCTGGTTCAGCCTTCTTTCTTGTTGCTGTTTTAGGGTTAGTTGTATCAGTTAACTACATTTTCATACTATTTGTGGTTTTGGGAGGAGTTGTCCATCTCACTGTCATGCCGCCATCTTGAATCATTCGTCTGCCTATTTTTTAATTGGGTTATTTGGTGGTTTTTTTCTGGTGTTGAGGCATATGAGCTCTTCATATATTTTGGGTGTTAACCCCTTATCAGACAAATCAGTTATGAATATATTCTCCCATACTGTAGGTTGCGTTTTTGTTCTGCTGATTGTGTCCTTTGCTGTACAGAAACTTTTCAGCTTGATATAGTCCCCCTTGTTCATTTTTTATTTCCCTTGCCTGGCAGATGTGTCCAGAAAAAAGTGCTGATGCTTATGTTTGAGAGATTTTTGCCTATTTTTTCTCTAAGAGTTTTATGGTTTCATGTCTTAAATTTAGGCCTTTGATCCATTTCAAGTTTACTTTTGTGTATGGAGTTAGACAATAATCCAGTTTCATTCTCTTGCATGTATCCAGTTTTCTTAACACCAGTTATTGAAGAAGCTGTCTTTTCCCCATTCAGGGCTCCTTTATCACATATTAATTAACCATATATGCATGGGCTAATATCTGCGCTCTCTGTTCTGTTCCATTGATCTATGGGTCTAATACCTCCAGCTTTGTTCTTCTTTCTCAAGATTGCTCAGATTATTTGGGGTTTCTTGTTCCATACAAATTTTCAGATTATTTACTCTAGTTCAGTGAAAAATGCCATGGTTATTTTAATAGGGATTGCATTGAATCTGTAGATTGCTTTGGAAATACAGCCATTGAACAGTATTCTTCCTATCCATGAGCATGGTTTATTTTTCCACTTATTTGTATCTTTGATTGCTTTCATCAGTGTTTTAAAGTTTTCAGAATATAGGTCTTTCACCTTCTGGGTTAGATTTATTCCTATGTATTGTATTCTTTTTGAGGCAATTGTAAATAAGATTGCTTTCTTAATTTCTTTTTCTGCTAGTTCATCATTTGTATATAGAAATGTGACATCTGTTCATTGATTTTGTATCATGCAACTTTACTGAATTCATTTATTCTGACTTTTTTGGTGGAGTCTTTGTGGTCTTCTATAGATAATATGTCATCTGCAAATAGTGACAATTTTACTTCTTCCTCACCAATCTTGGTGCCTTTTTTTATTTCTTTTTGCCTAATTGCTATGACTAGGACTTCTGGGACTTTGTTGAATAAAAGTGGTGAGCATGGGCATCCCTGTCTTGGTCCTCACCTTAGAGGAAAACTCTCAGCTTTTTGTCATCGGCCGTGATGTTACCAGTAGGTTATATATGGCCTTTACAGTGTTGAGGTGTGTTCCCTCTCTGCCCACATTATTGAGAGTTTTTATCATGGATTGACAATGAACTTTATCATATGCTTTTTCAGCATCTGTTGAGGTGATAGATGGTTTTTACCCTTCCTTTGGTTAATGTGGCGCATCACACTGAATGATTTATGGACAGTGAGCCATCTTGAATCTCTGAAATAAATCCCACCTGATTGTGCTGAGTGATCCTTTTAATGTATCTTTGAATTCAGTCTGCTAATATTTTGCTGTGGATTTTTGCATCTGTGCTTCATTGGGGATATTGGCCTATAATTCCCTTCTTTTGTGGTGTCTTTGTCTTTGGTACAAGGGTGGTGCTGACCTCATAGAGTGAACTTGGAAGCTTTCCTTCCTCTTCCATTTTTTGAAACAGTTTAAGAATAGTTCTTAACTCTTCCTTGAGTGTTTGGTAGAATTCTCCTGTGAAGCCATCTGGTCCTCAACTTTCGTTGGGAGTTTTTTTTTTATTATTGCATCAATTTTGTTATTGGTAATTTGTTCAGATTTTTTATTTCTTCCTCATTCAATCTTGGGATGTTTCCAGGAAATTATCCATCTCTTCTAAGTTGTCAGCATATAATTTTTCATAGTAATCTCTTATAATTGTTTGTATTTCTGTGGTGTCAAGTGTATCTTCTCTTTCATTTCTGAGTCTTTTTTCCTGATGAATCTAGCTTAAGGTTTATCTTTCTGTAAAGAATCAGCTCTTAGATGCATTGATCTTTTGTGTTTTTTTAAGCCTTTCTTTTATTTCTGCTCTAATCTTTATATTTCCTTCCTTCTCCTATCTTTGGGTTTTGTTTGTTGTTTTTCTACTCCAGGTTGTCAGGTTAGATTGAGATGTTTCTTGCTTCCTGAAGTAGGCCTGTAACTCAAAAACTTTCCATTTAACACTGACTTTCCTGCATCCCAAAGATTTTGAACCACTCTATTTCTATTTTCATTATTCTCCAAATGTTTTTTTACTTCATCCATGATTTCCTCCTTAGCTCAGTAGTGGTTTAGTAGCATGTGTGTAGCCTCTATGTGTTTGTGGGGTTTTTTTCCCAGTAATTGATTTCCAGTTTCATACTCTTGTGGTTGGAAAAGATGCTTGATATGCTTTTATTCTTCCTAAATTTATTAAGACTTGTTTTAGGGCTAACATGTGATCTATCCTGAAGAATGTTCTGTGTGCACTTGAATGTTATGTCTATATTAGGTTCATTTGGCCTAATGTGTCATTCACAGACACTGTTTCCTTATTGATTTTCTGTCTGGATGATCTATCCATTGTTGTAAGAGGGTTGTTAAAGTCCCCTACTTTTACTGGATTACTGCCATTTTCTGCCTTCATGTCTGTTAATATTTGCTTTATCTATTTGGATGATTCTGCTGGGGGCATAGATACTTGCCACTGTTACATCTTCTTGCCAGATTGAGCCCTTAATCATTATATAATATCCCTTTTTGTCTCTTTTTACAGTCTTCATTTTAAGTCTATTTTGTTTACTGTAAGTACCATGACTCCAGCTTTATTTTCACTTCCATTTGCATGGAATATCTTTTCCCATCCCTTCACTTTCAGTCTGTGTGTGTCTTTAGGTCTGAAGTGAGTCTCTTGCAGGCAGCAAGTAGGTCTTCTTTTTTATCCACTCAGTAACATTACATCTTTGATTGGAGCATTTAAATGTAAATGGACCAAAGCAATTATTGATAGCATGCACTCATAGCCATCTTGTTAAGTGTTTTCTGGCTGTTTTCATCTTTGGTCCTCCTCTTGCTCTCTTCCCTTGTGTGTGTGACTTTCTTTATATGGTTGGATGTCTCTTTCTTTGCTTTTTGCATATCTGCTGTCAGTTTTTACTTTGTGGTTTATATATGACATCTTAGGTACATATCAGTATGTTGTAAGTTGATGGCCACTTAAATCGGAATGCATTCTAACGGCACATTTTCAACTCCCCTCCTCCACATTTTATGTATATGATGCCTTCTTTTAAACCTTTTATGTAGTGATTCCCTCAACTGATTTTTAGAAATAGCTGATTTTACTCAAGTGATTGGTCTACTGCCTTTGCTGTCTTCTCATTATGGCCTTTTCTTTCCTTCTTAGAAGACTCTGCAGCATTTCTTATAAGGTATAATGGTTGAGAACTCCTGTAACCTGTTTATCTGTGATTTCCCATTTTGGATGACAACCTTGCTGGGACAATATTTAGCAGGAGGTCTTTCTCTTTCAGCACTTTGAATATATCATGTCACTCCTTTCTGGCCTGTAGAGTTTCTGCTGAAAAATCATCTGTTAACCTTATGGGGTTCCCTTTGGACGTAATGTGTTGCTTTTCTCCTGCCTTTAAGATTCTCTGGCTTTGATCTTTTGACATTTTCATTATGATGTCTTGGTGTGGACCTCCTTGGGTTTATCTTGTTTGGGGCCCTCTGCACTCCCTGGACTTGGATATCCGTTAACTTCCTCAGATTAGGGACATTTTCAGCTATAATTTCTTCTAATAAGGTTTCTATTCCTTTCTCTTCTCCTTCTGGGACATCTATAATGTGAATATTTGGACATTTGATATTGTCCTAGAGCTCCCTTAACCTCTCATTTTTTAACATTCTTTTTTCTTCCTGCTGTTCAGCTTGAGGGCTTCGCGCTGCCCTGCCTTCCAAATCACCGGTCTGTTCTGCATGCTGTTGATTCCCTCTAGTGTATTTTTCATTTCACTTACTGTATTCTTCTTCTCTGGCTCTGTTTTATATTTTCTGTCTCTTCAGCGAGGTTGTCAGTGAGCTCATCCACTCTCCTCTCGTCCAGTGAGCATGCTTATAATCATTAATTTGAACTCTGTCAGGTAAATTGCTTAACTCTGTTTCATTTCATTCTTTTTCTGAGTTTTGTCATGTTCTTTGGTTTCAAGAACATTCCTGAGTCTCCTTGTTCTGACTTTGTGTATTTGTTTCTATAGGTTAGGCAAAAGGCTTCCTCTCCCAGTCTTGAAGTCATGGCTTTGTGTGGGAATGTGTCCTTGGTAGACCGCATGTGTCTGGTGGTCGCAGCTGGATGCCAGATGGGCACAGACCAGGATGTCCTGATGCCAGGGCAGACCCCTCAGTTAAAAGCTAGGCACAGACTGGATCTGTCTAGGATGTTGTTTCAGCTTCACTGTTCTCTGCATGGTTGCAGTCTTATTACCTTGGGTAGGTGACCAGCAACCTGGTGGCTCCCTGCCCCTGCACTGTCCTCCCTCAGGCGCTCACTGAGCCCCATCCTCCAGTAAGGTCGGCATGGTAAGAAGAATCACCTCCCCATTTCTTCTCCTCAACAGAAAATGACATTGAAGACTTCCGTCGGTGTGTGAGGCTGACCAGAGAAATTTTTGCCCAGAAAGCCCTGGCACCATTCCGGGGTAAAGAGCTGCAGCCCGGAAGTCACATCCAGTCGGATGAGGAGATGGACGCCTTTGTGCGGGCAAAAGCAGACAGTGCCTACCACCCGTCGGGCACCTGTAAGATGGGCCAGCCCTCTGACCCCGCTGCCGTGGTGGACCCGCAGACCAGGGTGCTCGGGGTGGAAAACCTCCGGGTCGTGGATGCCTCCATCATGCCCAGCGTGGTCAGTGGCAACCTCAATGCCCCCACCATCATGATTGCAGAGAAAGCAGCCGACATCATCAAGGGGCAGCCCACACCCTGTGACCAGGACGTCCCTGTACACAAGCCCAGGACCCTGGCCACCCAGCGTTGAGGCCGCCCTGCCTGAGAAGCCCTGTGATGAGACAAAAGGGCCGGTGCCACTGTTGCTCCAAATGCCCATTCCTGAGACCGTCTAGAGTAGCATGTGAAGAGTCAATGGTTCTTGAAATGAGACCAGTACTGTCATGTCAGCAAATCAGGTTCCACTTCCCAGCATTCTCCCTGTCGGCCCTCTGGGGAAGGCCAGCGTTCTGCAGGGGATCCCAGGCCGACATAGGAGGATGGCTGACTCCTGCTCATCCTCCTCCCGTATTCTGCTGCTCTCTCCGACCCAGCTCCTGGTTAGACTTGAAAGAAGTGGTTCTGTCCCAGACCTCCCTCAAAGAACAGGGTGCTGTGCACAGAGGCTGGGTGCCCTCCCCCTCTGGCCGCGGCTGTCCCAGTTAGGGGGCGTCCAGCACCCCTGCTCGGAGGGGAAAGCTGCCTGTGGGAAGGGTCCTCCTTCCTCCCTTCACTCCCAGAGACAGACAGGGACCGCTCAGCAGGGTCCCACCTCCCTGGTGCTCTAGTTCTTAATGAACACGATCGGCCCAATGAGAGGATTTCCAGACCTTGTTCAGGGAGAGAGGAGTCTGGAGGTCTCTCTTCACTACCCCAGGCTTCACGATTTAGCATTTTAGAGGCCCAGAGTACATCTCACATAGCCGACGACTGCTGTGTGCCAGAGCAGCTGGGCCGAGGACTCTCTCCCCTCAGCCTGGGGAGGCGACTGGGCAGTGGGCAGGCTGGCTAATTCTTATTCTCTAGACGCCCACGGGAACAGACCACGATGGAACCAAGACAGACAAAGCAGCCAAGTAAAACCGCACCCTGCTCCCGGAAAAATGCAGCTGAGTGAAAGAAAAACAAATTGGCAAAAAAAAAAAAGTAGCATTTACAACAGCTGTGTGGCCCTTAAACTTGTTATAAGGCAATAATGTGGTCCACTACTTTTTGAACCAAGAGGCCTTAGACAGACTGTTCTCATGGGGTAATGATTTCTGTGAAGATACCCAAAACCACCGTGGATGGCAGGGAAGAAAAATGGGGCATTCCAGGCTTCCCCTGGGAGGCCCGGCAGCCACACTTGTTTGTGAGAAAGACCTTCCAGAAAGGTAGAAAGAAGAAAACCATCTCATCTCTCCTCCCTTACAAACCTTAAGCAGCCCTTGTTTAATCTTACCTGTATCTTGCTTTATTTTCTGTTCTAAAGGAAGGTGAAGAAAGAAAATTTTGTCCAAGAGGTTCCCCACCAACCCCGCTGGGTCTTGGAGCCGCCCGCAGGGGAGGGACGGCAGTGCCAGCCCACCGCTCTGAGGGCCAGAAAGTAGCAAGTCCGGTATCCTGGGGTCCCAGACCTGGCCGTGCCCATGCTGGCCTGCTTAGACGCGGGCGTGGTGGGCAACACGGCCACTCGGGGCTGCTGTGGCCATGCTGTGTTCTCAGCCTCTGGGACACTGGCCGATGGCTGCTTGCCTATATTGTAAGGTGAGCAAAATGGCGTGTACTGAGAGGAGCCAATCCCTGTCTGGCCTGACACACCCAGGCCCTTCTGCTCCGTTCACTTCCTGGGCCTCGTTCCGTACAATCACACAATCTGGCTGTGCACAGAAATCCATTTCAAAAGAGAAGACCTCATCAAGTGGCAGTCATCCAGGACCCGCTGAGCCAAAGCTCCCCTGCCAAGGCGCAGACCCAGGACAGCAGACTCTGATTTGGAGCGGCTCCTCCCTTGAGCCCTGACGGGCAAGGGGCCACTGGCTGGGCAGAGTACAGCGGCAGCCCAAGTTGTAACAACGGGCTCTCTGCGAGTTCCGCTGCCGTGAGGCAGCCCCTGGCCTTGGGCAGGGGAGAGGCGTGCCCACTGACCTGGAGAGGACGGGCCGCAGTCAGGCTTGCCAGGGCTCAGACCAACCGTCAGGTGGGCCCCTGAGCAAAAAGCCTGTGATGCCTGAAAAATGGGAGAATGACTTTCTAACACTGGCGGAAAAGCCTCACAGCTCTGAGGAACCTGGCCCCTCGACGATGCAGACCACAGGCGCCTTGACGTACAGCATTCTGGCCTCCAGCGCAGGCTGTGGGAGCCACCATACATGCAAATAGACTCATCTCTCCAGCTGAACCCTGTTCCCTGTCCAAAGGTCGCTTTGTATCTCCACAGACTAACTTCCCTAATACGGGGATCCTTTTCTCTGAAACATCAGAACCCCCACACCTGTCCACTGGCTGTGCCACGAGACCCAGGCCATCTCCTGCCACCATACCCACAGATGCCGTCTCTCACAGTTGGTCCTGTGTTGGCAGCAAGGACCCAGTCCTGCTGTCCATCCTCACCTGCTGTAAATCCTAGTAGGGGAGAAATCATTTTAGGGAAATAAAAACTTTTCAACAAATGAAAGCATAGCTGGGGTCTGATTTTGGATGAGGTGGGTAGATGAACGCAGGAGTGGAAGCTTTGTGTGTGACGCTGCAGCTCACTCATTAACCACTGCTTCGAACAGCCAACTGCCCAGCGTAACAGTAAAACCCTTGTAGGAAAGGAAATTGGCAAAGACCCTTCAGACAGTAAAAATAATCAGGAAATAAACTGCCCTACTTTTTTTAACAGGCATGTAGTCAGCCGTAAAGTGGCTTCTCAAGCAGGTAAAGCCCACACGGTGCCCTGAGACACTCCCCAGGCCCGCAGAGCTGGGATGCCGCGTCCGGATGGAAAGCAGAGAGGCAGCTGTTAACCAGGTTCTCGTGCATTGTAGTTATATCAGAGCTGCCATTTCCACTATGAAAAAGACAAGATTGAAGAAGCTAAATGTACCATTGTTGGAGACGCAACAAATGACTTTTTTTTTAGGGGGTGGGAGGGGAACAAAAAAAGGAGAGACACTTATAACTTTCCTAAAATGAAGGGAAAAAAACCATGCTCTGCAACTTCAGATTTTTCTTACAAAGGAAAATTTAATGTTAGATGGGCTGTTGAACCAGGCTTAAAGCAGACAGAGGTATTAGAAATGGTGCAGCCTGTAAAAAGACCAGTTTTTAAGTACTGACTGGAAAAGATGATCACCTCTACCAGAATACACAGTCCTGGGAGGTGAGCCACAGTAAGACCAAAACCCAGCGGAGAAACACAGAGTCCAAGATGCTGGTGACCGCGGTTAGCCCTTGAGGAGGAGCTGTGCTCTCTGCGGCGGGCACTACCTTACCATCAGCAGGGAGGGGCCGTGAGGACCAGAAAAGAGCCACGTAGGGACAGAGCTGCCCTCCGAGCGCCGCATGTGAAGCTCTCACTGGCAAACACCAGCTCCTGGCAAGGAGAGCTCCCAGGTATAACAAAGGTATTACACAGTTGTATGCTGAAGAACATTTTGCATTTTAATAAAAAAACTTGTCAGGAAATAGTCATTACAAACCTTGAAGTGTTTTTGCCTGGATCTGAGTAAGAATGTCTTAAGAAGAGGTTTGTAAGGTCTTCATAACAAAGTGTTATTTACAAGAAAAAAAAAGGAACAGGTTGTCTAATGTTTAAAATTTTGCTACCTGTGTCTCTGACTGCAGGGAATCCCTGCCAAGGCGACTTGACCAAGTCGGAATCGTCCTGTGGACAGACAGGGAAACCTCGTTGGGTCTAATGATCCAAGGCGGGTTTTCAGCAGGAAGGACGATCTGAGTGCGTCCAATGGAAACTTCAGCCCTCATTCAAGTGCATAGAAAAGCCCTCCCGGGAACACAGGGCACAGCACGGTCGTGTAAGAAGGCAACAGCGCAGTCCGGCATTCCGAGCTGAGACGGTTGCTTTGCTTCCTCCGTCCCCCCACCGGGCGCTCCTTGGTTCTCAGGACAAACAGCATCTCCGGTCCCCAGGGGCCACGAGCGGAGGGACTTCATTTACCTGGACAGTTCCTCCTGCCCCCAGGCCACACATGAGGCCCGTGGAGGGGGCTGCGAAGGCGGCAGCCGGGAGCCCCCCAGGGCAGAGCAGCTGGCCTGGCTGCCTCTGGGGCTGCCGTCAGGCAAGGTCGGCCCAGGGTGGGGCAGGAGGCACTGTCACGTCCCGGAGCTCTCGCCCAGAGACAAGACTGCGAAGAGATTCATAGTGACTCAAGGTAGTTCAGAAAGATCTCTGTAGTGTCAAGTTCTCAACTTAAAGTTTTACCCCCAAAAGATTTTCACTGGATAAACAAGAGTTGGCTCTAAAAATACTAATAATTTCTAGATTTCAGTGGGGAAAGTATGGTTCTTAGGACCCGTAGATATTGCTGCAGCTCAAATACGGTACAATAATTACAAAATATAGACCATCTCTTTACAAATACAAATTATAGTATATTACAAGTCATGTACAATAAATCTATGAGTTTTAAACAAACTAGCATATTTAAGTTGACCTGGTTGCAAGTTATTCCAGTTTGCAGCTGCCCTCAGCCTGACAGAGCCGACCACCCAGGGGACGCGCACCATGTGCGCTGCTGTCCCGTCACAGGGCGCCTCGTGAGGCGCTCTCCCCTCCGGGTGAGGCTGGTAGGGAGGCCTCGACCCACACACGTCTCGGGGCAGCTGAACAGGAGCCAGCAAGCAGGGTCTCGGCGAACGGTTTAAAAGTGGACAGGCCGGGCCCAGTAACCGCCTGCTGTGCCAGCCCGAGGCTGAGGTAATGCACAGGCGTGGCGACCGCCGTCCCCTGTAACCTGCCCACAGGGCCAGGGCCTGTCCCCTGTCCTCTCGGTCCTCTCCTAAGCTAGACCAGCTGCCCACATGGGCAAGCCTGTTCCCATTGGGCTAGGGCCTCCTGGAGGCATGACATCACTCGTACGCAAATTGAAGACCAACCGCACGCCGGCACCTACGCTCTCCTGACCTCAGGCATTTTTCCCAGCCCCCAGGCCAGAGCCCCTCTGTGCCCCCCGGGGGGCTACAGGCTGGTGACGCATATCATTTCACCTGCCAGGTCCTCCTCGTCTCTCCCGGAGTCTGGCTCTTCGTCGCTGTAGCCCGTCCCCAAGTCCTGGAGCTCACAGTCCTGCCCTTGGGAGCCAGGGCCTGCGTCCCCGTTGGCCCGGGGGTGTGCGCTCCCGCTGAGCAGGCTGCTGGCCGCACTCTCCATCTCATCAATGGTCAGGTCACAGGCATCAGCGATTTCGTGTTTTGTCGCTGACACAAATTTTGGGTCCCTTGCATACCGTCCTAAGCCTTCAGATATCAGGACCTGCAGAGCAGAGGGCCAAGGGCAGGAATGCACGGTGAGGCTTGGGGGAGATGGCAGAAAGCCCCCCTGGGCATGAGGTGCAGCCGGGACTCAGCCACACCACGTGCCAGGTCTCATCCATGAAAACTGAACATAAACGTCCCAGAGCCCAAAGCTACACAGCCCAGCGAGGTGAAACCCACTGAGGAAAATAGGAACGAGTAGTATTCGCATGAACAGTACATGCCCCCCGGGGTGTGGCCGTGGGGACGGTTCACACTATGCCTTAAGTGACCTCCTTGCCTCGGAGCAGTCGTCAGTGGTCACGCTGAAAGCAGAGCAGCCTGGCCCCGAGCCTGGCCACTGCCCCCACCCCGCGCTGTGCCCCCCGGCATTCCTGGGGAGCCATACTCACAGCCTCCACCAGGCTGTCCGCGCTCCTCTGCTTGTCGCTGTCTTTGCAGCAGAAGCTGCGGGGGACAGTCAGGCTGGCTGGCGCAAAAGTCCGGTATGAGATGCCGGGCTCATCCGTGTACCATGAGCTGCGGTGCAGGGATGGCAGGCTGCCGATGGCCTGGTCCAGGGCCTCCTGCCGCTCCACCTGGATCAGGGGGGTGTAGCACGGCGTCCAGTCCCGGTATGGAGGGCTTGCTGGAGGGGTGGCCCACGACTGGGTTGAGTGGCTGGGCGAGTACTTGTGGGCTTGACTCGAATCTAGGCCTGCAACTGCCATGATCTGCGGAGAGAGGGGAATGGGGAGGCCAGAGGTCCTCAGGGGCCAGGCTCTGGCTCTGCTGTGTCAGCCGCCCTCCCTGGGGTGGGTCCTTCCCTCAGACCCCACAGCTCAGGCAGGCAGTGCGGGAGGCTCACCCACACTCATGACCACAGGCCGCCCACAGGGGGCAGCACGGATGGCCCAGGGTCAGTCCAGGAGCCACCACTCCCTGGTCATGGGTCACACCAGGCCCCATCCTCAGTGGTGGGACTGATGTGTGCACCTGGGCTGGGGCCCCAGTGGAGGAGGCTGGCAGCCAGCCATGGAGTCAGACAGCATGGGCATCCCCACCCCCTGTGGGGCTTGGGGACAGTGCCCACCCTCTGGCATGGCTCACCCCTGGAGCAGGGCTCAGGAAGGTGCCTGTTTGGTGGAGCTGGTTCAGGACTAGGCTGGGGTGCAGATAAAGGCCCTCTCCCGCCCCCCAGGGTGGCAGCCACAGGAGGGGCAGCCTGAGGGCGGGTCCCACTCACCTGGCGCTGCATCAGGTGCAAGGGTAGAGCTGTGCGGCAGGGGCCAGAGGGGGACAGCGGCACTTCCTCCTGGCTGTCCTGCCGACGCAGGCACTCAAAGCTGAAGGAGGGTCTCCGGGGTGCTGAGAAGCAGAGCATGCAGGGCTTCTGTGAGACCCTGTCTGCTGGCCTGAGAGCCGAGCTCCCACCGGACAGCAGGGAGCCTGGGCGGAGTAAGTAGCCCGACTGGGGGCATTTGCAGAAGTGCAAACTGGTGTCCTCTATGCCACACCTGTTGTCCGGCAGCCGCTCTACCTGGAAGCCCCAGACCCACACGGGAGGGGCACCGCATTTCGAGTCACGTGCATGCCACCCAGCTCCCCAGAGGTGCTGACCGCCCTCCTCACCTTCCGGATGCCCTGGGGGCGCCGCCTGCCGGGGGGGTGGGGGGGGCCTCCTGGGTTGCACACTGCTGTAAAGGGGGTGGCCTTCTCCCACCCTGTCCACTCCCCCAGGGCCCATGCAAGTTCTTCTGTGGGGAAGGACCCAGCCTCTCTTGCACTGAAGAAAGATCAAGGCCACCTCTACCTTTAAAGACAGTAATCCTGTTAACAGCCCTTTGAATAGAGGTTTCCACACAGGCTGAGCCAGGTAGCAGCTCTGCCCCTCAGCGGCTCCTTGCTAGGCCTCTGCTTTCTAAGCTCAGTGGGCGCTCCTTACGGCCCAGAGAACCCCACACCCCCCTGGGTCCTGAGCTGGGACCCTCAGGGCCCTCCCCAGCATCCCGGGGCTGCATTAAGGGGCGCAAGGACCAGGCTGAGCCTGTGGCTGGCCACTGCCCACAGGGAAAATAAGATAAGACACCAGCCCCAGCCTCACAGGCCTGGCACTGTGGGGCCACTGCTCCATGACTGCTGTCCCCCCCAGACAGCCTTCCCTCTGCCTCACACGGGGCATGGCCCCCTTGTCAACACAGCCTCTAGGACCCTCCTAGGGCAGATGGCAGGGCCAGAGGCCTGGGGCCAGGAAAGGGAGACCACCCCCCTCATTCGGACGGTGCCTCTGGGCATTGAAAATGGGCTTGTGTCCAGCCGTCGCCCTGGCGGCTCCGCACAGCCTCCCCTGGTGGGGGAAGCGCCCCACTGACAATGCAGTGAGCCCCACCTTCTGTCTTCGCAGCGTCTGAACCGATGGGCAGCAAAGCGAGTCAAAGCCGTTTTCTCTGCCTGCCCTGATGAGGGGGCCACTACTGGTATCATGCAGGCTCCTGGCCTCCCAGGCACCCACCTGTGGTGGCCATCAATGGGCCCAGGGAGCAAAGGAAGCCAGCTGTCAGGCCTCACCACCCTGCAGCCCCGGCATTTATGGGGTCCAGAAACGCTCTGTGTAGCAACGTGTGTTTGGGGCTGCGGGATTCAATATTAACCATGGAGACTGCCTAGTTGCCAGGCCTAACAGCTGGAGAGGCTCTGGCGTTCCCAGCCATGCTTGTTACCATGTGTGTCATGGGCAGACTCAGAGCCCACGTGTATTGGCTATTTGGGTTACTGATTTAGAGTCCTGCTCAAAAATATGCTTCACTCCTCAGAAATGCCAGAAACAGACAGTCAGCGCTCATCAAAATGCCCATGTGTCTGAAATCAAACCGCCCAGCCAGGAGCTGGCAGGGGCCCTGCCAGCATCGCTTTCCCCACCCGAGCCCCTGGCCTAGGGTGACCCAGACCTGCTGGCAGGGCCAGTAGCTGCAGCTGCACATGAAAACCAGGTGGGAGCGGCAGGCGTGGCCCCTCCCCAGCAGGATGGGGGCATCCACCCCTGGGGTCGCCACCAAGGCCATCATCACCTGCCCCACCAGCTGGCACACTGGAGGCAAAGACGCAGGAGAGGAGGGTGGCGTGTGGGAAGGACAGTGCCCGGAAGGGACCTTGGAGAGATGGACGCCGAGGGCCCAGGTGCCCTCGGAGGCGTGGGGCTGGTAAGCCAGGCCCGGGCTGCCGTCCAGCTCTGCTCTTGGGCCCATCCTTCTGCTCTGAGGGTGGGCCGCCCACACACGCAGTGGGCCTGACAGCACCACCACGCAGTCCTGCCTACCCCTCAGCAGGGAGCCTGGGCTCAAAGACCAGGAGAATGCGCACAAAAAGCCCCTTATCGGATGCTCTGTGCTGCGCAACTTCGGGCCACATACTGCCTCCCTGTTGCCAGAGCACTTTGGGCTCTATCACATGGGATGTGGATGAGAAGAAAGGAAAGTCAACAGGGTCTCCATCCAGGGGCTGGTCTCCAGGACCAAGAGACCCAGACCCATATCATACCCCTGGGGCTGGGGTGGGGGAGGCACCCTGTTCTCTGGGAAGCATCACCCAAAACAAAAAACCTGGCCTCACATGTCGGGGTGGGAGGTAGGAGGCGTCTCCTTGGAGACCTCCGGGAGTCGTAGCAGACGGGCGAGTCCTCCTCTTCCAAGAAGCCTTGAGGGTGGCGATAGCCTCGGGGCCACCCAGAGTCCACACTGCCCCCTGGGTACCGGCTGTAGGAGCGATAGCACTGCCTGCTGGTTGCAGAGGCCAAAAGCACAGGTGCATGAGAGTCCAGCTCACCCGGCCAGACCCATACCTGCTGCCCTCTCCCCGCTCCTCCTGGACGCCATGGGACTAGCTGAGACCAAGGTGTCCTCTGCTTCATGGAAGATTCTAGATGCAGGGCAAGGAAGACTCAGGCCATGATGAGTGAGGTGTTGGGGTTTCCCTCCCCTGGGCAGCCTCAGACTGAGCTCAAATGTGGACTGCAGGTGTCCTGTCCCCTGCTCACTTCGTCCTCAGGAACCCCTCCTGAGTGCCTGCCCTCCACCCGGCACCGGGCTGGGCCCTGCGGACATGGGGACACATGAAGCCCGCCCCCCACCCAGACATCCAACGCAAGCAGGGGGAGGGGAGCTTGGGACGGGGGTCTGGAGAGGACCTCTGCTGAGTGCCACTCTGACCTCCTGTCCCCCAGCTCCAGGAAAGCCCTTGACTGGCAGCGGCAGGTGGTGCCCTTTTAGACCCCACCAAGCTGCACTGTCCAGGATGCTGAGCATAGCCCTGGGTCAGGATCAGCGTGCTTAGTGCCAGTGAGGTGAAGACAGGTCTCCAGATGATGGGGGACTGACCCTCCAGCTCTCACTTAAGGAGCCTTACTAAAACGTCCCCAGTGGACACGAGTGAACAGGTCTGAGAGCGCAGCCTCCGTGCTGCCTGCCTCCCACCTCCTCCTGTGCTGGCTGCCCCTGGCCTGCAGCGTGGTCCGGTTTTGCATTCCGGGCAGCCTCGAGCGCAGCTGCAGGAGGCCCTTGGCTCCGTGGCAGGCAGAGCACGGGCTAGGGACCGCAGGCCTCCTCCCGTCAGCATGGGCCGCGGAGCTGCTCACCTGCTCCTGCCTGGCGAGCTGCTGTCCTCACAGAGCTCCTCCCCGCTGGAACACTCCTGCCCCCCCCAGCAGTGGGGGTCCCCGAAGTAGCCATGTATCTCCAGGTCTTCCCGGCAAATAGTTGGGAACTGCTCATCTCCTGAGTCGGACCTGCAGTTGGGAGAGGGGGCCTGAGCCCCGGGCAGGCAGCCCCGCAGCCGAGCCTCAGCCCCAGGCCAGCATCCCTGCCCCCTGCCCCTGGCTCTTCCCCGGGCACCCCTGCTCGGCTGCTGGCCACGGCGCATGTGCGCTCAGATCTCTTATGACACTGGTGGCAAACCACTATGCCCAGGGGCCTTGGAGCCCAGGCAGGAAACACTCCTACTAGAGACCCGTGTGAGCGGCAGCCCCGGGGAGGAGCCTCTGGGCTCCAGGGCCATCCACTAGGACCCCCACGCCTCCCCCAGCCCAGTGTGACTTCAGAGCTCGGAACCAAGAGGCCCCCTCACCACCACTTCCCACTGCATCCCACCCATAGCCACAGGGGAGATGCTCACAGAGCACATGTGCCAGGTATTCAAAGACTGCATGCCCCAGCACTGTCACACTGTCTCTGGGAGTCTGACTGTCCTGTTCTGGACCCTCAGGAAAGCCAGCAGGCCCCACGATACCACCTTTCCCCAAAGAACACTGGGTTCCCTCCAAAGCCCCCTCTCCCAGGCCTCCTCCAGCTCAGGCTGCTCCTGATCTCACCCGGTGCAGTTTAACCAGGAGCCTACTCTCCCCTTCCTTCCCCACAACTGGAGCTGGTGGAGCAAACACGCAGCAGGATGAGGGCATGTGTGCTGCGGCTGCAGGGGCACACCAGGGAAGACCTGGCGCCTGTTTTCAGGAGGCTGGGGTCTGCTTTCATGAAGCCCCCCAAGAGGTGGGACCCCAAGCTCTTCTGGGCCCGGGCTCCCTGTACATGCACAGTGGACTTGCTGCCCAGTACTGCTGTGAGCCTACAGGGGCTAGCCCGTGGACACACTGGCAGTGGCTTACGTCCTTGCGTGATGACAGTCTAAGCAGATACGGATCTGAAAGTTCCTTTGCTTAAGAGAGCAGCAACTACCTCTGACCCCTGGGCCTACAGCCCCGAGCTCTCCTGTCAGCTAGTGGCAAACAGGCCAGCTGGTCACGCTTACAACCCACAGTATTGACCACAAATGCAGGCAATGAGCACATACCTAATGTACGTTTCATAATAGCGGGTTCTATCCAGGAAAAGCATAACATGGGAGGGAGGGAGAAGATACGAGTTAAATGTTTCCAACACAATTGAACACACAAGTGTCAGGCTAGTTCCAAACACCGCCTGCCACCTGTTTTTACATGGTCCCCAAGCTATGAGCAGTTTTTACATTTTAAAGGACTGAAAAAAAAAATCCAAGGAAGGAAAATATTTCAGTACACGTGACTTTATAAGATTCATACTGCCGTGTCCACAAATAACGCTTTATTAGAACACGGCCACACCCAGGCATTTCCATACTGTCTAGGGCTGCTTTCTCACTACAACAGTGGAGTTGAGTGGCTGCCGTGGAGGCTTTCGGTGCTCAAAGCCTAACATATTTTCCCTCCGGCCCTTCACGGAAAACCTGGGCCAGCCGGTCATGAAGCATGCTGGCCCAGCTGGGGAGGGTGGGACAGCAGCAGCTGTGGTGTTAGGGGGCGCCCCAAATAGGCCGCAGGGCGCCAGGCGGCCCTTCATCTCTCGGGGGCGGTGGCCTCGCAGCGCTCGTGGGTTCTGGTACACACGCCCCCAGGGCGGGAACAAGGCATGACTGAGGGCGGCCACGCCGTAAAGGTTACCTTTTCACACTGGGCCTTCTTCGAGGCTCACGGTCATGCTTGTAGGAGGAAGGATGCCCATTTTCAGACATATGCTCAAGGTGTCCCATGCTGGGCCGCTTTCCGGGGGCAGCTTTGGACATATTGGCATTATTGAGATTGGCATTTGTGGAACTGGGCACTTGCTTCCCTATGGAATCATAGTTATGATGGTTATGACACACCGAATTTCCTGCTGGAGGAAACAGCGCTTTCTCAGTATCACTCGCAGGTGGAACTGAAGGCCTTTGGACATGCAGGGGACGGTGGGTGGTATTGGTCTGCTGAAGGGAATCTCTCCTATCACTATTAACATGATTGACATGGTTTCCAAGCAGGGCACCATTTCTCTGCAAAATAATGGGAGACAACACCAGGTAATTTAACAAGGATCCGATGCAGGCTAGCCATGTCAGGTAATTCTTTCTACATGAAGAACAAATTCTAGGTAAGCTCCCTAGGGACCCTGTGACACAACCTGAGCGCCTCAGTGATCAGGGCGAACGTATCTGACAACCGGTCCCCCCGACACGAGGGAGGCAGCTGGCTCCTGAGCTGGGGCGCAAGCTCTCGGCTCTCACCGAGGGCGCTCTGCCGGCGGCTCCAGGACGAGGTGACCTACACCCAGCGGGGCTGGCCGGCAGCCCTGGGCTGAGGCTGAGCCGCAGGCCTGCTCTCGGGCTGGGGGCCGGCTGGCGGGTCAGCCGGCCGGGAAGAAGGGGTCATGCGGCAGCCGCTTCTGGAAGGCGCGAGGATGCTTATCCGGCTGGCCAGGGGCTGCAGCCAAGCACCTCTGAGGCCGCCAGCGCAGAACGGGTGGGGGGCAAGCTCAGGAGGGGCAGGCCTGGCCCCAGGAGGGGCGGGAGTGGGGAGGACCTGCTGGGGGGCTCTGGGGAGGCTTGCTTCCTCTGGCCTCTTTCGTGGACACCAGCAGCCCACACGGGCATCCTGCCCACCACGTCCAAGCGGCCAGTGTGTAGCGAGGCATGGAATAATTACTTTGAACACATCTTCTTCTTCTCGTTTTGTTTCCTCGGGCTCGTCATCTTGCAAGTCACAGGATATGGCACGCCGGATTTCTGGCCCAATGTCGTGCAGTGTCCTTAACCCCGCCTACATCAATGGAAACGGCAAAATGGATTAGACGATACAGGTGCCGGGGGCCCAGCGCGGTCCTGGCCCTGCTCCTGCCTGACCCACTGTGGGGAGGGAGGAGTTCTCCAGAGGACAGCCCGGAGCACCAGCCTCCTTTTGAATGGAACCAGCGCGGGTCTGGGGTGTGGTCATGAGTACAAGATGGTCCTCAGTTGGGATGCTCGAGGCCTTCAACCCAGTGACCTCCTTTCCAAAGAACCCCACCTGAAGGGCACAGGGCCTGGGCTGCCCTGGCTGAGAGACCATGCCCACATCCAACTGACAGTCTACAGAAGGGCGGTCCTCAGAGCGCCAGCTCGCGGAGCCCCAGCCAGGGCGAGGAGCATGGCCAGGACTCGCTGGCTGTGTCCAGGAGGAGGCGGCCCAGGGGCGAGCTCCAGGGGGAAGGCAGAGCAGGCAGCCATCAGGGCCACTGGGTCTGCTCAGAAGCCACGGGAACAGGGGAGACACACAGCACCCCACAGCCACCGGCACACTCAGGACCATGACAGGATGGATGGACACGCACACAGACCCGGGCCGCGGGGCAGCACCGGCCTCCATGGCCCTCCGTGGTGCCCGGCCCGCAGCCTGTGCTCCGGCCGGGAACTCACCACCAGTTGGGCATCCTCTCGGAGACCATGCAGAGAGGGGCTCACCAGCCTCAGCAGGCCCCTTCTATGGTTTCAACATCTTCAAGAACACAGTCAGGATGCTTGGGGACTACATATGGGGAAGGTGTGGTCGCTGCCTTGGGAAAATTAGGATATAGTGCCATTGATTCAAAGAAACGTAGCATGCTGGCTTAGGGACTAACAGGGACCAAACAGCTACTTCAACCTTTCCCACAAAAAGACGTACATCTGAAGGAGGCATCTCCCCCTGCCCCAGCCTAGGGCACCCCGTGCTACATGCCCACAGCCTGTGTACAGCTCTGCAGCCCCTGAAGGCTTAGGGGACAGTGAGACCTGGCTGTGAGGGTCTCTGTGTGCAGCTCCCTCCAATGTCAGGACGGTCTGCAGAGGACAGGGCCAGTGGCGGGTCATCAGGGGAGGGGACACTTCCCTGTCCTTCCTCCACAGCCCCCAGCACTTTGTGTGTGTAGGGCAAAGCGTGAAGAGCAAGCTTGAGACGCCCCCAGCACTGGCAAGGGGACGGGAGGGTATGGTCCGTCTGAGCACATCTGGCAGGGCCGGGCCCACCGGCACAGGGATGCCCAGAACCGGACCTTGACAGGTGGCAGTGGCGGTGACGTCAACTTAGAACGTAAAGTCGCCCAGGAGCTTCCCAGGAGGCTCTTGTGAAAACGGCCTCCTCTGTAAAAGCACCCAGCCTATGAGACGGTATTGCTAAAAGTGGCACACCCGGCTGGGTCTCGTTTGAACCACTTCTGAAATAGAGGAGCCGCGGTCTCTGCACTTTGCAACTTGGCAGAGTGAGCAAGCTGCCCGGGGTCACAGCATGAAGGCTCCTGAGAGGGAAGGATGTGGCCTCGCAGGGACATGCTCGCCCCAGGCCAAACCCAGAACAGCCCGGGGTGTGGCCAGCGAGGCTGCCCGTCGCTCTCCTGTCCCTCTGCACATGGGCGGAGGACTCCCACACACATGCTTTCCTTCTCTCAGGATCCGGGGTCTGGCACATGGAGCCTGGGGACCACCTGGCCTGGAGGCAGAGCCACCAGCCATTCTCATGCAGGCATCAAGAAACCGACTCTAGTGTCAAATGGGCAAAAGCTCTTACCCAGCAGAGCACGGGCAGAGGGTCAGGGCAGCAGTACTAACCCACCTACATTCCCTCACTGTTTTCCAGGGCACCACTGCCAGGGGAAGATGTGCAAAACCAGGGTTTTGTTGCCTGACTTTGGATCACTAAGAAGAAAAGGCTGTCACATATCTGAGGCCCCCAAAAGAGAGGTCAGGTTTGAAACACATGCTGCCGTCTCCCCCAGAATAAACATAGGCCACTGCACTAAGTCAACACCCCAGAGAAATGAAGTACAGTCCCTGTCACAAGGCAGCAGGGCCAGGGACAATCCTGAGTTCAAATAACAACAGAGAATCCTACTAGTTGTCATTCAACTGATTGGACTGGGTCTGAGTAAAAGAAATAGAAAACTATTTATTTGGATAATTTTTAACATCATCCTCTGTTGACGGGTTGACATTTTGATGATATACACATATAACATGATTGCATAATAAAAGCAGAAACTGTCTCCAGCATGTCTTCAGTGATACACAAGGTTAGGAGAGTGCATTGATTGAACAGACAAAGGACAGAGTTTTGTTTGCAACATAAAACATGGAGAGAACAGAGAGGTGGCCCAAGAGGCCACTTCCAAACACAAATAATGGCAACATATTTATTAAAGAGACATCAAAGGAGAAGAGAGAGCATCACTTTTCCCAACACGAAAGCGGAGGTTTAGAAACCATGGTAACATTCTGCGTGCTCCGTGCAGGAAGAAGCCCACCTCCTCAGGCTCAGGGGACCTGGGGGAAACCGGGGTGGCAGCTGCAGCAGGGAGGGATGTCTGCCAGGGCTGCAGGGAAGGGAACGGGGCTCCCGAATGGGAGCTGAAGCAAAGCTTAAGCACAGCACCCTGTATTTTTTACATACAGAAAAACATGACGATGAAATTTTTCCAGCACATGTATCAAGCTAAAGGTAGCTTAGGCCTCTCCAAAAATTCCATAGGCACAAGTTCCAGTCCCCCAAAATGCAAAAAACTATCTTAAATTCTTGAAAAAAATTACTTGTTTTTGCAACACTAAAAAAGAAAAAGAACATTTTTCTCTTGAAATAAACACTTTACAATCAGTGAAATGGCCTGTTCACGTTTCATATCTGTGTCTACCTCTATGAGCAAAATACCATTTCAATTTGAAACCTGGTCATTAGCACTTAAACTAACACGATTACAACCACAGAAGTCAATCCATGAACATCGCAGTTGGATTATGGTTTCGAATGAGCACAGAATTGCTATGAAATATAAGCATCATTGATTTAAGATGTCCGATCATATCAAATATTAAATAGAATCAAGCCTAGTTTATGGTTGATTTTTAAATGCTAGATATCATAAATATTTTCAAAAAACAAAACAAATCTTGGTGCTTTGCCTGTAGACTGCTTGCTTTGATTTTTAGACACCATTTAATTGGAATTTTCTAGATATTTACTCTATTGAATGATTAAGTCACCAAAAAAAAAAAAAATACCCATAGAACTATAAAATCCCAAACATAGAAAAAAAAAATCCCAAACTATAAAATCTCCCTTTCTGAAGCAGTGGCACAGAACTCTGACCAGGTGACACCCAGCACCCATTTACCTGCCTTTCTCTTGCCACCCAGGTGCGTGTGAAGTGCTCCTCCTGCCCTGCTTAGGCTCCATCGGCCACACCAGGCACCCGCCAGTCTCAGCACCCCGGCCTGCACACGCCAAGGCCCAGAAACCCCTCCTGAACCTACACTGTAGCAGTGGAGATGAGAGATGCTAGCCTCCAGCCGGGACCAGACCAGGCCATCCATCTCCGGAAGGGACTGGCTGGTGTAGGGGCAGAGCCTGTCCTCCCCGCAGGAGGGCTCCCCTCCAGGCCGCCCTGCACAGCGCTCTGTGAAAGGCAGGTCCTGGTGAGCCACGCAGGATCTGACCCCCACCCAGTCAAAGCGGGAGCTGGTGGACCAGCTCTATCGGAAGACAGAGCTGGAGACTAAATCCTGATAGAATGAACTTGCTCACTGACAAGCCGTCCTACCTCCCCCGCACACACACGTGCACACATGGGCACACCCCTTCTTTTGTTGTTTCCTCCTGGGGATCCATGACAGTGCGGCCTTTGTGTCCATGACCAACAGTCCTTGAATTCTACATAAAGGGCTAGGATCCTGCACAGGGGGCCCCGTGAGTCATCCGCCCTCATGGAAAACTCAGCTGCCGCATCGCCACAGACATGCCCCTGGGGCCCAAGGTCAGGTGGACACATGGAGGTCGTTCCCACCAGTTTGAAAGATAAAGTGTTAAAAAAAAATTGCCTTTCCCACAAACGACATGACAGCTATGTGAGCAGCCTTGACCCTTGGTTTCAGTGTGAACACCAGAGTCACAGAAGTCTTTGCCAGTCTCCTGATAACAGAAGGTTACTTAAGATTTGGGCTCAGCCGAAGCCGCAAACCCTGGTTTCCATCCCGGCGGCAGCCTTGTACCTGTATCACGCGCTCACATACCCCCTCCCAGCACCTCCCAGGCAGGCCACGGTTATTCCTGTTGGGTTAAGGGAACTGCCCCAACCAGCAGAGGCTCAGCCAGGGCTCCTGGACCCCCAAGCCTGGAGTCCCCACGACGCCGAGCTGGCCTGCCTCACCGCCGCCCAGACAGTATCGTTGGGTCCACGGGGAACAGAGCTGGGATCAAGTCTCAACCGAGCGCTCGCTCGTGACTGCAACCCTGCACGACTGGGGTGCCACCGATCAACGTTAACTTTCATTCAACAAACTGAGCAGAGCTCCCGTGTCACTACACGGATATGGAAATGACAACTGGTCGCAGGGTGTCATGGCAGGGTGCTCGGCACCGCCCTCTATCCACTGTGTCATCCCAAGGAGCCAAAGCTTTAAAAACACCGTCCCTATCGGGACCCCTCGGACCGTCATCCCTGAAGATGCATGCGGGCACGCAGACCAGCCGGCGGTTCCAGGTCAGGGGGTCAGGTCGGGATGGGGAGGCGCCTGGGAAGGACAGAAGGGCCCCAGGGGGAAGGTGCTGCACAGAAGGTCCGTCACCATGGAGATCATGAACGGGCTCCACGGCCTCTCCTCTGGGGGGGTTGGGACCATGCCCTGCAGCAGCAGGTCTCCAAGTGTGGTCCAGGGGCCCTGGGGCTCCCCAACACACATTCAGGGCTCTGGTGATTTGCAGAATGAGGCAAGGGTGTCTCTGCCTTGTTCACCCATCCTCCCAGGAGAGCACACAGCTACGTGGGGTGCGAGGACAGCATCTCTCTGGCATCTTTGTGCTTGTGTGTTCTATTTTTAAAATGTCTCGCTTTTAATTTCTAATGCAGGAAATATTTATAAACGAGGGCCCCCAATGATCCTTAGGAGCAAACATGGGTCCTGGCACCAAAAGGCCTGACAGCTGCTGACACCCCGTCCTCAGCAAGGCCACCTCTCCCTTGAGGGCCAGGCCCCCCCATCGAGGATTCCTGTGACCCCGCCAACCTGGCTCCACTGGGGGAAACATGTGGCCTCCCATGGCCTCTCCGAGTGGCCGTCGGTGCTTCGTAACGGGTTCCTCACTGTGCCCCAGAGGGATGTGTCATCGTCCCCTGACCCCTGACCCGCGCCTCTCAGACGAGCCAGGAAGGGGTCGTGCAGGTGCCCGCCCGGCCCTGGGACCGGCCACAGGGGCTGGCTGGGAGCTACTCAGAAACACAGTTTCTACAGTTAAGGCCTTTTGCTTCCAGATAATATAACTTGCCTCAACTTCTTTTCAGGGCCCCCGCCTTCTCAAAGACTTTTGAAAATAAGTTACTATTCTTAGAGGTGAAAGACCTCTGCCTCTCAGAGAATCCCATACCCAGTAATCCTGTGGATTAATTTAATTTCTAATTGGGTCACAGCACGGTGTCAGCTCCCTGGAGGGAGGCCGATGCTCACTCTTACAGCTTACGCCTGCCCCTCCGCCGCGGGGCTGGCCTGCGGCGGGTCCTCCGCCCAGGAGCTCAAGAGTGTAGCGCCATGGATTTGGGTGTGGGTGCCAAGTTTGCTGAGGGAATCTGGAGACTCCAAGATGATAAACTTGAGTCGTCTCTTCTAACCTTCTGCCAAGGCTTTAGGAGACAGGACAGAGGTGTCGCGGGCGGAGAGGACACCTTCTTTGGGGAAGCCATTTCCCTGTTGTGATCTCCGGCTGTTTTCACAAACCAGCCCTGATTACCCACTGCAGCCACGCCCACGAGGAGTAAGACTTCTGTTCTGCTGAAACCATTCACTCAGTCCCATCTACAAAGGGACCGTTTTCCAGTTTTTACTGATTTGGAAGGCCTGTGGAGACAGGCGTGTGGAAACACCAGTCATGCAGGCTGCTAGGGCTGTTCTCCTGGGGCTTCGGCCCGTGGAGACCCTCATCTAGAAGATGGCTGGTCACCCTGGCCCTCCAACATGGGGCGACACAGATGCACTGACCTTCAGTGGTAACAAACCCGACACCAAGGGGGCCCAGGTAGAGGGATCATCGCATGGCGCACTAGCCACTCACTCGTGCCTCCAGGACTGACCTGCTTCCAGGGACCATACACCACATTCTCAGTAACTGGCGTATCCCAGGCACTCCCCAGTTGGGGAGGAAGTGGGATCAGAGCTGGACCCCAGAGGCCCCCGCAGTGCCAGCATTAGCCCTTCAGGTGCCGGATCACAGGGCCTGGGACGTTGGCAGGGGCTGAAGAGACAGGCACTGGGGGCCACAGCTGCTGCCTAGTGGCTACAGCCCTGCTCCACAAGGGGGGAGGGAGGGTCCCGCCACAGCAGGGGGCCTGCCGGCTGCAGCCCCACCCCCACGTCGCCACCCTGGGTACTGTGCAAAGTCACACCTGGTCTCAGGCCCCACAGGCTCCGCTGTGACAGCCCCTAAACCCACTGTGAGCTCCTAGATTTAGGACAGTCTGCACACGTGGGAGCAGAGATGGGGGCCAGGCCGCTTCCATACTAAGTTCAGGAAGTGCACTTAAGCCCAGGCAGGTCAGACCACTTGGCAGCATGAACCACTGGGGCCAAAGAGCAAAGGTCACATCACAAAAGGCAAAACTGGAACGAACTCAAGGTTGGGAGGGACCCTGTCAGTCAGCACAGGAAGAGCATGGCACTGCCCACCCCCTGGGACGCTGCCCACCTCTGCCTGGCCTGGGAGGAGAGACGAGGAACAGGCCCTCCCCACGCCTGCCGGCTCCCTCCATGCCCACACGCGCACACATGCAGTCTCCAGTCTGCACAAACGCGGCAGCAGAAGGGGCTTATAAGCCTTCTTTTCTTCAGACATTTCAGAAATTCACTAAAATTCCTTCCGAATAATAATTTTAAAACTCAGTTCGGCTCCCATGAGCGCCTCGGGCTCTGCACCCGGTGTACAGGCTTCGGGTGGGGCGCCTGCCCAGGCGACACCTGCTGTTGGCAGACGCACAGCCACGCTGTCGAGGTGCATCCGTTTACATCTCCCTGCCCTTCATCGCCTCTTAAACAGGGCCAAATGCTCTTTCTCAAGGGATAACTACCATCCGGCACAGAACAGAGATCAAAGAAAAACAGGAATTTCTGAAAGTTCTGGTAGTAAACAGGCATACGATATTATTATTGTTGTAGTCTTAATAATAAGCGATTATGCGTTCAAAGTGCTTTACAATCACGTAGCTATTCCTCACAACAGCCCTGTGAGGTAGGTCGACATTATTACCCCCATTTTACAGATGGGGAAACTGAGGCACAGAGAGGTTAAGTGTCTTGCCCATGGTCACGCAGCAAGTGAGCGCTGGAGCGGGGACTAGAACCCAGGCTCCCTGACTCCCATTGTCCTGGAAACTACACCGTGCTGATTCCAAAGAGGCACCCCAGCCTGGCTTTGAGCACGAACAAAAACGGACAATGTCAGATGAGGTTTGGGTGTGGTGGCATCTCCCATGGACGCGTTAAAATGGAACCTGAGGTGTGGCCTGGTGGGTCTGGCATGCGGGTGTATGTGCTGGGTAAGTGGTTGTCTGAGCTCCCTGGCCGCTGCCCACTGAGCTCTGAACTGGGTCACTGCAGAGAGCCGAGGCCAGGACAGGCTGGCGTGTGAAAGGAGCTGTCAGCACGGCGCCAAGGGGCCTGCAGTCTACGGGAGTTCGGGCAAACTGGGGGTGCAGGGCTTTGGCATGGAGTCAGCTCCCCCTGAGGAGGTCTGCTTAGTCTGCTTGTTACTGGCCAGCATCAGGAAGTTGTGTTCATTTCAGGTCTCCTTCGCTCTCTCTCCCTCTTTCCCTTTCTCTGGGTCTCTGCTTGGAAGGGAAATGGTTAAGCCTTGCACGTCCCTTTTCATGAAAATGGCCACGCATGAGCAGAGCAGCATCGGAGACAGGAGGCCAGGGCCCGCTTCCACCTTCTGGAGGAGGGCTTTGCTGGGAAGGGGGCTCCCTGGGGCCTTGCGTCTGCCTTTTCCTGCATTTCTTCTGAAATGCTGTTTCAGGAGAAATAAGCCCACTTGAGACTTTTCCCTTTCAAGGCCTTAGCCGCAAACGCCTTCCGACTAAGGAGCTCGGTACTGCAGCTCAGGCTGAGAACTCTAAAGCATCCGTTCAAGCATCTGAAACAAACGAATCAGCCAGTGAAATCTCATCTATTAGCATCTGTTCTCTCAGATTAAAAAAGTAAAAAAGGCGGTCGGGGGTGGGGGGACTTTTTATGGCTTTAGATAGGATCATGCTTTAAAAAAAGAAAAAAATCTTGCTACTTTTTAGACCAAGGGGACTAGAGAGCAGTGTCTGGTAATCCACAGGTTGAATGTCTGCAGCAGATCCCCCTTTCCTCCGTCTCTCTGCACCGAGCCTCCCTAAGGGGGCCGCATCGAGGCATGTCAGAGCCTAAGAGTCCCTTGATTCTGTACCCCACCCACCTTTCCACTCGACGCCTACACTACCATCTGCTGGCAGGGGAATGGGCTTTAACAGCATGACACTTAACAACCTAATTCTTTACTAGCTGGAAAGAATGGTCTCTTTCTTAAACCCAACTTGAAACAGGTCAAAAAGACTGCCCCTGGGAAGTCTCCCTGCCATTAGGATGGGCAGGCTCTCATCTGGAAGGACTAAGGGACAAAATCTCCACAATTTTCACTAGAGTATCTTTTGAATAAAGGAAATCCTTCAATGTAGAAAGAAAAATAAATGAACAAAACTTTTCCCCCTTTCGGGTCTTTACTCCGATCCATGAGACACTGGACAGCTTCACATCTGGTTCTTGCACAGAAGTCCTCCCCTGGGGGCCTGACAGGCATTGCCGTTTGCTGGGAAGGGGCCTGAGCATTTCTGTGGCTGCAGGGCTGTGTGCCCGTCTGCTTGGCACCTCGTGGATACGTGCAGGGCACTCGGATGCAGCAATAATGGATGAAGAGCAAATGCTGAGTCAAACTAAAGTGACCATGGCATGTAGGGGATGCGCGAGGAAGGCAGGCCTGATATAGCTTCTCTGCCTCCCTCCGTAGAGGGCTGGAGAGAAGGCTGGCTTTGGTGATGAGGATGGATGACAGATGGAGACTGCACACTCATTCAGACCGCAGGGACCAGAGGACACGGGTGCCGAGCTCCTGCCCAAACAGGGTCCAGGAGCTCCCCAAGCCACCCTCTTCCTGCAACCGTTCTGCACAGAGGGAGACCAGACAGCCCCCAGGCTGAAAACCCTAGTGTGGCCGCATGCCTGAGAGCCACCCCCCAGGGCAGAGGCGGCGGCTACGCCGACAGGCTGCTCCATGCAGTACGAGCATGCACAGGCCTGTGTCCCGCCTTCTGTGCTCACACAATGGTGCCCACACTCCACTTTCCATGAGCAAGTGCTCTGTCCCCGTGGGGTGCCCAGCAGGAGCAGACACTCATCCCCCCCCCTCAGCAGGCCATGCCCACTCTGGGGGCTTCCACAAGGATATGAGCACACGTCCTCACGCCCATCCCGTGCGATCCCGTGTCCCTAACTGCTACGCCACCACACAAAATTTCATCACGTGGGAAGGGATGGCCCCCACGTGCTAATGAGCGTACAGTGACAAGTCACATCGAAAGCCATTTCTAGAGCAGAGGAAGCCAAAAATGGAATTAGAATTGTCCTTTAAGGAGACAAAAATGTTCTATTTTTGATGTTTGCTTCAGAATCAAATGCATTTCATAATGTCACGATTGTGAACACAACTTAATTTTCTAAATTGTGCGCTCAGCCTAAGTTATAGTCATAGCCTCGGCTCCTGGGGGACTGGGTGAAAAGGTGTTATTATCCTATAACTGGAAATACTTGAATCTCACTAAGAAATGAAGTTCTTTCTATAAACAACAAAATGACTAAACGCAGAGGAGGGAAACGTTACCGTGATGCAATGAAATGGAGTCTTTCAGTCCATGACTTACAAATGCAGCTTTAGCATCATCTGAACCTTTGATTTGAAAGCTCGGTGAAGCCATCTGTGAAATGTGGTCGGTAAGCACTTAGCCATAGCTTGTTTTTCAGGTTTTAAAACATCAGAATGCTATGTGCAGCCACCTGACGCACAGCAGGTAGAACTCTGTATCCAGCGGGTCACCGCGCTTGCCTTCCACAGAAAGCACAAGGGTCTCAGACCACAGAGCTTCCCTGGGTGCTGTAAACTACGGCACAGCCATCCGTGCACACGCATGTTGCCCCCTCCAGAAAAGTCATCAAATTCCACCGACCCCACAACTGGAATCCAAGCAGAGCCAGAAGGTGCCTGCGCAGAGGGCGCCTGGCCTCTGAAACAGGGCCGGCCATGTCGGGGAAGAGCCTTCAGGAACACATTAATCACCCCGCTCCCTGCACCCAACTTGGCCACGCTGCCACCAAGAATGGCTGGGCTCTTCAAATTGGCAAACGACCCCTTTTGCTTTGCTTGTCTCTCTAAGTGTCCGTGTGACCCACCATCAGAAAGGCCATCACTCTGGCCGGCTGGATGGACCCCACAGCCTGCAGCAGCCCCACCAGGGGTGGCAGCAGAGATGACAGACGAGGTGTGTCCTCGGCCCACCGGCGCCCACCCGCCCGCTGTGCGGAGCCTGGGCAGAGCTGACGACTCCTTGTGAAGCACATGGTTGCTGTCATGCCGGTCGCTGTTGCCGACTGCCACGCCCCAGGCATTGCACCCATGGCCTGGCTTTCCTTGGCATCTGTGTCCACAGTCTCTCCCGCAGCGGGGTCACAGACAAGCCTTCACTTCACCATCACCTTTAACACAAGCCCTCGCTGGGCATCCTTCCCCCCAAAAAAGCCAAGGGCTATTCCACACTGAACCTTACCAGTTCCTACAAGGCCCAATTTAAGACACATGGCGATAACAGGGACACACATGTAAGTTTAGAGCAAATAAATTAAAATGGAAAAAAATCTCTGTCTCGTCCTCACTGGACATAAAGCCCTCTGGCAGCAGAGACGGGGCTTCTGACCGGGCACAGTGGCTGCTGCCAACCTGCCAGCCTGTGACTCCCTATCTCTAGGTCTTGGCATCCTTTCCTCGTTCCTTCTTCACCAGCACCTGCACTCACAAACCCATTTCTGGGCCCCTTTGCCTCCAGGACTCCATTGTGAGCCTGCCCCCCGGGCCTCCTTCCACCGCAGAGCTCTGGGCTCACCTAGGGTCCTACAGCCTGGAAGCATGGCCCGGGTTGGAACCCGAGCACCCACGCGCTGGGAGCCGGGCTGGGGCCGGGGACCACAGGCTGCCCGGTGCGAGAGTGCAGCATGTGCACAGCACGGCTCACGGCCATCAGGAGACGACACACAGACAGACAGACACCGCCCACAGGCACGCACACAGGTGATGGATGTTCCTGGAATGGACCGCAGACCAACGAGCAGTGGGGTAAGGAACAAACAGAAAGAAAACAAAGCGCTTGCGTTCCGATGGGAAGCTCTGTGCCGGGTGGTGGCGGCCACGTCCGTGCTGGGCCAGCGGCACCTGTTTGGAGGGCCCTGCCTTAGAGAAGCCTGCAGGGTTTGGGGTGCGGGCAGCGCGCGCTGTCCTGGGGGCCCGGCCACGACACAGCGCAGGGGAGGGAGCACTTACCTCGTGGCCCAGAATGGCTAGTCCTTTTGGGGAGTGTGCAGTATTTCAGTTTAAACAAAATCCTGGCGGGACTGTCAACCAGGAATGCCAGCTGTCTAGTATTTCAAATAAGCTTGTACAATCGTTAGTGAAAAGAGAAGAAACAAAACAGCAATTCACCTGGAGGGCAATGGTGGTGTTCTTCGCAGGGCACTTTCCCACCAGTCCTTGTTCTTTCCGCTTCTTGAATTTCCTAAAGTAGTCCTGTATCAGGAAAGTGGCATAGAACTTCCCCACGGTTACCTCATCATCTAAACGGAGAGACCAGACAGAGCTCTCCCGAATCAGCACATTTGCACCAAGGGCCTGACACTGGCTTCTGGCTGGGGGCGGGGGCGGGGGCAAGGGCGGGAGGGCAGAGCGGAGGGCAAGGAGCTCTCAGCTTAGAACACGGGAGACTAAATCTAGCAAAAAGCAAGGTTTTGCAAAGCAGTTAAGGCTCAAAATTAGAGTCAGGTAAGTGAACCGATACTTAGCGTTGCAGAAAACAGTATGTTTGTCATGAGTTTAACAGAGCAGCGTATTAGTAACACTATGAAGTACTATCTTGGTTATTTACTTAAAATAAAAATTACAGAAAAAAAACCCTTCATGGGCCATATTTTCACCACTGAGCATGGGGATTTGCATGTGTGATCACCACGAACACCAAGGGCAGTTAACCATCCAAATCCTGGTGCCGAGGTAAAGATAGAGACCTCAGGAAGGTGACAGACAAGCTCGGAAATGGGAGAGGTCAGAAAAGTGGCTGCAAACCCAGATGTTCATGTGCTAACAGCCTTCATCTACCATCTCTTGGTCTGTAGTTCAGAGACAGCTTGTCAGCTTGTTTTGGGCACTGTGGGGGACAGCTCCACCAGCTGCAGAGTTGTGCTGGCTTATTTCTGCTTTGTTCAGAAACAGCCCCCACATGTGTCGCCCCAGAGCTGGACCTCTACCGAGCATGGTAAAGCTGATGCGTGAAGCAGAACAGAGGCTCTGGCTGTCTCCTGTAAACCACCTTGGCAGTGTGAGTGGGCCCACCGGTCTCCCAAGGGTGCCTGCCCCAGGTCTGCGGTGTGCCAAGGGCTCCTGTAGGAAATTCGAAGGCCTCTTTAGCAGCCCACCCCCCAGGGCTGTGCTGGGGCTGGGGGCGGCTGACCCTGACTGGCAGAGGCTGGGAGGGGGAAAGGCTGCTAGCCCACAGGCTTTGGGACAGCTCAGCTTTGGGCCAGGCCGCCCTCCCTAGAGTTACCTGCCAACCTGGGCAAGGGGCTCAACCTCCCCAGGCCTGCGTTCTCATCTGGAGGCGGGACTATGCCTCTCTGAGGGGCTGGGAGCGCGGCAGGAGACGAGGTGCAGAGAGCACTCGGCCCCGTGCCAGGCGGGCCTGTGTGCCCAGAGTTGAGCTATCAGAGCCACTGTTATCTTACAACCAACGGTAGTGACGTCCATGGAGATGGACTGTAGAGCAGGACTGGTTGGGGGACACTGGGACGCTCTGTATTCACTAACGGACCCTGGGTGGGATTCGTTTAGTGTCTGCCTGGATACCTCTGGGCCACTCTGGGCACCTCTCCAAACTTCCCTGTCAGGGGCTACTTTGTTTCTGCATGAGATGCGCCTTGGGGCAGCCGGCTTCGGGAAGTATGTTGCATTTCTTCTAAACCCACGGTGAGTCAATCCTGGAGTGACGTAGGGGCCACTGAGCAAGCAAGGCTTTGTGTCCCCCATGGGTCTCAGGCTGGTCTAGGAAACCTAAGATGTACTGTCCGTACTTAAGGAGGCGAGAGGTAAACAGAGGCCACTCGGTCTTGATAGCTCAGCCCTGCTCTGCTCTTGAGCGGCTCATCTCCTTGCCCAAGGTGCATCTGGAGCACCAGGTTCAGCTACCCCTACTGTGCCAGGCCCTGGGTCACAGGACGTCCAAGAGGGCTCAGGGCCTCTTCACACAACTCCGGGTGGGGGCCTGCTCGCCTCTCTGATAGGTGGGGAGAGGCCAAACAGCTGGGGCAGCTGGGATGTGAACCCATGGCAGTGCACCCCCGAGCCTGGCTCATGCCCTCCCCTGTGCCTCCCCTGAGGGATAGCCCAGCTGTGCCACAGGACCATCTGCTCCTTTGGGGATCCCCTCCCAGACTACAAGTCTATCGACGGGGCTGAATGCAAGAGGTGGACTGACTGCTGACAGAGAAGCCATGGGAACTGTCCCCCGCTGGGTCCCAGCCATCCCCTGCAGGCCAGGGCTTCGAGTCTCCTCTATGGGCTCCCAGAAACAACACTGATCTACAATCCACCCTGAGATGTTTCCAGCAGAGGCAGGCCTGGCCCCTATCTCCCTGCACCCTGGACTGTGCTAGCCTGGAGGGGCCCAGGGAGCCTTGCAGGAGGCTCCTGGCTCCCCTGGCCCAGAACCTTGGTGGCAGAGTGCTCGGGGCAGAGAGCTGACGGTGCTTCCCCCTGGAGGACGGCTCCAGGGCAGGGGCAGGACAGCCTGGGGCTCTGCAGGACTGTTTCAAGGACGGCGTGGTCTCCCCTGTGATACTGAGCCTAGGCCCAGGAAGAGTCCTACGAACAGAAGTCACTGCTCTGGCAGGTCAGAAATGAAGAGGGAATGGGTGTGGCAAGGCTGTCCCAGCTCAGGACCTGGGGGTAAGAGATGGGGTTAGCTCTATCTGCACTGAAGTCCCCAGTGGGAGCCTCAGGAGGAAGGGCTGCTGAGAGGACAAGTGGGAGAAGGCTGGAGAGTGGAGTGGGGATGGGGCAAAGCTCAGAGATGGGGAGCAGTGTACCCCGAGCACAGAGGAAAGGCCAGGTGCCCCGTGGCACCCCGTGTGCTGCTTGCCATCAAGCCCACCATGACCTGGGATGCCTCACATCTCCCGTGAGCTACAAAGCTTCCTAAGACGGGCAGCCACTCTGCTGTCACCTGACCTGCAAGGGGCCCTTGAGCTCCCCCCAGGGGTCAGTCCCCATGCCAGGAGTGCTGGCCCAGAGGGGCGTACAGACACCCATCTCTAAGTGTGCCACGATGTGGGCAAGGCTACTGGAAGATCAAAGAGTGGAGAGACAGGTGGTCAGTGCAGACGCTAAAACCCTGCCGCAGCCCCTCCAGTCTGTTCACAGAAACCAGAAGTCACTGCCTTTTGAACTTGCACGGCAGCAGCCCTTGGCTGAGACTAAGCCTGGATAAGCCCTCTGCTAGGCCCTCGCAGTGACATGGAACTTCCAGAACATTCCCTCTCCTGCTAAGACCCCATTCCCCTCTTCTCAGGTTTCAAGGTGCCTTTCTGCCCTCTGGAACAGATTATAGATTGACACGTGTCATCCTAAACCTATCTTTTAAAAGAAATACAGAGAAAGGACCAGGTCCTTTCTGGACCAAGAAAGTAGAAGAATATTTAGCTTCTATCAACAGTCTAGTCAAGCTCATCATGGACCTATTTTTCAGAGAAGGGAACTTAGATCATGAGTCAAATTCTGGACTTTTTTCTGGTAAAATCGAAAGAAGCAAATTTTCGCAGTAAGCTTGACCCAGAGAGTGTCACCAGGATGGGTACCATGTGTCAGTGAGCCTGGTTTGTAAGGAAGGTGGCCCTTCAGGGTAGAGGTGAGGGGGAGCTGGGGGGATGGGGCCCGGCCATGGGAGGTTTACTGGGATGGCGCAGCCGCTGTTCTGAAGCACACATTTGTAGTTCAAGAAACATTGTAGGGGAATACAGTTGGAAAGAGATAACTCTATTCCATGCCACCACCCTAAAACAGAATTGCTTCAGAATATTCTGAAAGACTGAGAGCTGCAGGAAAAGCTCAAGCACACCGTTACAACAATTCAGAAGAGCAACTGATCTAAGCCATGCGAGCACGTGGCACAGAGCTGCAAGGGAGAGAGTGGAAACCAGAGTTGTTTTAAACGTGCAGCATCGGTTCTCCAGGGGAAAGCCAGGCTCCCTATGGGGTGGCTTTGTTCCTTTGTTCTTCGTTGGGGTTTTGTTTTGTTTTCGCTTTCCCTTCACCACTTCTTTGTGAGCCATCTTCCCCAGCAGGGAGCTGGCAGTCAGCGGCTACAGGAGACAAGAGCTCACACTGCTCCTCGCTTCATGCTGTGGAGCAGAGGCGGCCAGCGTGCCACTCTCTCTGTCCCTAACAGCCAGATGTAGTCACCTTCTCAGAGGGGGCAGCCTCGGCCCCCGTCCTAGCCCAGGGTTTTGGAGTCGGCTTCCTGACCTGAGCCAGACCGATCCCACAGGCTGCAGGAGTGGTGACCCTCTAAAAGTTCGGCTGGTTATAAAACACAGCGAATGCTTGCAATGCGTCCAGGGCTAGGGAGGACTCGAAGGCTGGCCATGGTGGCACCGAGTCAACGGATCCTGCACTTTTAAAACGTGAAAATAAAACAGTCACAAAACAACCACCTCAACTTCTAAGGCCACGTGTACTTAAACAAAAACAGAAACGGTATACATATTATATATATATATATATGTGTGTGTGTGTTATATATATATAAATCTGAAAAACGCTTAGTCAGTTATTTTGGGATAAGCAAAATGAAATAAGCATGCCTGTTAGTTCTGTCTCTAAATTCTAGATATAGGGGCATTTTGGGTAATCACGGTGGTAAATTCAGTCTCGAGAACATTTCAAAAATGCCATTTTTCTGAAAGCTACTGGTTTTTTATGACACTTTTCAACATCATGTTGAAGAATAAAAGGAAATCAGTTTTAAATGTTTCATTTTGCATGAAACCAGTATAGTGTTTTGCACTGAGACAGCAAGCTTATTACAGCAGCTCCTGCACCAAGGAAGCCCTGCTCAGCCATCTGGGCCTTGGGTTTCCTTCCTACGGAAGCCTCTCCTTTGTCCCGAGCCATCTTCCTATCAGCCCAGATAACCACACCAAGTGGCCGAAAGGCCTTCTTTAGCTATTGGCCTTAATGCTCTGACACCTAAGTGTCTTGTGAACGCTCTGGGCTTGCTGGAGACCGTCATCACAGCCAGAGCGCTGGCCGAGAACCATGAGGAAAGAGATCACACTGACCGCCAGCTGGAGGGACGACTTGGTCAAGGAGTTTCATGCTGGTTTTCTTCCAGATTTTCTTTATCACAGCTCGGAGCTCTTCATTCGCCTGTTCCAGGTTCCCTGGGTTCAAAGAGTGAGAGGGGAGACATGCCTGGCTTCTTTCCCACAGCTCTGCCTCTGCTCTTGCCGTGGCTGCTTCTCTCCAGCCTGGCCAGATTAGGGCTCAGCCCTCAGAGGGGGCCGCCCTCCCCCAGGCTCCCCAGCCAGGGTATTGGCACTTCCTGTACCAGCAAATAGCTCTTAGGCCTTCCCATGGGCAGCCACTCTGCCATGGACACAACGGTGTTTGACCCTGGACCCCAGGCCCATCACAATCTAATCCTGCACCACCCTCACAGCCAGGACCTGCTCCCAGCCCAGAACGCCTCCTACTCCTTCACTGCTCCATCTTTGAAGATCCGGACTAAACGTGACCCAAATAAGACTCTCTCAATTCCTGGAGTGTCCTTGTCAGTACTGCAGGGACTTGGTCTTTTGTTATATGGTCCAACAGGTCAGGACAAAGGCCCCTGCTCCTCTGCCCAGCTCAGAGATGCGGGCAGGGCCAGGCACAGGTGCGCACACTGCAAGGGGGCTGCGGTAGCTTGAAGAAACAGCTCTGCTGGATAGATTCACCCCGAGCCCTGCGGCCGTGCGCAGAGAGCTGTGCACTGCGTCCCTCGGGTCCTGCTGGCCCTGCTTCCCTCTCCTCCACCAAGTGCATCCCCACCTCCTGGTCGCTCCTCAACGTGCTGCAATCTGCTTTCAGCCCACCCCAGCGGCCACGCTCCAGGGCCGCTCTACCAGGGCCGGCATGGTCTCTGCCACGCAGGGACTGGTCCTGACAGTATTTCCCAAATGCCAAGCCAGCACCAGCACTGCAGAGGGGCCTCTGCAGACAACGCCTGTCCGCCTCAGGAGTTCATTTCCCTTTAATAGAGAGACTATGACACCAGACCTCAAAACCCCTCCCTGCAGGGCACACGCGGTAAGGGACTCTGGAGCGAGCTCCTGTCTGTGGCCTGATCTGCCACCTATTTCTCCTTCTCTGTGGCAAGCAGTAGCATGCGTCACCTCCAGACTTTCTGGGACAAGTGAAGCACAGAGGGAGGAGAGGTGCTGCGGGAGGCAGGGGAAGCCAGCTGGCCCAGCATGATCTCACTGCATGCAGGGCCCTCCCCAGGCCGCCCCTTGGACAAGAAAGGCCCTGAGGAGAGGACACAGTCTGGAGACCCTCCCTCTTCTACCCTGTCCTGCTTCTGGGAACACTCACCTTCCGTCTTGATTTTAAGAGCTGTTCGGACCAGAGCAAACAAAGTTGCATTGAACATGACGGTCCCGTCACTGTTGAGAGGCATGTTCATGGCGACTAATCTCTGTGAACAGGAAGAAGGGCTTCTCACCAGAATGCACACGGCTGGGGACAGCATGTCCCTTTGCGATGCATGTTCTTGGCCATCCCTCATCCCTTCGCAGCCCTGCCTCCACATCAGGCTCTCTGCACCTTTTCTATAGTGTCCTCCTGCTCTGACAAACTCCCACTTCTCTCCTGCTGGACCTGGAGCAGATGTCACCTCCCACTCCATCCACCCAATGTCCTAATTCCCTTCCTATTCTTATTGTTGGCCAACAGGGTGTCTTGTTAAAACCCGAGAGCTCCCCCAGGACAGGACCACATATTCGCCTCTCCCTCCCCAGTGTGGCTGGAAGGCTTGGCAGAATGTCACTTTGGAAGGCTTGTTGAAGGAAGCAGAGTCCCTGCAAGAGGGGCTATTGGACACGCAAACGGGAGGCTCACCTTACAAGCTACTCTGTGGGGACATAATTTCCCAAACCCCAGGGGAGGCTGGATGCGGCGGAGCAACGTGACCACGTCCAGGTGCTTGATCCTTCCCCTGGACACGAAGCACAGCATGAGGGCCGGGCAGCGTGGGCCGCCTGAGCTTCCAGTCCCTCCCGCCTCCCCACGGTCACAGCCAGCATTCCAGAAACAGCCCGCACAAGCCACATGGAATCTCTTTCAACCTACTTTGCCTCAGGGTCATATTCTGACCATATTCTTTTGAATTCATCTAAATGGTGAGGCCCCAGAATCGACCAGTCCCGGGTCAGGTAATCAAAATTGTCCATGATGACCGCCACAAACAGGTTGATGATCTGTAAAAGCAAATCAGAAGGCTGGAGTGTCCGCTGTACTGGGATGGGCCTGCCGAGACCCCAGTATGTGCTTCCTGATCATAAGGGTCATGAAGCATTTGAACCCATTTCTCCAAGAGAGACTGTAAAGACCTTCCTTCTGGAGAACATGGCAGCAAAAGGCAGCCTTCTAGCTTCCCAAAGTGGCTTTGGTTCGGCCCAGGGGAGGGCAGGGGATGTGTTATGTGTTGTCTTGTGGCTCACACTGCAGTTTCACAGTTTCTGCCATCAAATACTCACACCCTGACGTCACTGCTAAGTGTGCTGGCTTGGAAATTTTTAAGAAGGAACCAGCAGCCCGAGAAGCTGGGAGATGAGGCCCCAGGCCTGTTAGTGAGATCAGACCCCTGCTCAGAACAAAGGCCCTAGTAACAGGCCAGCGGCAAAACCCTCCAACCGCCAAATGGAGCCCAGAGGGCTTGTCAACAAGACACCCCAGCGACTTGACCTGAATCCCAGAGGCCACACAAATATCTGCAAATTCGGAGGGCAGATACTCCGATCATTTACCAGAAAGGCGCAGAGCATGTAAAAACTGATGAAATAAACAATGGCGAAGTTGCTCCCACACGTGTACTCCTCCCCGGGGTTGTAATCGGACTCGGGGTCACACAGCTTCCCGGGGAGACAGGCCAGCATGATTTCCTGCCAGGCCTCCCCTGTTGCACACCTTTTTAGATTAAGAAAAGAAAGGGTGTTTAGTGGAGGAAGAAGGGAGTTGAGGCTTTGACCTTTAAGACTTTTTTTTTTTAATTTTTAAGAAAAAAATTCAAGTAGAGCAAAGCCTAAGTAATTTGGGGAAAAGCCAGTGTGAACGAGTGAAAATTCCTAAGCTGAAATTCCCACTCATTTTCAAATGCAACTTATCGAAGAGGAGGCTCTGCTAAACCCTAAACCCATGATTTATAACAATCATGTGATACAAATACATCAATTCTTTTTGTAAAAATGGATATATTTGTGTCTTTCCTTTCTTAACCACCTCAACAATTTTAAATGACTGTAATTTTTTAAGTGACCTAACATTTAACAACTTCATTAGGTCCCCGTTCAACTCTGATGAAAGCAAAGAATTGGAAAACACCTAACTAGCAAATGACTTGCTATCCAGTCACTACAGTCATTAGAAATTACTAGTTTGATTCCTAGAAAGTTCTCTCACTTTGAGGTGCCTTGTTCACAAAGTCAACTAGCTGGGTTTAAAAACAATCCTGTAACACTGGGGAGCACCTCTCTAGGTGCACTCCCCACTGGCCGCCGCACTTCCATGTTCCTGGCTCTGTCGGAGTGCGTGCTGCCATGCGTAAGCATCTATCCTACAATTTTCCTAGCGGCCTCAGCAGACCGACTCACTCCCAAGTGGAGAAAGCTTCACCCGGGCCCAGTCGCAGTTTCAACAATGCAGCTAAGGCCCTCTGTGCCTGGCATGCTAGTGTCTCCATTTAAGAACACCAACAGTACAAAAGCCCCCACGAACGCCTGGGGAGGGCCGTGCTGCTCCAGGAACACCTGTCCTCTGCCACGCGGAGCCCAGAGCTAGGGAGGCCGCGCCGTGGACGTCACCTGAAGAGCAGCAGCACGGCCTGTGGAAAGGTCTGGAAGTTGTTATTCCTGTTGATCTGGTTGTTATCTCTCATAGCAACCTTCCCGAACATCTAGTGAAGACACATTAGGGAAAAAAGAACAGATTTTTGTCATACAGAAACAAACCCAGACTGCCCATGTGAACTCAGAACGAACTCAGGTTTGATCGAACCCTGCTGGGCTTTTCACGGGCCGGCATGTCGTTCACCAACAAACATGTGCTGGCACTGTGCTAAGCCCTGGAAACATGGCACTGAAGTCAGGCACGTTCTCCCTCGGGGGTGGACACAAAGGTCACCAGACAGACAGCCCCTCCTGACGGGAGCTGGGATGACCTGGCCGGGTAGGGAAGCGCATGACAGGCTCACATATCTGAGGCTGGGAGCTGGGGTCCCAGAGGGCCTCTGGAGGAGTGACATTTAAGCCCAGAACTGAAAGAAAAGTAGAAGCCATGCAGGTGACAAGGAGGGTGACAGGTGTCCCAGGCAGAGGGAGGGCAGCCTGCCAAGGAGCAGAGGTGACACCATACAGGTGCTGTGGGAAACACAACGTGAGCTGCAGACAAAAGGCCAGGCTGTAGGCAGGCAGGAGGCCGGTGGGCACAGAGGGTGGGTGGGCGGGCTTTACTGCAACGGCAGGTTCCCCAGGTAAGGGAAGACTCCTTGTGGGAGTGGTAGGTGCAGACTGACACCTCTGAGGAGGCTGATGCCTGGCAGGCCCCCAAGGGAATCAGAGGCAGTACGCGCAAGGCAGCTTCCGAGATGGCTCTGGGCTTGCAGGGGACTGTGGCACACAGGACCCTTCAGGGCACACAGCATCACGTGCTGACCTACACGGCTCAGGTGTGCTGGCTCCTGGTTCCTAACTCCCAGTAAGATGCCTAGCGTAAGACTGGCAAATGAATCCATGCCCTCGGAATACAGAAGCAAGCACAACCATAGTCTGTCTCTGGAAGCCTCCCACCTCCTTCATGCTCATTCCCCCTGTACCAGCAGGAGGCAGGTGAACCAGCAGAGAACACCCAGGGAGGGCCGGGCTGGGCTGCCTGCTCCGCTTGGGGCTCTGCCCAGCCCTGCTCCGAGTTCAGGGCTCGGCAGTTAAGAACACCCCAGTCCCTTTACCCATCCCAGGACGAGTTCAGGGACACAGAAAGGTGGCTGCTCTGGAGGCAGGATGACGGCTCCAGTCCCCTCTTCCCCATAGTATCCAGGGGTAGTTGGTGTGAAGTGAGAGTCTCTTGGTTACAAAACATAATTTTTCAGAATATGAACAGACTTTTGTATCACTAAGTATCTCTTTGATATCCCCACAGAAAACAGCACAACATGGGTTCTTTTAGGATGGCCTTTCCTGTTACTAAAATCAGCTATGGGTTTTCTCATTCCACTGAGTCTCCCAAGATGGGTGAGGAGCTCCGCTCAGCCCAGTTTTCCTCGGCAAGTTCCGGCCTCTCCTTGGTCCTCGGAGCCTGGCCCTCTCCAGCATGGGCTCTTGCCTGGGGAGCCATGTCTGTCTCATCTCCACATCCCTTCAGCAGCCGCAGTGGTTGGCTGAAATACCATGAGCTGGTCTTTCCGTTCCACAGGGCCAGGGTACGTCTTGCCGCAGGTTTGGGGCTACCCGGCACAGGCGCCTAAGGGAAAGCTGGCTGGAGCTTACCTGCATGCCGATAACTGCGTAGATGAAAAACAGCATGGCTATGAGGAGGGCGACGTAGGGCAGCGCCTGGAAGAGAGGACACCAGCTCAGCACTGGCCTCTTGTCCCCACGGCAGCTGGGCGCAGACCCCCAACCCCGGGGGGCCTCTTCCTTGAAGCAAGGCCTCCTGGTGGATTTACCCGAGTCACACCTGGTCAGTCCCTCCAACATCCCATATTCTCTACCCACTTAGACAGCCATGTGACCTAGGGGGTCACGGTGGTCGTGCAGAAGGAATCTGGGTCCTCCACAACAGGGGACAATCCCTGACTTCCACATGACCTTCAAAGGTGAGCAAGAGGCGCCGCAGCGCAACCCTTACCTGGAAGGACTTAATGAAAGTCCACAGCAGCGTCCGGATGCCTTCCCCCCTGCTGAGGAGCTTCACCAGTCGCATCACTCGGAAAAGACGGAAAAAGGTGATGGAGATTCTATTGCTCTCTTCAGAGTTCTGAAGGGTTAGCAGGGAGAGGTCAAACCCAATGGCAAATGGAACATGCAACACTCTCAGAAAAACAGCAGCAGGTGCAAACAAGGGTGAAAGACGTTAAGACTGATGTTTCTGGGGACTTTTCACCTTGAAAAGCATGATATGAAAGGAAAAGTGACATGCTGACAACACAGGGCTTGGAAAATGGTGCACATGGCCCATGCATGTCCACGTGACCTAGTGTGCTGGAGGAGAGCGTGGGGCTGGTCAGGAGTACTGGACACTGATGATGAACGCAAACCCCTGCAGACACCGTTCCGGAAGGATAGTCATGGGGAAGACAGAAATCTAGTGGAAAATGACATGGCCAGAGAAACCGGAGGAGGCGGCCCAGCCCCAGGGACTGGTCACTGATCTTACCCCAGGTGTGGCAGTTGGGACAGGGGCCTTTTCACTGGCAGTTGGCTTTAAGAAATCAAAGATTGAGAAGGCATTAATGGGCGGGAAAGAAGCCGGGACTCAGGAGGCCGCCCACGCCCCCTTGTTAAAGACTTGTGGTTAGTGTCTTGTGATAACACACCTGCTCCTCCCTGAACAAATGCCAGGGGCACTGCCGGGAGCTGGACTGGGGGGCCAGGGGTGGGGCCATGGACACAGGCTCAGGCATCCTACTCTCTAATCCGCACACCAGGACATGGTGCTCCGAGACTGGGAGTTAGCAGTGAACAAGGACGTTCTAACCTCAGTTGGGCCCAGACGGAAGTGCAGAGGGGACTCTGATGCTTGGGGGAGACTCATTCTCTTTGCCAAGTCACGAACTAACTGCCCTGCACCCTGAGGAACAGAGTGACTGCCCGTGGGGCAGACACAGAGGCACCTGCCCAGGACCTACAGGCCTCTGGGGCCGCGCTCTGTCCCGGGCCGCATGCCTGGGCAGCGTGTGTCTGAAGATGCCCTCTCTGGCCGGGCAGCCAAGGATCTGAACGGCCTGGCACAGTGGGGCACAGAGGCCGGTTTCCCTACAGAAGCGTCTGATTCCCAGCCTACAGCCCAGAAACATCACTCTGGTCAACAGCTGTTGCCTGGGACTGAACCTACGATTCCCAGAGAACGGGGCATTTAGGCGCCTCAGTCTCCTCTGCGATCCAGCCACAAGGCTGCGAACTCAGGACTAAGTTCTGCCGGGGTCACCAGGCGTCCCTGCCTCTGCCGTGGGTTTGTCCGAACCCCAAGGCCTACTCTTATTCGCGTCTTCTATGATCTCCTTAGAGGGACAGATGATGGTTTTCAACTTAAGACTTTGACAAGTGAAGGAATTAGTTTTCCAAAGTTCTCACTGCTTCCCACACCATCTCCCAAAAGGCTGTGTGCAGGAAAGGCCCATGCAGCTGTGGGGTGTGTGTGTGTGTGAGTGTGTGTGTGTGCAAATGTGTGCACACCTCTGCCTGCCTGGGCTCAAGGGGACCAGAGTGCATAAGACAGAGTACTTTGCAGTCACATGTTTGAAGTGTCCATAATGTGTGTGTTGGACCTGCAAGGGGATAAGGAGGCCTGTGGGTCGGGAGATGCCCCAGGGCACTCTGAGCCTGCTACCTTTCCCCGATTCCCCGGGGCAGAGCCAGCAGCCAAGCCGGCCTCTGTTCTGGATCCTTTTCCAACTGACATCTTTCAAGTTTGAGAAATCCTGGGTGATGAACTTGCCATCAGAGAGAGGCTTTCGTTTAAGAAACAACGAGGAAGCGGAGACACCACTTGTTGGTGGGGACCAGGCAGCAGGACAGGCAGGGCAGGAAGGAAGGAGCTGCAGCTCCCAGCCACAACACCCCTGCCCCACCTTCCCCTCCCCAGGATGCCCTGGGGAGGGCGGACTACCGCAGGGGAGGGTGTCACCAGCAGCACGGGGCACACTGCAAGGTGCCAGAATATCCTGCAAATGGGAAGGACCCTGAGGATGGCTTTGCCCAAACAGAAATGCCAGCCAGCTGTAGAAGGGCAGGTGGCCCCGCCCTGGGCGGCACTGGGCCTGCTGGGATCCTTACCAAGATCAGATGCATGGGACCCACCCCAGGGAGGCTCATTTAACTGAGCTGGGGTGTGTCCCACCTTCAGGAGTTTTAGAAGCTGGGAACTTCTGTCCTAAACTGGTATCACTGGTCAGCCATGCCAGCCAATTCCTTCTAGGTCTGGACTGGCCACGCAGAGTCAGACTACCAGGAAAGCCCACTCAGGCTGTTACAGCTGGGCAAGTTCTTTGGGAGTCGGTGAGGGTCGGCATTCACATGGATGCAGAGGTTAGACTCTGTCCCCATCTTCCTTACAAGGGACAGACGCAGCTTGCAAACAGCGGGAGCTGCTGAAGGGCAGGTACAGAGCTCAAGGGAGCTGCTGCTCTGTCAACCCGCTGGGACCAACTGCAGGACACTGCTGAGGACTGAGACTGGGCAGGACTGACTCCCTCCTAGGCAGCTTTCCACAGACAGGTGCCAGGGGCTACATGACCAGCTCTCATAGAGGGAATTCCAGTGTCATCTCGGGGCTTGGCCCAGATGACCTCAGTAGTTCCTTCCAACGCTGAGATGCTGCAGGTCCACCTGGGAGCCCTCAGGAGGCCAAGCCATATGCCAGGATCTGGAAAGCTGCTCACATCCCAGGGGTCCCCTGAGGCCCCCTCCAGCCCCTTCCCACAGGTTCTCAGCAGGCTCTTGAGCTGCAGGCTTGGGGCCAAATGAGCTCTGGGCTTCCCACGTGCAACCAGAGGGACCCATCTGCACTTTCTGTATTAAGTCCCATCTCTTGCTGAGCCGAGAGGTCTGGGTTCCAGTTCAGAGGGAGAGCAAGCCAGCATTCCTGAGCTAGTTAACCTGAGGCATCCCAGAAAACCTAGTCCTGGGGGTTCTGCCTGTGCAGGCGGCTCCTGCTTTGGGATTGTGGAGGCTGTGTCCAAAACCAGCAACCTGGCCCCTGAAAAAGGGTTATCGTGCAAACTGGGGGGCGGAGCAACCTGACCGTAGGTTTAGAATAAGAGGCCAAGCACAGCTGTTGGCCAGCTGGCCCAAACTGGGTCCCTGACAAGTCAGGGACGATTTCTGGGTTCATCGTAGTGACCCTTACTGCCTTCTCAAATATGCTCCAGCATATGTGAACTGTAGATGCCAGCGTGTTGGGAGGCTGAGTCACAGCAGGGCAGACATCGCTTCTAAACAAGTATTTTGCCTCCCCGACAATAATGAGAGAGATTAATGCCAGCGACAGCCATCCCAGGTTAGGGAGAATACGCTGCTGGGTCATTCCACCATTCAAGGAGCAAACTGGCACCAACAAAGGAGCCAAAGGGAGCCTGCCAGTCATCCTGTGATGTTTCAGCAGACGGGTGATGTGATGACCACATGCAGTGAAGACAAGTCCACGAGAGCTACCAAGCCACGATCAAGCAGGGTGGGGGATGTGGGCGGGGGCAGCAGGGGGCAGTGGCTGGGCAAGCATGCCAGCAAGGCGACAGAAAGGGCCACCCAAAATGTTTCTGCAGCCAGGTCAGAGGCAAGCCCGAGCTCTCCCTTCAAGCCAGTCACTCCGGGGCACCATGCTGGCAAGTGACGTGGCCACGCGTGACGGACCCAGGTGGGCCCGCTCAGGCCCCAGGCTGCACACAAGGAGACAGGGGATGGGAAGCAGTTTAGATGGCCACAACCAGTAGCACGTCCTGTGAACTCAGTGAAAACCAGAGGTGGGAAGCAAAAACACGTAAAGTGAGTTCGTTTTAACAACTTCACCGTATATATGTTTATATATACTTGCCGCTACAATTTTCTAAAAATAAAAGCAACATGAAAATGAATTAGGCAACAGAAAAGAAAGATCAACAGAGGTTGGGAGAGAGAGCACAGCAAGTTAAATATCGCAGAAAATGATGACGCGTGGCAGCTAAAACCAGCCAACAGTGCGCCAAGGGTGGTCATGCTCAGCTGATCCAAGAGCTTGGGGAACAAGGCCACCGTGGGGGAAGGTGTGCTTGGCATGTGCAGGACAGGGGGTGTCAGGATCAGGGGCTCTGCTCAGACAGTCACACCGCTAGGACACCCGTCCCTTTGTCTTTGTGACCCTTGAACTGTAGATTGGGAGGCTGAGCACGTGAAAAGGCGGCTGCACGAAGGGCCAGCACAGACCCGCTGAGATCCCCCCAGGTTGTATTCTGTGGGCCCAGGGCGGAGAACTGGCATTGCCCCACTGAGGGAGGTCTTGCCTCAGGTTACATCTGACCAAGTGAAAGGTCACTGACTGAACACCCAGGACTGTTTACCAGTGCAATTCGGAAAGTATGAGGGCCAGAAACAGGCTTGGACAGACACCCCAATGTGAGCTGCTAACTAGAAAATCCAGCATGGGCTTTTGTAACTTTCCTGACTGAGGTGAGGTGGAGGACCCTCCTGAGACACAAGGAGCAAGGCCGGGCCAGAGGGGACATGTACAGTGGGACCTGCCCCCTGCACACAGCGAGGCGGCCGGGCAGCGGACATGTGCTCTCGCTGCATGCACCAGCGCCCAGCCTGTCAGGCAGCAGGTGGCTGTTCACCTGGCAAACAGATGTCGGCCAATCCTGGTACCCAGAAATAAGCACCTCTGTCTACTACCTGTACAACACTGAATGTCCCAGGAGGCCTGCTGAAATTGCCGTTCATTTTATCTTCATTTCTGATATAGACTGTCTCTGACTTACAGATGGTCTGCTCCAGAATCTTCACGTAAGTATACTTTTTTTTAATATAATTTATTTTATCATTAATTTACAATTACATGTGCAATATTACGATTATTAAACTACCCCTTCATCAGGTCCCCCCCACCAACCCCATTACAGTCACTGTCCATCAGCGTAGTGAGATGCTACAGAATCACTACTTGTCTTCTCTGAGTTGTACTGCCCTCCCCGTGCCCCCCCAACATTACATCTGCTAATCGTAATGCCCCTTTTTCCCTCTTATCCCTCCCTTCCCGCATAAGTATACTTTGATGTAGGTTGTAAGCGCTGTCCATTGTGACATGGTGAAGCAGGCCATAAACTCAGCCCCGCTAGGGCCCTGCTGCCCTCCCATCAGCACCAGATCATATCATAACCAAGAATAATTTACACCCTGAGGGAATGTTTCACACAAGGTGGAATTTATAGAAGTCTGGACTTATGCAGGTGGGGATGGATGTTCCCAGGTCTAGTAAGATCCCATTTTAGTGCCGTGCCATGGCACGGGTGTGGGCGTTAAGTCAGTTCCGTCACACCCTCACGGGCGCGGCGGTGCCTCTAGTCCATCTTATTACCTGGAAAAGCTACACCTACAGAGTACCCTGTTTCTCCCTAATACCTTGGGCTTTTCAGCAAATGTTCCCACAGATATTCATTTTATCAGCACACTACGCACAAAGTGGGCATCGCTGCTCTAGCTGATTCCCAGGGAACAAGCAGGGCGAGCTAGGATGCCAGGCCTTGAGCGGGCCAGGCAGGTGGCTGTCCCATGGTCTGCCTACAGAATCAGCCTGGCTTCAACTGGTGGCAGGAAGGGATTTCACACTTGTCTGACACATGCTATCTGGGCACCAGGATGGACGGTACAGCCTGCAGATGTGCGCCAGGCAAGCCTGCAGCCAGAGCCTGGGGGGCGAGGGCTGAGCCAGCAAGGGGGAGGACACGCCAGGGCAGCACACATCCCGCCCCAGGCCCGCCCCCAGGGAGGGCCCCACCAGCAGTGCACCCAGTGCACACCCTCGAGGCCCTGCAGCCCCAAGCAGACCAGGTGGGGAGGACCATTTCTGCTGCCCCCGGCCCTTGGGGCTGGGCCTGTGTCAGATCCAGGAGGAGCCGTGGGAGATGTTCCGTTTCCTCTAGCCTCTTAATTTTGAAGGGGGGTTGCTCCACCCACCATGAGGCTACCACCCTTGTTTCCTCATCAAATGATTTAACCGAGGGCAGTAAAGAAACCCAGACACCCTGTCCTGCTGCTCACTGGACCCTCCTCCCTGGCCCAGGGCCACCTTCCACCTGCATGGCCCTTTGGGGAGCGAGGACGGGGATGTTGCAAGGACACCAGGTGGGCCCAGCAGGCACGGGGTGCAGACGAGGACACTGGTGGCAGCAGCCACCTGAGGGCGCAGCCGTGAGGCCCCTGCCGGGCCTTCACAACACCGGGGGCAGGGCACATGTACCAAACCCCATTTTACAGCTGGAAGAAGCAAGGCTCGAAGGGGTCAGGTACCCTGCCGAGCTCACAGCTGGTGAGTGACGGTGCTTCTGGTTAGCCCCTAGCCCTTGACCTTGTAGCAAGCTCTTCCTTTAAAGTAATGTTTTGGCCGCACAGGGTGAGTCTCCCTTTATCTCCCCACACTTTTGGGAAAGGGGTGGGGGCGGGGGCTGGAGCCCGCAGAACGTCCTTAGGCCTTCCCCTGCAAATCTGCACCTGTATTTCTAAAGCACGTGAGGCCCACAGCAGGGGTTGGTCTCCTCCAGGAGAGACTTAAGGAAAACAGTCACGTTACAGGACACAGAATTGGCTACTTACATTCACTTCAGTTATAGCAATGTCGACCACGCTGCCAACGACAATTAGGGCATCAAAAGTGTTCCATGCATCAGTGAAATAGTGCTGTTAGGGCAAGCAAGCATCCAGAAGCCACAGGAGGGGAAGCACAGCAGGAAAAGAGAAGAAAAGGACAGGGTTAGAAAAGGGGAACATTCTAGCACTGAGCCACCCATCTGAAAAATCACTCTGAAACAAACACATTAGAGGTCCGTCACTCTGGGAGTCGCTCTGACTCAGCAGATAAAACCATCAGATGCCTACCTCACCCTGCCTACAGCGGCCTGGGTAATACTCCCAAGGTGGCGTGTGCCTAAAAAGCCCAGCATAAGGCTCTGCCTGAAAGGCCTCTTCCCACAGCTCTCATTAGGACACTCCTGGTGGCAGGCTAAGTGCAGGTGGGACTGTGATTTGTCCAGCTGGTGCCAGCGGGGAGCAGAACGTGGACAGGCAGAGAGCATGGGAGGCGGCGGCTGTGGCCAGGCGGATACTCACATCGGCTTCGCTGAGGGCCACGTCTATAATGCTGCCCGTTACGATGAGCGAGTCAAACGTGTTCCAGGCGTCACTGAAATACCCCTGCACAGAGCAGGCAGGGGCAGATGACTGTGAGCACAAAACACCACACAGACCACGTGGGGACACATCCGAGGCCCCATAGCACCTGTGGTGACCAGGTGGGAGGGAGGGAAGGGAGGTGACAGCAAAGTCTGCTAGTGGAAAGAGACATGGGTGGTGTGCACCTGCACACGTGGAAGGGGGCACACGCACACGCGCACACACGCTCACACAGTGCAGGCCCAGGGGCCCGAGCAGCACGTGGCAGTGTATCTGCCACACGGACGGCAGCATTTGGCAACCCCGCCCCTGCTCCTGAGTCACTCCCTGAAATCTTCACAAAGGACCTGGGCCCTCCAAAGGGTGTGCGACCCTCAGGTAGAAGGGCCAGGGCCCCGACTTCTACCAGAGGGCCCCTGGTCTCCCCACTGCCTGCTTTTCCCCCACCTGTTGAGCACTGTGGCCAGGCATTTCACATGCCCTCCCGTCTGTGCACTTAAAACAACCCAGTGACTTTCCTGCCCCTCACCAGTCCAACAAGAATCACTAAGGGGATCCAAGACAAGTCCCTGACTAAAAGAGCTCTCGGTCCGACAGGGACACAGATGCGTGGCAGGGAGGCGGGCCCAGTGGGACACAGCCCAAGGCACAGAGCTGTGCAGCGGAGGGTCCTTCCTTTCCTAATGCCCTGCGATCCTGGCCTCCTGACCCCATCTCTCTGCCCACATCCACAGCCTCCTTCAAGGTCAGATCCAATGCCAGCCCTTGAGGGAAGCTCTGCAGACCCCTGACTTCCCCCTGCATCATGCTGACTGCACCTCCCTCACATCTCAGTCATGAGCGTTGGGTCTTTGTCTGCAGGTCACTGCCCTGCGAGGCCTCTGAGGATGACTGTGCGGACTGTTCCGTCCCCTCCTCCACTAGCCCCGGATCCAGCCCAGAGCCTTGCACCCAGGTGGGGCCCAGCACGGGGTGCCTCACGCCTGCCAGTCACTCAGCAGTGCGGGCTATCGTTTGTCCAGGCCCTCGTGTCTTGTGAGGACTCTATTTTGGGTTACTGATTTCAGTCCAGCTCAAAAATATGCTTCGTATCACAACGTCCCTGTGATTGTAAGTTACATATGTTTCACATATGTCCTCCTCTGGGCTCAGCATGGTGGGTGCTAAATTAGTGCCTGTCGTCTCTTCACACCTCCAGAAGCCCTGGATCGGAGACAGTGGTGCTGAGCGCTGTGCAGAGACTTCTGGAAGCACGGCCCGCACCTCCGATGCCTCTGTCTGTATATCAACCGTGCCTTTTCAAAAAGTCAGAACATGGTCTGGAAATAAAAACTCAGGTCTGTATTGTATAAAAAGGGGCACAGCAAGCTCACAACTGGTACACTTCATGCCGGATCAAAGAAACCAGACAGAAAGTACTTGGAGGTGTCAGGTCTCATGAGCCTGTGAGCAGGTCCCATGGGCCACTGCAGAGCCCAGGCTTTTGGGACGGATGGAAGCGTGCACACACTGGGGGCCCTGAAACCGGAGGAGGGTGCTTCTTCTGGTTACTGTCAGGCACTCCAGGTATGGAAAGGTGCGTGTTTTTTTTAAATGTCATCTTCAAGAACATAAGATTTTCCCACCCAACTGCCAGGCTTCTGGGCCACAGTGCCCTTCTCCCTTCCCCCCCTATAATCACAGGCCTGTGACAAGTCACCTCCCCAAGGGCCACCCTCCAGGACTCCCTCTCAGCCCTCCGACAAGTAAACGAAAGGAGCCTGATGGGCTGTGTGAACAAGCCCAGTGGAAGGCCGGCCTGACTGGAGCCACATCTCACACGCTGCCTTTCCCATGAGGTGTGTCTTGGCCGACCAAACCGAGGAGGGCCAGCTTCTCTGGGGACCAGCCGGTCCACCTGAAGTGCCAGTCGTGCTGGTGGGAGATGCGGCGAGGCGCTCGCCGCAGGGCATCACAGAGCACACCACTTGTTCGCTGAGGGCGACAGCCGACAGAAAAGCCAGCTGAAAACAGATCCCAGGGGCCGTGTGGATGCGGGCAGGCTGTAAGAGGCAGCTCTGCACTGGAATCACACTCAGCGTGCCGATGGGGATGAGCACCTGACTGCTGGCAGCCTTGCCACGGACTATACTAAGGGGAAGAGCCGGCCCTTTGCTTCAAGGATTTAACAGCGACTCCAAAGCTAACGAGAGCTTGGTGACCCTGGCTGTCCCGGCCACAAGGGCTTGGTGTCCTGATGGAACCAGTGGTCATCAGTACCATCCAGGCCTCTAGGTACAGAGAGAGCAGAGTGGCCCACGTGCTCCCCCTCATCCCAACACACAACGGCCCCCCTGGGTCTGTACCCCGCACCTGCCCCTCTCATGACAGAATGTCACTCACCGGAAGCCGAGCCCACTATTCACTTCTGGCCACTCTACTCTGCCCCAGCGTCCTGCGACAGAGAGCGGGCTGCCAAGAGACGGCGCCCCCAGGCTCACGTGCTTACTCCTGTGTGCGTCCCACCGAACTTCACTGAGCAATCAGCATGCAGCAGGCGCCGTGTGAGACGAAGCCCAGCAGCCCATGACCTCGGGCGGCTGCTCATCAGCTGACGGAGAGGGCCAGGCCCAGCATGGACTGTGACCATGCACAGCCGGCTTCTGCCAGATGCACAAGTGGAGGGAAACCTGACTATGGCTGGGCGTGTGGGATGGTGTCACAGAGGGACCAGCCTTCAAGATAGGTTGACTAGGTGGGAGAAGGTCCCAGGCACAGAAGTGAGTGCCATGGAAAGGTCTAGCATGTTCACATGCAGGGGTGAGGAGGAATGACAGGCAGAGAGCAGCTGGAAATGAGGCAGAAATGGAAATGAGCCAGGGTTTGGCGGGGGCCTTGGAACGTCGGGCTAAGAGAATTAAGCTTTTCTCTCCTGCAGTGGGGGCCGGTGGCAGAGTTCATCAGAAGAGTGGCAGGGTCATCTTTGGGTAAAGGGAGGATGGGGATGAGGAGGGGGCAGAGGCCAGGGGCCGGGAACTCAGAGACGAGGGGCAGCAGGGGTGATGCGACAGAGGGGGCCCCGGAGGCTTGGGCAGGCGTGCAGGCTGCAGGTGAGCAGGCGACCAGGAGACGGTGCTGGGAAAGCCCGACCAGGGACAGGCTGAGCCCATGAGGAAGTCTGACGGGAAGATCTACTTAAGAAGAGAAATCTTTGGTCTCGAGTGTTACTTGGTATTAAAATCAGTCACCCACAAATCCATGCAATCACTGAAGAACTGGAAAAACAGCAGCCAGTTTTTCTCCAGGAGCCGGCGAATGTCCTCAGGAAAGACGGCAAGCCTTTGTTAACCCACGTTCCTGCCAGGGCCCTGGGCAGGCTGCCGCACGAGACTGGTGGGGCCGGCGACGGGTTTCCACGTGCACCACCTCGGCACAGAAGCACGAGGACAGCCCTCAAGCACCTTTTCTTTCCCCAAACACAGCTATTCTGTATTTTTTCCAGACCAAGTGTCTAGGGGTATGAATCACACATTTCGAGGTAGAATCAAGATCGAAATGCTTTAAGGTCGAAGACTTGGGAACCAAGGCAGCTCTCTCAGGAAACCACAGCCAAGGCAGGTAACCCGGCCTCGAACACGCGTGTACGAGACAGCAGACAGGTGACGTCTCAAGCACAGAGACGCACACCATCAGAACAGAAGTACTCTTTATACCTGCCAGGCCAGGACTTTGAAACAGGCCTCCTCCTCCAGCTCCCTCCTTGGAGCCAGAGAATTCAGCAGAGGCCAGAGCACAGGAGGCCACGCCAAGGGAGTACACTTGTCTGTCCCCTCAGGTACGGCCGACCTTTCAAAACCCGAGGGCCACAGGGTCAACTCCAAGTCAAAAGCCAGCCTAGCGCCCTCGAGGTCAGGCACAGTTGGCGCTCCCTTGGGGGCTGACACCGTGCCCCGACCAGTGGCTTGCTCTCCTTTCACCCTTTCGCTCTTTGGCCGCTCACCACCTTCCACTCTCACCCTCCCAGTGCTCAAAACAGCTCTTCCCTCAGAGTGAGCCCCCCCCAGGGGAGCAGTCAGTGCCCAGCCTCCTGCTTCTGTCCCCTCACCCAGCCCTGCCACGGATGGGGCTGGGTGACCTCACCTCCAGAGCCTCAGGCCACTTCCCCTGAAAGGTGCTCTCTCACGAGGCCCACTTCTGGGCTCCTGAACACAGTCAGCCTTCTGGACCTGCTGTGACCCCTCCTCTTGCAGTGCCTCCCGCCCACCAGGCAGGACTGTCCAATGTCCCCTCTGATCTGTATCAGGAACGAGCGGCAACTGGCCTCTCCTGGAGAACTGACGGGTGCTCTCAGCAGGTGCACGTCCCCAAGGACCCTGTAACGAGGCCCCTCCCCGAGTCACAGTCCCGAGATAGCCCCCACCCTGTCCCCTGGAGGGCCCCTGCCTCTGAGGCTGGACAACATTGTCCCTCAGCCCAACATCGTTCTCAGGGCTGGGAGAGCCTCCCTGTCTGCTGGGAAAGCCCGCTCGCCTCGGCCCGGGTTGCTAACAGCGAAGAGGAAAAGTCAGGGAGCATCTTAAGAGGAGCTCTGTTGCGTGGTGAACTGCTTCTCCCCACCTCCTGGACACAGACCTCTGCCCTGGCTTCAGTGGACACTGCAACAGTGCCCCTCAAGTGTACAGAGGCTCCTGTCACTGTTCTAACATTTCTCTCAGTGGTGACCTGAGATTGTCTTATGATACGGAAGTATCATGCTGAGTAAAACTACAGAGCAGCACAATTTCTAGCGGAAATCACTCATTTTAAAACTGATCAATCAGTACTGATTATAAACTAGCCACTCACTTCCCCCGGCACCAGCAGCCTGCTCACACGCCACCCAGCGCCCCTCCCAGGTCTGGCATCAGCAGTTTACTGGGCGGAACCGCATACAACACGCCATCCGTGCAGTGGCCTGCCGGGACACGCATGTTCTCACGCTCACACACTCTCGCACACGCCACAGGTCAGTGTGCCTTCTCTTCCACCTGGGACAGCTTTCAGCCTCAGAGCTTAATGACCAGGCAAGGGAAGACATGGCGAGGGGGCCTAGAAAGGTCCCCCTTGCTCTATGTGGCCTTTCTCGGCACTTTTGATGTTCTTACTTCACAACCGTGTTCTTCCATCAGTCCAGACAGATATTGTTCAGAGGAATAAAGATGAGAGGGAGGCAAACCAAAAGCTCTAAGGACATCAGGTCACTTTGGAAAGGGAGGAAACGTTTATGTGTGGCGATATGGACAAGTCACAGCACATAACCCCCCGCTGTGCCCCCACTGTGATCTGTCTACCTCGTCACTCACGAGTGTCCTTTCTTCTTGGCCCACAGAGACCTGATAAAGATTGCATAGAAATGAACTCAAATTAAAGAAAGGAACAGTTTGGAATTAGAATTCCATGTAAGACGGGAGTACGTGAAACCATCATTTCATAATCCACGTCTCATGTAAATTAGCGTTGCCAGACACCTTCCCCACAGATGAACAAACGCGCTCACTGAACTCTTCTCGAACTCTGATACTCTGGGGCTCTGCAAGGAAAAATACTGAAGGTCATCTGTCCCCCAGCTCAGCCAGGATTTGCTGCTCTGCCTAATGTTTTAGCATGGGGGTGTATTGTTACAGGATGGTGGTGGTGGTGAGGGTGGTGTTGAAGGTCGTGGCCACACAATGGTCCTGACTCGTCTACAGCACAGGACACGCCAGCCACTCCTCTAAGCATGGCACAGGTAGGGAGGGAGTCTGTCCTCCTCACGACCACTCTCTGGAATAGGACTGGTGGCGTCCTCACTTTATGGATGGGGAAAGTGCAGTGCAGAGCGGCTAAGGAACTCGCTCAAGTCAGCAAGTGGAGAGGAGGGATTTGAATCCAGAACCCTGCATGCCCTTTGCCAGTGAGCTACCTGCCTCTTATACCACAGACGCTGACAACTGTGGACTGGATTCACTCCCTCTGCAGAGGAGACACAGTCTGTGGATGGTCCCCGGAGTTTAACAACTTTCCTGTCTAGTTTGTCTTAAAGACAAGCGAAATTGTTCTAACATCAAAGAAACGAAAGGAGGTATGGCTACGAGGTGTCTGCAGCTGGTAAACTTTCCGTAAAAGGTGAAAAAGATGCTGTAGTACAAGAACACATAAAACCAAAGTCTTTATCTTGGAAATCTAAAAGTAAAATCAGGGCCAAATTCTTTCTGATAGGTTATGTCAAAACAATTTCTCCGGTGTTCAAGTTAACGAGGCAAGTTTCCCTCAGGCAGCATGCTACGTGCTATTCTAGAAACAGGAAATCAGGTTTCAAAACAATCTCCATTCTACAGATTCCCAGTTCTCTGCTCCCTGTATCTTTTTCTCAGAATTATTTTTATGAGGGTTTGTCTTTTCAGATTTATTTTCCCATATGCACACAGATGCCCTAATCAGATTTTAATGTTCTGGGTGATAACCCAGTTAGCGGTCAGAACAACTCAGCATAATTAAGTAACGCAGGACTAACAGGAAGCGTGTGCTCCTCTGGGGTGATTCAATAACAGCCTTTGACAAGTGGGTTCAGCAACTCACCTTGGGTTTAAAGGCAATAACTTTCAAAACCATCTCGACGGTGAACACCCCAGTGAAGACCATGTTCAGAATGTCCATGGCGTCGTTAAACATCTTAGACTGCTCATAGTGCTGTGGATGAAGATGGGCACATGCTCACACGTCCATGCCACACTCAGGAAAAGAGGCCCCCAGCCCTCTGCCCCCTTCAGGCATTCGTCCTCTGCTTGGACATGGAGGCAGCCTCCCCAATCCTGCATCCTCTCCCAACAGTTCCCCTGGCACTGTGAGGGCACGTGGCTCAAGCCCCACAGAGCGCAGGGGCCTTGATGGGATGAGCATGACGGAATGATGAAGAGCAAAGACACCAATTTCTTCTGCGCAGGATAAAGGGAACCCACCCTTTCTTCTGTCAGGGTTTGCATTCGGGACCTTGACCCAGGCACGGTGCAGACCCCACCCAAATGCCTATGAATAAAGACGGGATCTGGTTAGGGACAGATCTTATGCCATTTGGGTTGGTGTCCAGTAACAGGCAGTATCTTGACTTCACACTTCCCCTGACATCAGCATGGGGTCCTTCTCATCCATGAAGAATTCTTAAATTTAAAGGAATGTGCCAGAAAATTTATCTTTGACTATCTTTAGACCCATTTTCTAGAAAGCACTGGGAGTGGGCTTGATTTGCTCAAGTTCTTAAAGTCAGTGTGAAAACTGGGTCTAGACCACTAGGTTTGCTTCCTGCCCTAGTGCAATATCTACTAGACAACACAGCGGCTGGAAATGCTCTCTGTTCACGTGGCGCTGTACTCCAACGTGGCCAGCTGAAGTGAGATGCAGGCCCTGTCCTCAGCATGAGCAAGAAGTAGCTTTAATGCAGGTCAAGCTCAATACTCCATGGACTGGAAGAGTGCCCACTGCCATACTGAGAGTGAATGGAGAATAAAAATGTGACTTACATTTTATTTTTTCAACATTGGGTATTTGCTCTGTGACAGGCCCAGAGCCAAGTGCCTCATATGAATCGCCCAGCATGAACTTGATCTCTGAGGTTTTTAGATTTCCCATTTACCAATAAAGAAAGCAAGACTCAGGGGATTTAAATAACTTTCCCAAGGTTGCCCTGCTGCAAGGACGGAAGTCAGGACCGAAACCCCCATCTGTCCAACTCCACATGGACAGAGCTTGGTCCTCAAACACTCCATGGCCACTGGGGGCCCACAGTCAATGTTTACAGAACTGAATGCCAGCCTCAGGCACTCTGGAAATGTCCCTAAAGTCAGGCTGTACAGACAGTCTCTTACACAGAAGAACCATCTTAAACTCCTACCATGGAAACTGTTAGCCAGAATGGGGCTCTGGCCAAACTACAGCCCAGACTCAGAAAATCAAATCCACCCTCTTGAGAGGGGACAGCATCCACCCTGAGAACTTGGGCGAGGGGCTGTGCAGAAGGCACAGACGCAACCCCCAGAGCTGACCCATGTTTACCTGCATGGCCAAGCAGAGCGTGTTGAGCATGATGAGGACAAACATCATGTACTCGAAAGGCGAGGAGTTCACCACGTACCAGAACTTGTACTGGTAGGGGTTTTTGGGGATGTATCTCCGCAAGGGCCGTGCCTTCAAGGCGTATTCAACACACTGACGCTGCAAGGGCAGAAAAGAGCAAGGAGGGGTCCTGAGCACATCCATGGAAGGAGGGCACGGCTCTCTCTCTCTCACCTCTGCTGGGAGGGGCAGTGGAGGAGGGAATGTGATGGCCTGCAGGGCACCTCCGCACATACAAGGGGCCAGCCCATAACCTCGCCTGATCCTCCCAGACACCCGGTGCAGGGAGGGAGCAAAGCAGCCTACTTGCTTCCATGGAGCTTAGTGAACAATGGAGGTCCAGGCTGCGAGCGCCTGCCCGAGGCCCTGCTGCAGCACAGAGGCTCATCCTGCAGGTCCAACAGGGGTTATGTGCCCATCTCCTGCTCAGGCCATCCCCTAGGCAAGAAGGCCCAGGAACCATCAAGAACCAGACAGGCTCGGCTGGAGATCTGGCTGCCATGGGATGCACCCGAGACACCTCTCCAGAGGCAGCGCGTGTTAACCACAGGCGTCAATGCGAGCTGGGGAGATTGCCACATCCGTCTCGGACGCCCAGGACGGGAGGAGTTTACAATGGCCCCAGAGCACTGTCCTTCCCCTCACCCGAAGGCCCAGAGGGCACACCAGTCCTGAGCGCCTCAGGCTCAGCACCAGGCCTACCCCTATCTGCCCGCTTTGGCTCCGGTTCTGACTTCAGACAGGCTCCCTCTGGCCCTGCTGTGACCTCACACGCTGCTTGCAGGGCCCCCCAGTTGGAGCCTGTTACAGACCTCAAGTGGTGATCCAATCACAGCTCTATTGCTGCCTGGCTGACTTGACACTCTTCCTCCTGGGGGCTGGTAGGGGGAAGATGAAGAGCTGGGCCAGGCCTCCCTGTGACCAGCACTGATGGGATCTGCAGGGACACGCTGTCTTCCTGAGAGCCCAGCACTGTCACATCTCCCCCAGAGGGTTAGCCTGACTCCGACCACAGCCATCATCCCTGGGAAGCCCAGGCCGGCAGAGGACGCTTGCCCCCTGTGTCCTCATCAAACAGAGATGCCACCAAAGGAGGCCCTGGGGGAAACTCCCTGAGCAGAATCTCCATCTCACACATGGTCTCTGAGGGTTGAAAGGAACCTCTAAATGCAGTTCCTTAAAGCCCTCCATCCAGATGGGGAGCAGGCCTGGAGAGGAGCAGACACCCACCCTCAGTCTCAGAGCAGGTGCAGGGGGAATGGGACTGGGATGTCGGCTCCCAGCTCCCCCGTGTCACCACGCATCACAGCCCGAGGCCTGCTTCCATCAGTCTGGTCACAACAGGCTGCTGGACACACAGAACCGTGCCAGTGTGCTCCTAGCCCCGCGGGCAAGTCAGCGACTCTCCCTGCAGTGTGATAGGTGCCTCCTCCTAAGGAAGGCAATGTGGCGACAGGTGGCAATGTCTGGAGATGCCTTTGGTTGGCAGGTGGCTGCCACAGGACGCCAGTGGGTAGAGGTCGGGATCCTGCTAACCGTCCCACAAAGCACGCGAAGCACAGCTAAGACTTACGGCCTGGAGTGCCAGCAGTGCCAAGCCAAGCAGCTCACAGACCGTCCCCAGGTGGGGCCTGAGGAGTGTCCATGGGTGCTGCATGACCCCTGGCCACACCACCCTACAAGATCCTGAGCTGTCACTGAGGGTCGTGAGCAGAGAGGGTGGCCTGAGCATTCTCTGACGTCTTGTCCCAGGTCTGGGGGTGGATCTCACGATCAGTAAGTCTGACCTGTATCTGGGAGCCTAACGCTCACCAGTGATGACTCTGCCTGGCCAAGAATGATCTGAGCAGGGCCCGAGCCCCCTGGGACGACAGCACGGTGGGGGGGGGCCCCTTCTCTGCTGGAATGGAGGAAGCTATTCCTCTCCTGCTCACAGGATGGAAGCCCGAACAGTGTGTGACTTTAACCTGATTTTTGTCCAGCTCACAGTTCTTATACTCTTTCTCGCCCTGCTCCTGGAAGGTGACGATGACGAAGCCCACAAAGATGTTCATCATGAAGAAGGCGACGATGATGATGTAGATGATGAAGAAGACGGAGATCTCCACGCGGTAGTTGTGGATTGGGCCGACGTTTTCTCCATTTGAGTCGATGGCTTTGTACAGCAGCCTGGAGAGCAAAGGAGCAGGTGAGCCCGCAGCCGGCAGAGCCCCACCTCCGAACACCTCCGCGGACGGCAGCCAGGCCCCTCACCAGGAGCCGCCCCCGCCCCAGCCTCTGAGGCACCCTCCCCAACATCAGGCCCACCACCTCGAGAGGGGCAGCTGGGACAGATTTGGTGACTGATGTTTGGAGGACTGAAAAACAAAATATCTCACACATATTCAACATTGCTATTCCCGGGCAGAGGAGAGGAAGTGTGTCCCACGTGAGACATGGGGGACTAAACCCTGTATACTCCCTGGCCAGGATGATAAGCCAGCAGCTGGGGTTTCCAGAGAACTGAGGGGTTCTCCAGACTGAAACATGCACTACAATTCTGTGTGTGCCAAGCAGAACGCTTAACAGGAAGAGGGGAAGTTACTGTCAATGCTCCCAGGTCAAATTCGCCCCCATTCTAATACAGGTTGAACACCCCCAGGGGTGCGCTGTGCTGGGAACATTCACTCTGATCCGGAAAGGCGGGCCCCGCCACATGGAGGTTCAGAGGGATCGGAGCCCACTCCTCTGAGGCCCGAGGCCCAAGTGCGTTCCTTTCCCCTCAGCTGCTAAAGCCCAGTGGACAAAGTCCAACTGCGGCCAGGGCCTCCATCAAATGGGGGTCTTGCTCCAGGCCTCTTTTCTCCCCAGACCCAACTTCCTGAAGAACCAGACCACCCAACCATCCTTTGACTCCATAAGAACTCCTCCAAATAGCAGACCCTCCCATGCACGCAGAGTTCTGCCTGCCTGAGCGGAGGACCAGCTTGTCTGGCTTCTGCAGTTGCTCTGGGTGTGGGAACCCCACTTGCAGGATGCTGTGTGTAAATAAGTCCCCTGGTGGCAGGAGGCGGGTGGGTGGGGCATCTGAGGGCAAGTAACACAGGTATAAGGGGCTCTCTCTCCCTTTGCACTCACCTTCCTCCTTCTTTCCGACTTTCCTACCTTACCCACCAAGATCCCAGCCGTTCTTCACGACCCTGTTCTGCACATCTCTAACCTGCCAGACTTCCTGCCTGGCTCGACCACTGGACACCCTGACTAGGTTTGGGGTTTGAAGGGAGGAACCATCTCCCACAGGCTAACACTGCATGTTGCCAGGAACTGGTACCAAAGGCACATTTTAGGAATGAGTGAGAGGGTCAGTGAAAGTCATGGCACAATGACAGCCATCCACGCCTGGCACATATGAGTACCGTGAATGAATGGGTGAATGAGTAGATGAGTGACTTGGGACCCTTTCAAGACCCCCTTTAGGAACAGGGTAATGGCAGCTTCACTGACACGACTGCAGTGGGAGTCGGTGTGATGGTGTCCCGGAGGCTTCCCCGTTCCCATCCACAGATGCCCCCCAGAAGCCGGCCGAGACGAGTCCCCCACCTGGAGAGCTGAGTCCTGGCAGCCGGCCACCAAGGTTAATCATCTGCCTAATCAGACAGAGGAGCCCCGGGAGCCTAGCGATTGATAAACAGCCCACAGCTTAGAAGTCATAAGCAAAGCCTGCAACGATAGAGGGAAGAGGCAGGACTCACTCCGGGAGGGATGGCTCTGCGCCGGGCGCCCCCAGAGGCAAGTGGAAACCTCCCAGGAGACGCTCGTTCCCAGTACTCACGCAGGCCAGCCCTCGAACGTGGAGACCGTGAAGAGCGCCATCATAGCAGAAAGGACATTGTCAAAGTTGAAATCACTGTTCTGCCAGATCCTCTCCCGGACCACAGGGCTATCAACATCCCCATCCTTGTAGAGGATGAAGAGCCCCCTGGAGAGGGAAAGAAGTGTGGGTCGCCCTGGCGTGACATGAAGTCAGGCATGCCTGCCCCAGTCCCAGCTGTGAGCCCCATCACACACTCTGCCAGCCAGGCTACAGATGTGAGCGTGGCACAGTCCGTGTTTCTCCTTTTCTTGCCCTGCACTTAAGCTACTCTTTGGTTCAAACCACCATGGAGTGACACTAGCACAATGCGTATTCTCAGAGCGACCTGCAGAAGCCTGAGTGCCCAGGAGAAACACCCACCAGCAGGCGTCCCTGGGTACAGGGGCTCAATGCATATACCAGAGAATCAAAAGCTCTGGCCATGAAGATTCCAGAAGTTCTGGGATACAGGCCCAGGTATCCTCTCTTGTTAGTTTTAATCAAATTCCCTGTCTTATATTGAAAATATTCCTAGCTTTCTTCCCAAAAGAACTTTGTAATTTCTGGCCCACAGTAATTCTCCGAAGTCCATTTCTGGAAGGAGTCCAGTGTCTTTATTTTGCATGTGAAGAAGCAGAAGGTTAGCGAGGAGGTGGTATCTCCACACGGCTGTGGTGACACCCAAGCAAGGGGCTGCCCTCCACCCACAACCTTGTGGGTGGCACCCTGGTGGTGACACCACAGCCACCCTGCTCTGGGCACTCTGGGACTGCACCTTATGCTGAAAAGAAACCCCAGGTGAATGGAAGCAATGTACAGCCAGCCCTCATCCCAGAAGGAGGTGGAAGCACAGACTTCCACAGCCAGACTGCAGGCGGCAGGGTCCGCTCCTGCCTTCAAATTCTCCTGGAAACGATGGCATAAGAGCACGAGTATTTCCCACCTAGTTGCTCCTCTGTCCATTCCCGCAAATAGAAATATGGCCAAATCACCCGTGGGTGCCCAGAAACAAGAGGAGAGGCGGCCTAGAAAACCTGTCAGAAGAGACAGCCAGCACCTGCACACCAGGGGGTTGAGCTTGGACTTCTTCTTGGGGAAAAATTATCCCTGTGGCTGGCGAGCTAATTTCTATAGCCTTTCATCATTGTTGTTCCGGTTTTGGCGTTTTGGTTTTTTTGTCCCCAGTTAACAGATTCTATACCAAACATCCAAAGCCATCTACCCATTCCTTTGGGGTGAAAACCTTTGGAACTGCGCAGAGGTGGTGACAGCCCTGTGATGTGACTCTGCTAAATGCCCCTAAACTGTACAGTTTAAAGTGGATAATTTTGCATTATGTGAACTTCATATATAAAAAAAAACCGAAATCCCTCTTATTTGGGATTCGCACGCAGGCCCCTGGCAGCCCAGGACAGAAACATGAAGGGCTAGCACAAGCGCATCCCTGACGTGGCCCACCCGTTCTTCCAGGTCCCCACCCTGGCGCTCAGGACTCTCACCTGCACTCTTCAGGGCTGCTTTTGGCCTCATCCGTGCAGCGATAGAACTTCCCCTGGGCACAAACACACACACGCACGTCAACGCAGGCCCCGCCGACCCCCACGGCCAGCCGGACTGCGCGCCCCAGGGCCCCTCCCTGTACCTTGAACAGCTGGACTCCGATGCAGGCGAACATGAACTGCAGGAGGGTGGTGACGATCATGATGTTGCCGATCGTGCGGATGGCCACGAAGACGCACTGGACCACGTGCTGCGGGGAGGGGGGGGCGGGGGGGGGACACACACAGCCACCTGCCTTTGTTGTCTTGGCCGCGGGTGAGCTGATACAGGCCAAGACTTGGTTTGTGGGCATCTTTATATGATTTTCTGACTTTGCGGATTTTCAGGGAGTTTTCTGTGGGGCATGTTCCAGGGCATCACGGCCACCTGTGAGGAGACCCTGGCGGTCTCCCTGGTTCCCCCAAAGCAGTTTTGTCAGAATAAGTGCTACAGGGTGCAGCATGGCATGCAAGGCCACAGGGCCCCCTACCCCATAAAAGGTCTCAGGAAAATGCAAACCCTCTAGCCTTTTGTACAACCTGTATGAGAACAGATTTAAGGACGACAATAAACCCAAAGAAACACTATTAATAATGAAAGCTAATAAATGAACAGTAATCATATAAAGACAAATTAGCTCAAATTAAAAATTATGAAGATAATTTTTTAAATGCTATCCGCACTTCATAGAGGCAGCTTCTTTGCTTAGAAATGTTCTTTTCCGCTGTATAACCCACTTTAAAGTCCAGCAGGCTCAGCCCAGCTCCAGCCTAAAGCGTCAGTCACCCAGCTAACCCAACCACAGCCAGCCTGGCCCAGACAGGAGGGTCCCAACCTTAAGTCCTTTCGCTCTGTTGATTGCCCTGAGTGGCCTCAGGACCCTTAAGACTCTCAGGATCTTCACAACGGAGATGGCACTGGATCTAAGGAAGAGAGCAAAGTGTTCACAGGTGAGCAAAACACTTTGGGACCATTTCACAGGGACTTTAGTTTAATGCCACTACACAACGTGGTGGGATCCCGTGAGCTGAGCTAAGCTCTCCCCACGACTCGCACATGATCACAGGTCTCCTTCCAGCCCCACTACACAGCACGCTCAGAGGCCTGGACTCAGACACAGTAACGCAGCAGAGGCTCTGTGTAAATAGGTAGGCCTGGCCGTTTAGGCCCCAGATTTGCGTGCTCAGTTTCGCTTTCTAAGTTTGGAGACCTGCTGCAGTACTCCTGCCCTGGGCTTCTCCAGCCTTCAGGGAGCTCCCTGGTGGGAGAGGTGGGCATTGCAATCTGTGTGGCAGGCGTGACAACGGGGAAAATGGGGCAGGTGCTGCTGGGGGAGCCCGGGAAGGCCTCTAGGGTGGGTATCCAGGTGAGTCCCCAGTAAAGTCACGGAAGCTGGGCAAAGGCGCAAGCTCCAGGCTGGGGGAGCCACGAGTAGGAAGGCCCCGGATGAGGTAGTGCAGCCCACGCAACCCGCAGGAGCCAGACCACATCCGTCAGGTAGTGTACGAGGGCAGCTGGAGCGGGCACTCATAGGAGTGCAAAGGTAGGATGACAGTGTCCTGTCAAGCAGTGACCACGTGGCTTTCACACCCTGGGGCAGCAGGGAGGTGAGGAGGGCTGCCACAGAGGGCTGCTTCCAAGCAGGGGTCTCTGGACTTCTGAGGAAGTGCGCCTCTCCACCTAATTTAGCTCAGGTTGTGCACGGGCACACGCTCTCCGAGGGGGTTAACAAGAATGCCCGCAAGTCAGCAGGCCCCCCAGGGTGTCCGCACAGGAGCCTCTGCCCCAGACCCTGGGCACAACAGGCAGGCCTGGACTGCTCCCTGCGGGAAACCCTGAAATGCCACAGAAAGGCCCTGGGCCCTGCCTTGCAGCCCCAGTCCCCTCCTAGCTGAAAATTTTAGAAGTCCCCCCCACCACCCCACCCCACCTGAAAAAGGGTCCTAGTAGCTGATATATCCTGAAGAACAAGGGTAACCTTCCCTATCCAAGCTGAAAGGGCCCCTCCTGAACAGATGGGGGAGCTAAGATCCCGGGAGAGGATGCCCTGGATGTCTGTGGGAGGCCCTGGCAGAGTCCGGACTAGAACTCTGCTCCTCCCTCCTTTACGACTTCTCTCACTCTCTGCTGAGAGCAAGTATCAGAGAGAGTGATAAGCCCCACCTAGCAGTGGGCATGAAAGGAAAAAGACCAGCATGGGCGAGCAGAAAACGCCCCAACGCCTCCAGCACAGCACACACACAGCTGTCCCGGATAACTGACTGTGATTCTTAGAACATGGCCCAGCCTATGTGGACCACATGAACGTAAGCCATCCTGCCCAACAGCCTGTGTCCACACCCACCCCAGATACTCACTGGATCCCAAATGACACCAGAGACACCCCGACCACCAGCATATCCAGTAAATTGAAGTAGTTCCTGCAGAAAGCCCCTTTGTGGAGGAACGCTCCAAAAGTCGTCATCTATGAGCAGAATCGTGAGTGACTTACTGTTTTTTCTCTCCAGAGAAAAGAAAACCTGGGCTCTTTACAAAACTTTAAGCCAAGTATGCCTTTCTTAACAAGCATGCGTTAGGAAGCCAAAATATAAACCAAGAGGGCTGAGCCACCAAATAATTTGTTCAAAAATGGGAAAAAGGTCAGATGATTTCAGATATGTTTTAAAAGACGAGACCAATTTAGACTTCATTACAGTGATGACCAACTCCACATATGAACGCTGTCGGCCTGTGCAAAGAGCCTGTCTCGGGAGAGAGGCCACGTGACTGTGCTCGTCAGGACACACTTGCTGCCCACACAGCTTGCTTCCCACAAAATGCTGCTTCTGGCCTCTCTGAGCCCACAGGAGAGCCTACGCTGTTCTAACCCAGCCTTCCCAGGGGTCTAGAAGAAGCTCTAGAGTCCAGGACTCACAGGCTCTGTCCCCACAAAAACATGCAGCATTTTTCCAGGTGGGCCCCTTACTGCCCCAAATGGTCCTTAGTTATTCGTCCATGGTAAACGGCTCCTCTGGGTCCAGCTACTCTAGCACGTGCAAGGTGTGGCTAGGAAGCCATCACATGCTTCCCACGCAAGTCAGGCTCACTGCTATCAAGTCACCTGCCAGGAGAGGGGCCTATTGGCAATGGAAAAGGAGTATAGTGAGCAAGTTCCACAGAGTAAACAGACGATACATGGAGTTCACTGTTCACTGAGAAAGACAAAGGTGGTGCACGCTCAGGTAAGCACGGGAGAGGCAGGGGGCTGGCAGTGGCACTGAATCCAGACAGAATTGCCAACACTCAACCCTCTTGGCCTACAAAAATGGAAGTTTCAGATGGTTTAACCAAATAACCACATAGCCGCCCAAATCTTCCTGAAGCTATGAGGAACCACCATTTCAAATGTTAGATGCTACTTGGTGACTCTTTGTCTTCTGAACCCTCCTTGTTAGAGTTTATTTTCCACTCTCTAAAGTGCCTTTGAAATGAAGACTAACTTGGATGATTTAAGTCACTGAGGCAAATATGCAGAAATTAAAGAGCAATAATTGGGTTTTCCTCTTTTAAATAACCCTGTCTCTCACTTGCCCCAAAGCCCCATGAGTAACTATATTCCTTTAACAACTTAAAAATATAGAAAGTAAAATAAAACCTCAATCAACCACACTAACAGACTAAGGCGGAAGGTTTACCATTCGGTTGGAGAAGAGGCAATTCCCACACACATATGCAAAGAGCAGCTCGGGGTCCTGCAGAGACGGGTGAAATGTTCCTGACCCCAGGCCCTGAGCATCTGCCCGTTCTCCCTACTGCAGGGATGGCCTTAGGATCCACTCACCCACCTGGGCACGGCTCTCACAGGACAGAACTGTCAGCCAGATTCACTGGCTAATAGGCACGAAAATGAACGTGAATTTTTGAACAAACGTTTAAACAGAGGTGGGTCATTTGGTTGGTTTTGTGCTCATGTTTCATTAACAAAGAATGAAACAAAAATAAATGAACTAAATACCCCAGTCCTTGGCAATGTTAATTGAGGTTTCATTTTATAGGAGATTTTGTAAAGAGCTCAAGTTGCACAGTAGTTGAACACAAAATACATTTTTTCCTGCGATGCAGAGACATGAAGCTCAATGTGGGTTAAAGGCAATTGTGGTTAAAAGTCCTCCTTTCCCAGCTTGTCCCCCCACTAAGGGATGGCTCTGACAGTTGTTCCGGGCCACGCTGTCCCAGTGCTACAAGGACCCATGCCACGTCACAAGTCCGCGGCGTCCCAGCTCTCCACCGTGGGTCTCCAGGCCTCGAGTGCATGAATGAGCTCGGCCCCGGCGGCCTTCACAGTCAGTATCCACACCACATGCAGCCACGGCCACCCGCTCATTCATGGGCAGTACGTTTGGTGCCCTGTCCGAAAGGTGCTCTTTTTGTTTGTGTAAACGTAAGCCCATCCATTAAAACAGATATAAAATACCTTAACACACATAGACCCAAGGTATCTTGCAAATTCTATTGCAAGAAAATAGTGTGTTGCTATTTTAGGCCACTGAAAACAATTCAGTCAACGAAACAGAGAGAGACACGCTCCTTTCATAGGATAAACGCTTTTCCTCTGGCTCGGATGCCAGGAAAGGTGGAAGAAGGTTCACACAGAGCGATGGATCTGTTTCAGTCAAGAAATTTCAGAGGCCATATTTTAAAAGGAGCAAAATATAATTGCCAGTCGCAATTATGAAGTCAAAGTGGCTCCTACATGCATTCAAAGGTTAAAAACAAACAGCAAAAACAAGTTGAATGGTTAAGGAAAAAAAGATCCTCTGGTTAAAAAAAAAATGTGGCGCTTAACCACAAAAGACAAAAAAATAGTCAAAAGCACATCACGCTTCTCTGCTGCGCGTCACACGCAGGAGCAGGCCCCCCAGGACACACTGCCGAGGGGCCTGTTACCTTCAAAATGATCTCAAATGCAAAAGTGCCAGTGAAGACATAATCTGCGCAACCTAGCACCTGCAAGGGGGACACAGATCGGCCACCATTATTGCCACGGCTGCGTTAGAGTAAGTGAGGGTCAATGAAAAAGCCATTACCTTCAACAGGATTTCAACAGTAAAGATGGCTGTGAAAGCATAGTCAAAGTAAGCCAGTATCTGCAAGGCACAACATGTGGGGGATGAGAAGAATGCCTGGACAAAGGTCAACAGCTGCGAGCCCATGGGTCCAACCCCATAGGTGGTCAGGGACCCGCTCTCCCGGGACAAGCCCTCCCCTCCAGTGCTATGTGCAGAGATTCTCATAATGCCCCACCGGGTCCAATTACAGCTCATCTTTATGACCAGCCAGAGCATCTGGGAATACTTACCTCTTTAAGCATTCAGGCTGACTCTCCCAAGCCTCGCCTCTTTAACAGAGGCTCGTTTCTACAAGTGCTTTCTTAATAACCTTTGCTCATCAGAGCATCACACTGACAAATTACTTGGGACACCAGATAAATTAGAGCCTTACGCACATTGCAGATTTTTAACTGCATTTTTGGCTGAATGAGATATGTTGCCATCCATATTTGAGCTTCAGATTGGTGGAGAAATGTAAATAAAGGTGAAAGTGGCATCAAATGGGGCCAGAAGCTTCCACTTGGCCCCTCCAACCCTCGGGAGTAGATGCCCCTGTGGCACTGACGTGCGGGGCTGAGTCCTCCCAGAAGAGTCACACTGCTGGCGCTGCCCTGCTGCGAACACTGCTCTTCCCATCGGGCTGGCTTTTCACCTCGCCGGACCCCCCAGGGAACAGACTGAGCCAGCCTTTATCAGTCCAGGCGACTTACTCAAGATTCCTAAAAATAGCACCTACTCTCCAATCGCTGGAGTCCTTCTAACCGAACCCCTCCTGGGGCGTCCCTGCTGCTCCACAGCCATGGGGGCAGGAGGGCAGGGCAGGCGGGCCAGCAGCAAGAGGTCTGACCACTCAGCCAGGCTGCTCACAGCCATGGAGGGGGCAGCCAAGACTCGGCCAGTAGGAAAGGCCAGGTTGGCGGCATATCTTCATGACCACTGTGCTCTACGATTTGGCAAGAACTGAAGTGATCCAAGCTGCAGGGCCATGGAGACCACCCAGGCCAACTCCTTTCACTTTACAGATGAGGACGCTGGGGACAGGACTGGGGGCAGCAGCTCAGGTCACGCAGCCAGTCATGGCATTGCCGGGCCAGCTGAGAGCCACTTGTTTAGGGGTGGGGTGGCCCTACTGCCCTGCTATGTAAGCTGAGGACCCCCCGCTGCAGAGGCCAGCTCTCCTCGGCTGCAGTTCTTTCTTCAGAAAGCATTCATGGTCCCAACTGTTTCTATTTGGTGGTTTATAATATTGCTGGGACACTTTTGTGTGTCTGGGTTTCTGTGTAGGCAGTGAAAGGTATTTCCACCATGCTACAGGCCCCTGCCCCTTTGCTTCCCCTTCTAGATAACAGCAGGACTGTCCCTGCTGGAAGCCCCCCATAGCCAGACAAGACAAGCTTTTGCCGGGGGTCAAAGCTTAGATTCAAGCTGCTCTTTCCTCACTTGGACTCTATTCTTTTCTTCACTAATAACTCAGCTAAAGTCAAAAACACACATATACGGCAGGAGTCCACTTCCACGAGGTGTCTGACATGGCTAAGCCTGCACACAGAGAGGAGAAGGGAGGCTGTCAGGCTGGGGGAGGGAAACACGGAGCTCTGTTCAATGGGTGTTAAATTTCAGCTACATGGTCTGAGTAAGTTCTGGAAATCTGCCGCACGACATGGTGCCTGTCTGTAAGAATACTGTCTTGTCACGTAAACATCAGTCAAGAGGGGAGATCTCACGTTAGGTAGATCCCACAACAATAAAATTAATGCTGTAGTATTTTAAAAGCCATACACATACACATATGTACATATATTAAAAAAGACCAATAACAATCCAGGGAACAGCAGCAGCTAATAAATGAATGGGGAGGTAATTACAATAAAAAATAAGAACAGGAGGCCCCACGTAAACTAATTCTTAGCCAATCTGTGTTCTAGACTAGCTCCTGACCTCGTCTGTCACATGACGACATTTTTTTTCCAAACAGCTCTTCCACCCTTGTGTCTTCTTTCTATGATGGAACTCATGGACACCAAGGTTTTGTTCCATGTGAACGTTTAGACAGAGACGGCTTCAGAATTTCTAACAAAGCCCTCTTCCGAGGGTTCTGATTAAGCCAGGCTCCCTGCATCAAGCATGAACACCACCCAGTGTCTTGGGTGAGTTCTTTTGATAGGCGTATCAGAGTTCCCATGTTCTATCAATCTAACTGATTGCCTTGGCCAGGCCGCAAACCAAGAGCAGGGGGCGCGGAAAGCACTGCACAGGCTTCGCTGTCATAAGCAAAGGCCTTGCCCTGATCGGGTGACCTGTCTTAATCCTCAAATCTCTGAATGTCTGAGACTTACCAACCGGGCCAGGCAGCGATGCCTAATGGCCTCCCCCCACCCCCCGCCCCCGGTGGGCCTCCCTCCGCTGGCCGGGTGGACTGATAATCATCTGAAACTGCACTGGGATGCCAAGGCCAGAGGGTCAGCAGGCTGCAGTCTGGAGCCCTCTCGCCTCTGGACCCTTCTCAGCACCAGACGGATGCTGCTGGAGCTGCTCAGGCGAGAACCAGCAGAGGAGCCCGGCCAGATGAGAGGACGGCGCTCTCCCTGCCCAGGACCTGACACATTACTGACAGGAGCCAAACCCCTCCCTGTTTTCCCTGTGAAACTGCCTCCCGCCCACAAAGCGAGGGTCTTCCTCTCCCAGAGCCTCTGACCTCCACAGCCTGCTAGCTCCCTCACTCGCACTTCTCCTCAGCAGTGCAGCCAAGGAGCCTCCTGCATCTACGTCCATAGAGGAAGTGTCTTCCTACCAACCCTGCGTAAGAGCTTCTGGGCGTGTGACACCCTGGTTCCAACTGTCCCCTCTCCGGTGGGTGCTGCCACTGGGCAGGGATCTCAAAATAGGTGTGGATGTGAATTTGACCAGAGAGGGGAAAACAGGGACCAAAATGCTGGCAATAAAGCATGGAGAGGAAGAGGGGCAGGGACCTGTGTACTCTGCAAGTTACTGCAGAGTATTTAAATCAGGTTTAAGAGACATGGTTCAGTAAAGGTTTGTCCTCTACAACAAACCCCTCTGGGCTTACAAACCCCGAAACAAGACACTGCCGGTGAAGAGAGGCCCGAGCCTTAGCCCTGGCCTCTGCGGGCCCAGCCCCGCCCACCCGGCTAGCTGGCGTCTTACGGTGTTCCGGAAGGAGTGGCTGCGGATGGGGTCCTCGGCAGCCAGGGCGGCACTGCTCAGCATGATGAAGACAAGGATGAGGTTGGTGAAGACGTGGTGGTTGATGAGCTTGTGGCAGCCCACGCGGATCCTGGGGGGAGAGCACAGCATGGACAAGGCCCCGGGCAGGGCCCGAGCCGCATGCTGGGGCTGCTCCGCGGGGACGGGTCAGGCAGAGGACAGCTGTCCACGGCGCCACCCATGCCCCCACCCAGCCAAGCAGGACCGCCTGACCATTAGCCCCCAAGGGCCTGTGGGGCCCAGCTCTGTGTGCCACACGGACACCATTTGTCCAGTCCTGAAAAGTAGGGGGAAGCTGACACTCAGGTGGCCGAGCTGGTAAGGACCAGGGCAGACTGCCCATCTGGCCTGGCTGTGCTGCTTTCCCACCAGCACACGCTGCCTGGCTGCCAGCTTTCCTGGCCTCAGAGAGGGGTCCGAGGTCAGAGCTCCCGACAACGCTCACGGAACCTGAGAGCTATCCCTGTCTCGGTCTGCGGCTGGCTCGATGAACATATGACCACGCGAGCAGGACTGGGTGAAATCCCATGCTGTGTGCTAGCGTTTTTAAACTTGGGGCTGACCCACAACAGGCCCTCCTGAGAAAGCGAAGCGCCAGCTGGATCATGATGCAAGGCTGTGACGAGGATCCTACTGCCCAGTGACGGTCTTGGACTCCGCTGCCCCCGACTCCTGGCTACTTGGGGCCTGACTACACTTAACCTCAGTATTTGACTTTAGGACTTAAAGATTTTTTTTTTGCTTATACATGTAGGTTTTCCTTTGAAAAGATTTTTCTTCAGTTTAAGAAATACAGTCAACTCCGTAAGACAGGGACTCCTCGTCAAGTCCCCTCTTCAGGCGCTGCTCTCTGCTGGATGTGCCCCCTGCATGGCTCATAAGCGGTTAGCAGCTCAGTCTGGGGAGATCTTTCCAAGACAGTAGGGCAGGAGTGCTCACAGCTTTTTGGGGAAAATCAATCCATTCCCACCACTGATGCAGACACACTGAGATGAAGGTAAGTCACTTTAGCGAATAACCCAAACTCTCGACAGTGAGGGGCTGTGAGAACTGCTGTCAGATCTTCAGGGTGTGGGGACATGGCACACCTCGCCTCCCCTGTCTTCCCTGGGGGCCTGGGAATATACGAGTTCTTCTCTGCTGGCCAACAGCTACCTCTGAAAGTCTGGAAACCTTATCCGGGGAACATTTATTCCCTCTGCCACTTGACTCAATCCCAGATGATCTAAAACCTAGAAACCAGCTGGTAAATAGACATCTACCTCTTACGAAGCCACACCATGCTCCTGGAAGGCACCATATCACTTTAACACGAGAAATCTTATCTGAAGCAGGATAAGAGCTGAATAGAGTAGCTATTGCCTATGAAGTATCACAGAGGAATAATACTTCATTGCCGTAAAACTCAGCAGGGAAAAGTGACCGACCACCAGGCCACAGAGCTGGTTGGTCACGCAATTCCCATCACGGGAAAGCCCACTGGGGAACGAAGGGTCCTCTGTACGGAAACCACTTCATAGGGGACAACCTTGTGGGACACTCAGCCATGGGTCCAGCACCCGGAACCCGGCTGCACCCCGACAGCCCCCTGTCCAGGAGCCGGAGGGCCACGGGGAGTTGGGCAAGGCTGGACAGGAGGCAGCGGAGAGGACTCGGGCCTCCAGTGCCCAGGTGCAGAAAGCAGCCCTGAGCCCCTTCCTTCAGGCCACCCCAGCCACCCTCAGACCTGCAGGGCCACGCGGGAGACGCGGCAGCGATGCAATCAGAAGGGGTATTTACGGGTTGGTCTTGCTCAAGAGGAAGAAAGCACTCCCTTCAGGGATGGGGGCGATTTTCTCCTTCATGTTCAACTCCGAGATCCTGCGAGGCCGGGGGCCGGCTGGGACCTCCGGCTCGTCATCTTCCTCCTCCTCTTCCTCTTCGCCTACTTTAGATGAGACACGTTTTTAATAGGCATGTAATAAAGGCTGCACTGGGATCTGTATTACTGTTCTCAATCTCACATGAACCTCTATCACCTTCGTTAATCAAAACCCTTCAGGCCGTGGACTGAGCAGGCTGTGGGTGAGTGTGTGGTGTGGGAAGACCCAGCAGTCTGAGATCTGGGCACAGGGAAAGGGTGGCAACTGCCTTCCGCTGGCACCTGGTGGTTTCCCCAGTACCCTTGTGTGTGAGATTCAAGTCACACAGGGCTGTTCCCCAGGCTCACGGGATCCGCTGTCCCTTCTCCATCAGCCAATAAAGACACCAGCCAAATAGGCCAGTGGCCGGTGACACTTGTATCTGCAGGAACTGCTCACCTCCAGCAGAGATTTCCCAGCAAAGGCTGGGCTTGCCCTGCTCCCTCACACCTCCCTCTACTGCCTGGGAATCGGGTGCCTGTGGCCAAGAGAAAAGCAGGGCCGACTGCTCCACAAGAGACTGGGCCCTGGTCTCAGCGGCCTCAGTGGCCTGGCATGTGCCACAGCCTGCCAGCCACAGACTCGGCTGCTGATCTCCAAGCAGTAGCAAGGCCACATCCCCCACGAGCTGAGAGCCTGTCTCTGTCCACCACCATACCTGGGACATCACAAGGCGGGTAGGGGTCCTTGTCCTCATCCTCTTCTCGATAGTCATCAATTGTGACCTAGGATGACAGAGAGGTTTTGGAGGTGGGGAGACTCCAACTTGCATGCACATCAGACGGCCAAAGCACAGATTCAACCTGCCATTCAGCACTTGGAGAGAAGCTCCATTCAGAGTGTGCACGGGCTGTGAGTCTCTCGGGACTGCTGAAGGCCCCGGAGGATGATTCTGCTTAAGACAGCAGGTCTGAGGGCACATGAGGAGGAAACGTGTAGAAACCCTCCGCAGCCACAGCCCCATCCACGCCTCCTATCCCAATGACCCCGCATACCCTGCATGCTGCACTGTAGAGTCCTGTCTCCCTGATATAACCTGAGCCTCGTGCAGGCAGGGACCACACCAGTCTTCATTCCTGATCTCCAGTAACCACTCTCAATATGTTTTTACTCAATGAACAAATGATTGAATGAATGAAAGGCCCAGAGCACCCCTAAGTGGGGTGAAGTTTGACAGTATAGCCCAGACCCCTAGATCCTGAGACCTTGTTTGGCAGCAGACATGCATTAGCAATCTCTGATTTTAACCTGCACTGAGAAGCCACTAACAGGTCATGTCCGACCACACAATTCCATAAAGAAAAAATAAGTGGTCAGGCCAGTCAAATACTTGTCACACTGGTTATCTGCTGAAATGCTGGTTAACAAACAGCTAGCTTCCTAAATTCACCGAGAACCCCGAGAAGCCAGCGTCTATAATGGTATGCCGTACTCCATTACCACGCGGGACACTCCCACGGTGGGGGTACACACGCATGCCACACGGGATGGTCCCACGGTGGGGATACATAAATATCACACAAGACACTTCCACAGTATAAATGGTACATGATTCTGAAGTATCCACAGAAACATTTTGAAACCAAAAGGGGAGCATGCATACCTTGTTGTCACTGTTGGCTATCTGGTTGACCTCTGGTTTGTTCTTTTTATTTTCCAGGCTCTCTTTTCTAAGAGAAAAGTACACAAGAGACCAAGTCACCACACTGCTATGTGTAAAAATGCTAATCAGGGCTCTGACTCGACAGTGGCTGGTGTGACTGGAAACGACCCTAACGGTGAGCGCACAGCACAAACCACACCCATGTCAGCGCACTGGATCCACTACACGGGTCGCTGATGGACTCCCATCCCAGGGCTGATCAGCATGGAATGCAGCATTTATTTTATGATGCCAAAATTAACCCCAGCAGGGGACACATGTGACTCCGACTCTCAGCCCCAGAGGACAGACAGCCAAGCACCTGGGCTTTGCCCACAATCTCGCCCTTTTCGGTGGGCCCCACATGGCCACCCATGCCCACCACAGAGCAGCCGCATGAGGGCTGTGGCCGCTGTGGAGCCTGTGCAGCTCTGCCAGGCCTCAGCTGTGGCAGGCTCCCCAGGCAGCCCTCTAGAAAGCACCTCGGGCAAAAGTGGGGTTACCTGGCGATCTTCTTCCTTTCTTTCTCTTCAGCTTCCTCCTTCTGAGCTGTATTCAAACTTTCAGCATCTGCCAAATTGTCTACAGCGATGGCCAGGAAGACGTTCAGTAGAATATCTAATTTGAACATTTTAAGGGTACAACCCATTTCTAAACACAATAACACGTGGCCAACCATGGCAGTGTCACAACCCTCTGTGTCCTGGGGGGCCAGCAACAGAGGACTGTCCCCAGGTGCTAGATTGACTGAGGAAAGCCGGAGGACGGCAGCCCTTTTTAAAAGAAAAAGCTAGTAACATGGAAAAGATAGCTGGAAAGAAGCAAAATTAGAATTTTCTAAAACTCATGAAAACCTATGACCCACAATGCTTTCTTTGGTGTGTGCATGTGTGTGCATTTACACATGCACATGCGTGTGTCTCTACATATCTAGGTACCTATTGCTATGTATACATTGCGTAAAATCATCTAAAACACAAATATGACATAATTATGCATTTTACATATTGTATTTTGTTTCTTTTAAAACACACACACCTATAGCACATATATCCAAGGCACGCTTTCTGAAATAGATCCCTTTAAAAGGCTACATGTTATTCAAACGATGACCCCATTGCACAAGACAGCCTGAGCCTTTCATGTTTGAAATGGCCTTCAGAGCCCACACATACCTTGTTCACCACCCAAATAAACACTGACCAACTACATGTGTCTGACTTACTGCCAGATGGTGCCAGACTCTTCTTTGGAATAGTCCCGCTGTGCCTCTACCTTTGACGATTGTGCTGAATTTAATTTTTTCAAATAGTAAAAAGTGAGGTGATTACAAAAGTTATCAGGTTTTTGGCTTTGTCATGTTGTATGGGTGGTTCCCTTGAATGACTGGAGAAAAAAAATTCTGAACAAGATCCCAGATAAGAAGTTGCCTGTTCCTTGTTTGCTAGCAGGTCCATACATTTTCGAGAGGCACAGGGGTCAGAGGGCAACAAGCCATATCAGCTCCCTTCTCTCACACTGCTCTGGGCTGATGCACGGCCGTCTGTTTGTCAGACCGCTGGAGCCAGGGGCCCCAGGACAGAGTCACACCCCTGTCCCACATGCCCTGGGCACCCTGACATCGCCGCTGGGTTGCTGGACACATAAACAAACATAAGCATACAAGGTACTGAGGATGAGATGGCTTCCAGGGGATACCACGCTGATGAATCTATTCAAGTCTTTAAAGCGGACAGAAACGTGAGGGGATGATACTAAGACTTCGAAAATGCTTTTGGTAGGCAAGACTATCTTTTAACAGAGCTGCAATGACCCTGGGGAAGCAATTTGTCCTGAGATGAATGACAGCTTGGTAACACGAGCCCTCTTCTGATGGACGTGGGGCAATTGTGGCTTAGGTAGACATTAACTGTATTGAGAAGTCCTACCAATAATCTTAACGGAGAAATAATACATCTCTAGTCTTGCAATGACACCAAACTCTTTTGGGTAGTGGAAAGCCAATCCAGGCTAATAAACCACAGGAAAACCTTACAAGTTTGTAACAGATGGTTTCAAAGAGGGATACCCATCAACTGTATTTAAAGGCACTACCCAGACCTTCTTAAACAAGGTATGCTCTGGCATTCATTCAAAAAGGCCGCCACACACCTCCAAAGTGCACCCCAAAGGCACTGTTCTGGGTGCTGGAGACAAGATGGACTGGAGTCCCCACTCCCAAGGAGCATCTTTTAGCTGGGAGAGACAGATCAAACTATCTGAGCATTTCAGATAGCATTATACCTGCTGCAAAGGAAACACTACATGGAACCAGATGGAGTGGGGCGGCCAGGGCCTACTTTTCCAAGGCTTCAGGCTGGTATAATGCTATGGCCTAAAGAGCTAATCACAAGTAAACAGAAAAAACAAATACTGATCATTCATTGAACAAACATTTATCAAAGGCCGATGATGTGCAAGACCCCGCACCATAAGCCACAAAGCAATAAACACAAAGAAGAAAGGATTCCTGACTCTAGAAGTTTATCATCTGGTTGGGAAGATGGAGAAGTGCCCACCCCAACCTCCAGCAGAGAGCCGAGCCCACATGCAGCAAGAGACATAAGGATGAATCTGGCAGGAGAGCTCGCCTCTGGGTGGGGCACAGGCAGAGGTGGCTCCCTGCAGCCAGGGGTGAGAGCTGCATGGGTGCCCAGCAGGATCTCTGTGTGCTGAGATGGGGGTTTCACTGTCCTTACAGGTGGGCACTGGCGTTTCCACACTGACAGACCTTCACCAACAAGCCCAAGGAGGTGAAGAGGAAACAGCGAAAGGGATCTGGGACTTCTCAAGGAACAAATCCAGAATAAGATTCCCTAAAATGAAAAGATGAAGACCAAGAGGCGGTATTCATGTTAATGTCAATTTCTCTTTCTCCAGACACTGATGGAGGGCCTCTGTATGACAGGCCTCCCACTAGGCAGGGCGGGCACAGAGATAAAGCAGACACAGTGAAGGGTTACAGGGTCATGAAAGCTTCAACTGAGGTAAAGAGAGGCCTGAATTTTCTCAAGTCTTCGATTAATGAGTACCTCTTTGCAGGGAAATGGAGGAGATGATTCTGAGAAAGTTATGCAGCCTGATACAGCAGCCGGCTGACAGATGCTTGAACTCAGAGGTGTACACATCAGCAAAACAAAATCAGGTCCAGGGGAGCTGAGGTCAGCCCACTGAAGATGGGACCCCACCCATTAGGAAGGGTCTCCCTAGCCTCTCAAGCATGACAGCACAGAGGACAACCCGGCTTTGTCCTATGCTGCCCCTTGGGACCTGAGCAGGCACTGTGACATCAAGCTGAGGGGCCGCTGGTGCTGTGAGCCCACGCGCCATCTGAGGCTCCTTCCCCGCTGCCTGCTCTTGCACCCCAAAGCTTCACTGGGCCTCTGCCTCCACTACGCTGCCCCCAGCAGCCGAGGAGAGCAGACGGTGTGCTGAGCTGACAAAGTAGGGCCTCACTCCCCACAGCGGCTGCCGTGGCACAGGCACGCGGGGAGGGAGATGCCAAATGAGGCGCCGGAGCCGGCAAAGCCCGGGTCCGCGTGAAGGATACAGTTGCCACAGATGAAGAGGATGATGAAGTAGATGCAGACAATCATGCCTGAAGATGATGGGCCCCCGTACGCCATAATGCCGTCGTACATCACAGCGTTCCAGTCTTCGCCTGTCAGAATCTAAGAAGCCAGAACTGGGGTCAGCCGGCCGTGGACACCGAGGCTCCTCGGCGGCTGCCTCATTCTGGTGTGAGCTGGTTCCACGGTCCAGCTCGCACTGAACCAGCCCGCCTGTCATCCTGTAGAGGTTTCAGAGTCCATGGAGGGCTTAAATGGCACAAAACTGACTAGAGCGTAAAGGTGGCAGGGGTTACAGAAGTGGGGCCACTCTGAGCCCCTGTGCTGTGAATAACACGGAGGCACATCCCCGAACGGTTCCTGGGGGAGGGGAGGGCGGGCAGACTCACCTGGAACACCGTTAGGAGGGCCTGCGGGAAGTTGTCAAAGGTGCTCCGCTTGGTTTGCGTCTCATCAAAATTGAACTTGCCGCCGAACAGCTGCATCCCGAGCAAGGAAAAGATGATGATGAAGAGAAAGAGCAGGAGCAACAGTGAAGCGATGGACTTCATGGAGTTTAACAGAGATGCCACTAAGTTGCTCAGGGACGTCCAGTGCCTACAAGCCAAGAGGGGGTGAGCCCCAAAGGCCTGTAGGACGGAGCAGCACCCCCAACCAGGGCCGCTGGCCGTGCCTCAAACTCAGAACACCTGCAGCCAGACACACGTGTCCTTACCTGGTCACTTTGAAAATTCTTAAGAGGCGCACACACCGAAACACAGAGATCCCCAGGGGAGACATGATCTCCAGTTCCACCAGGATGGTTTCGGTGATCCCGCCACACACCACGAAGCAATCGAACCGATTGAACAGAGAGACAAAATATGCCTGCAGGCCCAAGCTGTACATCTTCACCAGCATCTCACAGGTGAACAGAGCCAACAGCACTTTGTTCGCAGTATCTGGAAAGACACGGGGGTCTCAGGGCAGCTCGGGCCCTCCCCTCTCCCCGAGCTCCCTCCCACCAGGTCCTGGGAGACGCCCGAGGCCCCCTGCAGCTGTCACTGCTGCTGCCCCAGCCCAGAGGGTGGCCCCAGCATTCATGGCCTGCTGGCTCAGGATCAGTACCGCCTCTGCCACCACCCGACGTGAGGCCCACACAGTCCTCCACCTGCTGGACCTCAGCTTCACACACTACAGAATGAGGAGGGGCAGCTTGACACATAATCTCCAGCACTTTCTAGCCCTAAAAGCCTACGATTCTGCATTTAGACCATCATACTATGTGTTTTGTTTAGATCAGTCACAAAAAGACCTGTCTGGTCTTGCTTACAGCACTACGATGAAAAAAAAAAAAGGAACAGCTGTCAACCAAGGTTACTCCTAACAGCAGAAAATACCCCCCGCAGGCTGGAGAGCTGGACAGAAACTGATCTGACTCGAGGCAAGGCAGGACCTCTCACTGGCTCAGAGCTGTCAAGCTCAGAATGGGCTGTCTCTGGGGTGAGCACCATGCCACACTGCTGGGGCATTCAAGGTAGAGGAACAACCACGCCTGCCAAGAATACCATAGGGGAAAATAAAGCTTCCAGTGTGGGCGGGGAGAAGGTATATGAGGTCCCTTCCAACGGCAAGATTTCTTGATCCCAAGTTGTCACAGGGTTAAGACAATGAGATGCTCTGGCATTAATCTGCAACCAGGTGCCTGACTCACCACACACCACAGACTGTACCCCCTCTAGGCACAACCTGCATTTGGGCAGTTCTGCTGTCTTCCAAGTTGATGTCACTAGAAACATTCCTGCACTCTATTACATCGATCAGGTAAGAGTAAAGTGCAGCTGGACAGCCTCGGGAATCCCAAATTCAGAACAAAAGGAGGGTGGCCCTCTGCTTGTACCTTGAATCTGTGTCAACCAGTCAGGCTGGTTGTAGTGCTCGGAGGAAATGGTTAAGGTGTTGAGAAACACCAGGACAATAACCAGCCAGTAAAACGTGACCGACTTCACGGCAGCCCTACATCTTCTGCGATTAAATCGGTTCCAGCGACGCCAGCGTCGGCTGAAAGAGAAGCAAACATTACTGCCTGCATGGCAGACACACAGCCTGATCCTTTGTCTTTCCCTCCGGAGATCCAGGCTGGGTTGGGTGCAGGATGTAAAGATGAGAGCAAACAGCACAGATGTTAACAGAGTTTGTAGTACAAATTACATTGGTCTTAAAACACTTTTCAAAGTGTAATCTTGACTTGATTGTACTAAATTCCCTTCCAATGGCTTTAGGTAATTGCATAATCTGTCATATGTGGTTCTCAAACTGGTTAGAGCATCTAGATATTCACTGGTTCATATGCAGATGCTCAACTGATCGCACACACACGCAGTGTGCAGTCCCGCCCGGTGGCACGCGAGTCTGCCCACACTATGGGTGCAGAGAGCCACTTCATTGTACAGAATTCACCAGGCAGCAAAGTGCTCTGGAACCCCTTTTTAGGGAAATGTTCAGTTCTTCCTTAAATCTGGGACGTTCCCCTGAGCCTGGCAGAGTTGTCAAAGCTGAGTAGGACATGAGTCTTTGTAATGAGTCATCAGGTGCCCTTTCTAACTAGTGAAGCCCAAAATATACCTTCAGGAAAGAGCCAACATTGAATCATGTTTTCATACAAATAAAAGGAGCCGAGCCAAACAGACAAGTACCATGTCCTCTACTGACTTTCGGTTCCGGTGGGTAATAATAAGGGAACGTTCTCTCTCCCTTAGCCTGTCTGTGAAAATCATCCCCTGCCACACTAGGGTTTGGTGAAGTGGGTCCCACGGCAGGGCTGGTTGAGCGGCAGTGTCAGCCCGCCCAGGCTGTGCTCGTGACAACGGTGGGCACTTCCTCGAGGGGCCTGAGACAGCCAGCTCTCAGGCCGCGTCCACACGGCAATGCTGGCTGATTCGGCTGCCTTGCTGTGCTCAAAGCACCGTAACGTAGGGACTGGGCAAAGAGTCGTGCCGATTCTTTAGCCAAGACCTGGAACAAGCAAGGTGCATTTTGTCATTGTGCTTGCTATGTGGTTTCCAATGGCAACATCAGTTGGAAATTGGACCAGTGCAGAAAAATTCTACGGAACACACTAAGGACCGTCCCCTCCAGATTTCTCCTGAACTGCATAACTCAGTGCACACAAGCAAGGTGGTGTGAGCAAGATCCAGCCTTGGGGGGATCTATTTATGCTGCGATAACAAGTCACAGGGGCCTCCCCAATCCAGGAGACCTCACGGTCCCAACCCTGAAATCCTGCTGTACTCCCTGGCCTGCCGTTCACTGGGTGCTGAGTGCCCGGGCTCTGGGCACATGGAGATGGTGAAGGCCTGTTCCCGGGGCCCCTGTGCTTGAAAAGGAGGCAGGGCTGTGGCAAATAACAAGCATAAATCCCTACTGAGCCGTACCCGGGGTGCCTGTACAGGGGCAAGGAGAAGGATGTGGCAAATGCTCGTTGGGGGAGTCAGGAAAGCTGAGGTTCCAGCTGGCTTTCCTCGCTAAAGAAGAGCTCACCAGGGGGGCAGGGGGAAGGGCCCCCACCCGGAGAAGACTGCATGGCCCAAGGGGCTGAGGCGGGCAGGAACAGCATACTGCGTGGAGAGCCGTGCAGTGCGGCTACGAGGTGGGGAGTCTGGGGGCTGTTGGAAGGAGGGGCCAGAGGGCAAGCCAGGGGCCAAATAAGGAGGGAATTTCTATGCCCTCTGGCAACAGAGTCATGGAAAGGCTTCTTTTTTTTTTTTAAGTCAGGTTTATTGATTATAATTTACCTATGGTAAAATTTGCTTTCTTTACGTAGTTGGTACCCACCACAACCAAGACGTGGACTATTTCCATCTCTCGGAGGACGGAGTACCTTCATGGCCCTCTGTGCTTAATCCACGCCCCTCCCTGGCCCCTGATCTGCTTTCTGTCCCTCTTGTTCTGCTTGATCCAGAACGTCCGTCCTACGAACAGAATCATACCAGATACAGCTTTCTGAGACGGGCTCCTTGCACTCAGCAAGAACACTTCTGCGTTGTCCTTGTATCTGTTGGTAGTTTCCCTTCTCATTGGTGGGCATTACTAAGAACTACGATGTGTCCACCCACTCCCCATTTGAAGGGTGTTTGAGTTATTTACAGTTTTTGGCAATAATTAATAAAACTGCTACAAATATTTACATAAAAACCTTTTGTGTAGGCCTGTATCTTCACTCCTCTTATCCAAATAAATACCTCAGACGTGGGATTGCTGGGCCACATGGTAAATGTATCTTTGACTTTATAAGAAACTGTCAACTTATTGTTTAAGTGGCTATGTCAGCTGACGGAGAGGAATAGATGAGGATTCCCAATGATGTGCATCTTTGTTAGAACTTGGTATCGTCAGGTTTTTAAATTTAATCCATTGCTATAAAAAATGTTTCTAAATGGCTATGTGGTGGTATCTCATGATTCAAATTTGCTTTTTCCTAATGACTGATGGTCATTTCACATGCCCATTTGCCATCCATCTCTCTTCTTTGGTGAGGTTCCTGTTAAAAAATCATTCCATATTTTTACAGGGCTGCTCTTATTATTCACACTATTCTTTATACATAAGGACTAGACACCAGTCCTTTATCGAATGTGTTTTGCAAGTATTTTTTTCTTCCAGTCTAGAGCTTATATTTTTATTTTCTCTCAAAGAGCAGTTGTTTTATTTTTTATGACTAACTGATCAGGTCTTTTCTGTTGATGTTATGGCCAGTGCTTTGGAAATGATAGCCAAGATATCTTTGCCTAAGCCAAGGTCACAAAGATTTCTCTCCTGTTTTCTTCTAGAATGTTTACAGATTTTGGTTTGACATTTAGCTCTACATCCATTTCAAGTTAGTTTTTGTATATAGTGGCCAAATGTCATTTGTAGTTGAAAAATATCATTTATATGGGAAAGTACACTAGTTACAGATACATGGTTCAATAAATTTTTACCAACTGTTCAGTTGCAACCTTCACCCAGAGCAAGAAGCAGAACAACAGGAGTGCCACAAAGCTGTGAAACATCCTTCTACGGAAAAGTTTTAAGCAGAAAGGTAACAAGAGGTATCCCTCTTGTCGGCTTGTTTTGGGTGCGACCTTCAGCACCCACCAGGCTGCTCTCCAAGGCAGGTGCTTCACATTTCCTGGACAATCTTCACTAGGAATGTCCCAGCCCACAGAGCACAAATCAAGTCTAGAGCAACTCCACGTAAAATGCAGAAGTCAGAATGTGAAAAAACCAACACACAGGCTTAAGAGAAAAACTACAAAGAAGATACTGACCTGAGCTTGGATTTTGAGATGGCTTGACTGAAACAAAGACAGAAAGAATATGATTCCTGTTAGGAAGGCTTGAGCACACTCTCCCCCAGCATTTCCACTGAGATGCCCCGACAAGCTGTGCACCCAAGCCTGGCCTCAGCATCCCTGTTCCTGCAGCGCCAGCTGGGCTAAGAGCAGAGCAGCGGGCGAGGGCTGCTAGTGCCAGGCGGGCCAGGCTGAGCGCCCCCCGGGCCCTGGGGCGGGAGAAGATGCTTGGCCGGGTGCTCTGAGCAGCCATGTCACACGCGGTGAGGCCAGGGCTCCTCCTCCCGCAGTGCCACACTCCCCAAACACATGTCAGCGGGGCCTGCCCTGCCTGAGCCTGAACCACTCATCTCAACAGCAGCTGTGCTGCCGTGGTCAAGGAAGGGGCGCCGGGAGCCTGGCCTGCTCCTAAGCGTGTGAGTCTGGGCAATGCACCCGAGCCTCGGCATTCTCATCTGCCTGACGGGGAGGACAGACCCCTTCCCCGCTCCACAGGGCTGCAGGAAGGTTGCGGCAAGGGAACAGAGGCAACTTCTCATCTTAAACTGTCCATGGCAGGTAATCGTGAACCTCCGCCAAGGAGAAGATCAAACTTTCTCAAAAACAAGTCCTGTACGGCACAGAAGTGAGCCCCAGAGGACCCAGCAGGAAGCACACACAGAACACAGCCGCGTGGGGCTCCCCAAGCAGGTGGCGCACTGCACATCGCCCCCAGCCTGCAGTGCCCCCAGTGCAGCCCAGTCGTCCAGACAAAAGCCAGTGGGTGTTAATGGGGTGGTGCCTCCATTGTGAGGAGCGGGTGCAGGCTCCAGAGTGCCAGGAGTGGAGGAGAGGGCCGGGTTTCATCTGGCTGTGTGCACCAGGTGGGGAGGACCCCAGGGGGCGGAAACTGGGACGAGCAGCACACTGCAAGCGAGCTCTGCCAAGCACTGGTGCCAGCACCAGCCTGGAGGGGACGGGGCCTTTACCCCCACCGCCGGCACCCCGAGGGCCCCGCCTTGGCTGCGCCTCTTCTTCTCCACCAGCACCTGGAGGACACAGGGGAGTGGCCGGGTTACCTGGCACAGCCTGCAGCAGGCCCCCCTCTGCAGGTCAGGGGCTTTGGGGTAAGAGGCGTGTGGAGTGCTGGGGGCTGGGGGCTGGGGGTGGTGGGGGCGAGCAGGGGTCCAGGGTGAGCCCAGGCCCTGCCTCACTTCTAAGGCTATTGCCCAGGGTCCCGCTGGAATCCGGAAGGGCCCCCTCCCAGTTGCCGCTTTAAGAATAGGAGGTGCTGTGGGGCGCGGGGCCCCCACACTCACCAGAGACTTCCACAGCAGCCAGGACGCTCGCCTTCACCACTTACGTTCTCTGTGTTCACAGACTCCGTCTCACTGGGTGGCACGCTGGCTGTGGGGAGAAGACATGCTTTAGGTGGCACAGTGCATGCCCAGGGGTGCGCCAGGCGCAAACCCCAGCCACGGGCAGATCCTCTGAGAATCTGGGAGGGCCCCCAGGGCCGAGAAGCCAGGCGGCTCCCTTACAGGCATCCCCTGTTCCCTGGAGAGCTGCAGAGTCCCCTGTGGGGAAGAGGCCCTGCCCATCCACACACTTCCCAAGGAAAGAAGCCAAGAGACCAAACCGAATCCCGTCACAGTGCCTGGCACCAGCTTATTCTCCTGACTGTCTGGTTTGCACAGATAGGTCACCAAAGCATCTCAGGTACAGCGGCGCCTTTGCTTGCCCCAGCAGGTATACTCTAGAAACCTGCGAATAGGCCAACACTTCATAAACAAAAACTTATTTTAAGCATACTGAAGGAGAAGAGGTATTATGGTTGGAAGAGTCCATGAAGGTGCCAAGTACAAACCTTTTAAAAAACTGGGTAACTCTGCTCATGTTTAGTTAGCCAATGCAATGTCTAAGTTCTGCTGAGCCTGTGAAGCCAGCGGGCACAAGGCTGGCACCAGAGAAGCCAGGACTGGGGCATCTAGGAAGGGCAGTGTTATGGATAGAAAAGGTTTTCTCCCACCCTGTGACCATAGGTTCCAGTGCCACCAGGGTCTCTGGGTATGTCCCACTCCTCCACAGCAGGGTCCTGAGCAGAAGCAGAAATGTGGAAATGCACCTACTGGTGTTGGGAAGTCCAGGGCCTACCCAGAGCGCACTTTTCATCTACTTCATTCAACCCTATAAACATTGTGAGTGTGTGATAGACACTGGGTGGTGAAGGAGGTGTGGGGCATGGAGACAGACCTGGGGAGCAGTGGAGAGGCAAGCTCTCAGTAGACTTCAGTTAACTGTGAAGAGAGCTGCCCCTGGAATCTGTGCAAGGAGTTCCAGAAACGGGGAGAAAAGAATGACTACTTCTGCTCTCGGGTCTGGAGGGGAGGCTGTCAAAGATCGAAGTGTGGGTGAGCCACTCAAATGTGCACTTCCATCCCCTGATGCGTAATTTTGAGATGTGGTGACTATTTTTGTAGACCCTGTGTTGTCAACAGGAAGGCCATCCCCTGTGGGCTCTGCCTGTGCAAATCAGCTTAGCAAGGACCCCTCAAGTCCTGTGTGCAGAAACTGGTAGTGGTGCTATAAGGCTACTGAAGATTCTGAAGCTCTCCTGGGAACAGGAGGGCATGGAAGCTGGGGCAGGTGCGCTCTGCGCAGCCACACACCTGCTGACCCTGCGGGACGGTGCACAGATGACAAGGACGAAGATGCCCTGACTCAAAGGGCCCAGACAACTGAGAAACATCTTCCCTGAGGGCCCCAGGGCTCATCTTTTGTGAGCACCCAAAAGAGACTTAAGCCCCAGAGGTGGGGGTCCCAACAGCCATGCCTGGGAGCACACAGGCAAAGCGGGCAAAGGAAGATCCAAGCAGAATTACAGCCCCGCACCACACCATGGGTATTCTCTTAGAAGTAACCCTTTTCTCCCTCAGCGAACTCAAAAGAAATCCACTGCAAACCTTGATTCACTTGTTCGTTACCCCATGCAAAAAGCAGACAAAAACCAAAAGAACTGAAAAGAACCCTGCAATGCAGCCCTGTAAAGACACAAAAACAGACAGACACACACTCACACACATTCATGCAGTTCTCTCCTCCACGACTGCTCCATGCTCTGACTTCAGCAGAAAGACTAAAAAATTGTCAAATTCAATGAGGTTCAGTTATGGGTTCCTCCAGGGTCACCCTTATCTTTAGGAATAAGAAAAAGAAATCCCAGCAGGAGACCCTTCCAAGTACAACCGTGAGTCATCTCTGTAATGACACGGGGGGTGGGGGGGCCAGGTGTCCCGCAGGCCCCAGTTAAACCAGGTCCTGACCCTGTCCTGGGCACAGTCCTACCTCCCTCTAGGCTGTATTTCTCCCTCCGCAAAATGGTGGTGCTAACTTCATGCTCTTGAAGATCACTTCCATCTCTAACAGTTTTACACTTCATGGTTCTAATATTAATCATAATTGTGACTTTAGCCATTATTTCCGAAAGAGCGAACTCCTTCTGAACAGGTTAGATCTTTCTGGCTTTTGACTCTCTGGGCCATATCCCATAAGGCCATCAGTACAGTCGCTATATTTCATTCCTAAAGCTTTTTCAAATGATCTGATTGAAACAGATAAATGACATCCTGCCTATGGGCAAGAGGGACACCATTTTGCAGTTCTGGCTCTGTGCCAAGAATTGAATGCAATGCGCTGGTTACTCCCTAAATTAAGTGGAGGTAAAGATAAGAAAGCCAAGCTCCCCAAACAGAAACTAAGAGAGGCCAACGCTGTGGCCCGCTGTCAGGGCTACATTGACAGAGCGAAGTCCTGCTCTCCAAGCAGACCCCATCCTCAGTGGGGGTGGGACGTGGCTTAGAGCAGGCTCTCAGGTTGACCAGATGGCAGTTCACCCCACGTTTGTGACTGAACTTCTCCAAAGTTCCCTTTTCTTGTCTGTAAAATGCGGACTACCAACCACAGGGGGCTGCTGGCAGAACTAAATGGGACAAACCCATGGGTCCTCCCACAGCGAAGCCACAGTGTGGGGCAACCACTGAGGCCTGTAAATGGCAACTCCAGCACTTCAGAAAAGCTCTCCTGCGCCCCCTGGAAGCAACGTGACTCTCCCTGGGTGGTCCAAACCAGCATCACTCTTCTTACTGCACGGAGGTATCTGGTGTGAACAATCTTCTACACTTCCCGATCAGCTCTGGGCACCTCTTGGTTTATCATTTTTCTGTCCTAAGTTATTTCTGTCTAGCTTAGCCTTTTGGAAGGACAGCAACTTTTCTGTCATAATTATTTGATACTTACAGAGCCACAGGCCCATAATAAACAAACTCTTCCAGAAAGATGTTGCCAGGAGGAGGGGGTGGGCGGGTGGTGGGGAGAGGTTGGTGGCTTGGCTAGAATGGGGTGGCCCCATCCAGACACCCAGCGGAGTCTTGATCCAGCCCCTGACCCTGAGCAGAGGAACAGGCCCTGCCAGGCGCTGGCAATGCTTCTGTGCACCCAGCCTCTGTCTCTGCCATGGGACAGCGTCTCCTTTTCCCAAAGTGTGGAAAAAAGCAGGTCCTGCAGGCACCGCTGAGAGCATCCCACCCTTCGCTGGTGCTAATATTCATCTCCTAATGTTAATAAACTGGTATGAGTTTCCCTTCACTTCGCCCCAACAGGATCCTACCTGCATTCAAAAAAAAATCAAGACGGGAGGACCGTAGACCATTAGACCAGAGGGGCTTCCCGGAGGACAGCAAATTCGGTGATTCCACAGATGGGGATGCTGTCCCATTTGCCTCAGGACACACAGCTCAGACCAGAGGAAGCCGCTTCCTACTCATTCCTTCCACGCTGCCACGCCACCCTCGAGGGCTTGGTCTACTCTTCAACACACAGCTTCACGGTTTGCTAGGGATAGATACTTTCAACTCCACAAATCAAAAGGTTCTCCAAAGCAAGCAGGCCTATTGTCCATCAGCACCGCTTTGGTGACCTGACAACCTTTATTAACCCTGGAGACCTGGTGCACAGCCAGACCACTTGCAGGGGACCAGCCCAGCAAATAATCAAGCTGCTAGTGACTACCGGGACTTTATAAAAATCCAGAGAGAATTACCAACACCCAATGGGCCAATTATTGGAATACAAGGATGCCCCTCTCTTCAACCAGCTTCCAGAGCATCACAACCACCCCATTCAGGGGATTCAGCGTGACAAGCGGCTAGGCTGCATTAGGGGTGCAGGCAGGGAGACCCTACCATGTCACTTGCAGGCAACAGTCCATTCTGCAGACGCAAGCCAGGGGGCCACCTGCATTTGGACAAGCTCTACTCCTTTCCCCTCACATGTTCCAGGGAGTTTTAGAGCTTTGTTGAGGAAGTTTTTTAAAAATATAAATTTAAAGACTATTTTCAGTGAATCTGGGTGAAACCAGGCATCAGGACACGCCTGTTGCCTATAATGAGAGGACGACTTGCCCTGCAACTTGCCTGGTAAAGATCTGGGGAGGCTCGGGGCCTACGCTTTGCAATCCATTCCAGCCTCTGGGATCCCCGGGGAGAGCTCTCCGGGACAGCTGGAGGCCTCTAGTGTGCACACACCGAGAAGGGGCGCTGAGTGCCATGGTGAGGACGTGGTGCCGGACAGCAGCCCAGGCTGGGGCCCTCTCTCTGGACAGCGGGTCACACCACTACCCTTTAATATTCATGTGGGGCCCAAATGCCATCATGGGTAATGCCACATAACATCAATTAGGGAAATACACTGCTTCCTAGGCAGTACAACTACTTCTCAGCCAAATCTGCCTGGCTTGGGAATTCAGAGGGAAATCAACACACACACACACACACACACACACAGTGAGTGAGTCTGTGTGTGGTTCCAAGATGGCAGCCCCAAAATTAGGTTCACCACTAACAGGCACAGTGAAACCTCAGCCAAGTGCCTTCAGGGATGGAGGCTCCCAAGGCCAAAACCTCTAGAAGAGATGCTAGAGATGCTCGGTCTTTGTCATTAGGGATGCAGAACAAGCCCCTTCCCCCGCTAGGCTCAGTGACCTAATCTATAAAAGGAGCTGTTGGGTAATATCATCTCTGGGACCCACTCACCTCTGACCTGCTAGAACCGCTGTGGAGAGGGAAGACCCACAGGCTGTCAGCACCGAGGGGGTTTCTCTCACGTTCCCCAGCTTGGCGAGGAGGGCAGGGAATGCACGGTCCTGTGAAGCCCCTGCCCACCACCCCTCCGGGGGCCACCAGGAGTCCAGCAGCTGGCCCAGGGGCCTGAGTCCAAGTCACCTCTGGGCAAGGCACTCCAGGGAACAGAACAGCCCCGCAAAAGCCAGGACCCATGCAGATGAGCCTACAGCTGCCCCTCCTCCTGCGCGAGCCTGGCCCACCAGCAGCCCCTTCTGGGGCACCCTGGCCCTGGAGCCTCACTCCCCTGTGCTCCACAGGATGGACTTTCTCACACGTGGGGACTTCTTTTAGCACTGCCCTCCATGCCCTGGCAGCCTAAGCCTCTCACTCTGGGGGGAGAGAAGGCTGGACCACTGAGCAGGGGCAGGATGGTGGCTGCCTTCCATGGGGACAGGGCACCCGAAGCCAAGACTGTGGGTTTTTATCTTATTTTCATGACAAGCTGGAGCAACACCATGACATCCCCTTAAGGAATTCGCCTGTGCCTGCTAGGGGTGACACGCTCAGCTGCCACAGGATAACAGACTCGCCGCTGCAAAGAAGCCAGGCTCTTCTTAGAGAATGTGGGTCAAGGCCAGACCAAGGTCCTATGTCCAAAGCAAGAATTATGTCCCGGCAGTAATGCAGCACAGCACCCACATGGGCCCTTGCCGCCCCACACCGCCAGCAGTACCAGGGCCTCCGTGAGGGTCCCTGGAATCTCAGTCAATAAAAGACTCCCTCTCAAAATAGAGAAAGCTTCCTGAAAACATTAGGATGCTTCCTCTCCCTGCAGATCTGAGAAAGTCAATGGAGAAGGCTCAAGAATCCTGGAAAAGTCGCAGGGTTCGAGCCTGGACTCAGGAGGGTGGGCACCTACACGCCCAAGGGGAGGTCTCTTCTCTTCTGGGGACAGCCCCGCGCCTTCTCATGGTGACCCACCGAGGCTGTGGTCCTAGGGCAGTCTTTGAAAATGTTTTTTCTTGCATCCAGGACGGTGTTTCCCACTCAGCTGAAGGCGGTGGTCCCCGCGGGGGCCTCCTGGAGCTGCATCCTGCCCGGATCTTTGCCGCAAGCCCTCTGCGCACACTGAGATTGAACAAGTCAGCCCTGTCTCTGCCCCGGCTCTGCCACCTTCATGCACGTTCCTTCTCCTCTCGGGGCCACAGCGTGCTCTGGGAATGACATCTGACACCCGCTCTGATCCTTTCCACGTTCAGGTCTTCTGGTGCGAGCAGGACTCTGACACGACCTTCAGTCCGACCAGCCATGGCTTGTCCAAATCCCATAAGCCTGGAGCTCAGCATTCCCACAGATAGAGGCCACTCCTCAGAAAGCAGTGCAGTGTGTCCCCTCTGCTCTTTTAGCAGCTGGCTGCGTGTCCCTTCAGTCTCAATCATCTCAGATAGACTCTTTCCCCAGGGCCCATCTTGGAGGCAGTAACCAGGTGGACTGAGTGGCGTGCCAGGCAAAGCCTCGTGCTGCAGGGGGTACAGCAGTGACATGGGCAGCCAGGGCAAGACACCAGCTGTTTGCATAAGTGCCAGGCATGTTACCCAGGGTTTCCAATAAGGAGCTAATGTGTAGCATTATTTTAAAGCACAGCTTCACACATAACTGTCTCCTGCAGGGGCCCTCACCTCATTCCCACTCACAAAGGAAAGGGCCCCAAATCCTTGCACCCTAGACACATGTGCTAACATCATTCTTAAAATAACACTTCCAACTTTAGCATGGTGCTGGGCAAACCAGCCAGGAAGCGGAAGACCAAGAGGCCATTTGCAAAATGGAACCTGGAAAAAAAAAAAAAGACCAGGCAAGTAACATCATTGGAATTTCTAAACAGTTTAGAAGAAAAAGCATCATTTGGGAAAAAGTGTTTAAAAAGTCTGTCTTCCAGACTAAGAATATTCATGCTGAACTAAATAAATTTTCTGAGTCGGTTCAGCTGCTTCTCCAAAAGTACGGTTCAAACGAAAAGGAAACCACAATGCTATCTGGGCAAAAACAGCCGAGTCTCAAGGAAAGGAGAACACACATGACTAAGTTTCAAAGAAATCAAGCAATTAAGACGGGGGCATCTTATAGACACACCACGCAGACACATGCACTTCACACCATGCCTGTGTGCAAGGAAAGGCGTCCGGTCTCGGAGAAGAGTCTCCTGCAGAGGAAGCCCCGTCAGCCGTTTACCGTGTTCTCTGGCCCTGCGCTGGTGAAAGCAGCCAAGCCTCCTTTTCTTCTTATCCTCTCTTAGCAAGTCGGCCACTGTGACCCCTTCAGGTTGAACATAGGCAGTTTCATTATGACTCAGCAGAGGGCAGCATGAGCAACACAAACAGGGCCCGAGGGCACGAGAGGCAGCCACGGTGCCATATGATCCCCCACACCGGATCCGTCCTCCTCCTGGTTAGAAACCTGCAGCCCGGGGTCTGAGCAGCAGAGCAGAAGTGTACTTTCTAGAGCTGGCGTGCAGGATGCTGGTCCTTCAGGGCCCGTCCTCACGAAGCAACCTGCTGACCCACTAGAGACAAAGGTTTCCAGCGTCTGCCTGCCCCCAAGAAGGGCGTTATGGAGCAGGCACCCAGCAGGTGTAGGGGCAGGACACCAGGGGTTGGAAGGTGGACCCTGGACAGGGACAGACCAGGTCTAATCTTGGCCCTGCCACTTCCCAGCCAGATGGCCATGGACAAGCTACTGGACTTGCTCAGCTGTAGTTTCCTCGCTCACAGGATGCTAACAGTCAGGCCTGCACTCAACAGGGTAGTTTAAGAGGTAAAGAGTAAATGCAGTAAATCGAGCATTAGCAAGGCATGGTCAGTTACGACTACAAGTTCCCTATGGCCACTGGGTCACAAGAAAAATATTCGAGGGGCTCTTAACTCCTTCCAGCTCTGTGACAGGATGGCCACTCTGGGCTGGCAGATCTCAGGAGGGGAGGGACCTGCAGAGCAGTGGGAGCTAGGCCCGGGTAAGGGTGTGGGGGAAGCCAGCCCTGGCCAGACTGGTGGGAGGGTAACCTGGTGCCACCTGGCCTAATGCTCCCAATTCTAAGGTGAGCATCCTCTGGCCCAGCCAAACCCCTTCTGGTAATCCCTCCCACGAGAATGTGAGCATGAGCATGAGATGGGTGTGGCATTTGCGGGGATTTGTGGGTGTGGCTAATGTGCGGGCTGCAGCAGAACCTGGGTCCGAATCGCAGCTTTGTCACCTAACAGTCATGTGGCCCTGAGAGGTTTTCGCCTCCTGTGCTGCAGTTTCCTCATCTGCCAAGTTCCCATCACACAGAGGTGATGTGTGGACGTGTCTGCAGCCCTTAGAACAGTGTCTGGCACAGGAAGCACTTGCTGAACGTGGCTGTTATTATTCTGTTCTTTCATTCAGCAAGTAACCCCTGGGAACCTCTGCATGTGACAAAGACCCCTCGAGGTGGCAGCCACACAGTGAGACAGACACAGTCCCACACCACCGCCCACGGAGCTCATGGTCTCATGGTGGAGGACGACATTCATCAAGCACACAAACAGCCTCACAGAACCACAGGTCTGACAACTGCTGTAAGGTACAGATCCCCATGCTGCAGATAGTCTATTGGGGCAGCATTTATAAGAGCAATTCATTGAAAATAGGCAAAATGTTGTTTAAAAAACATGGAAAGATGTCTATGGCACACGGTTCAGTGAAGAAGGCAAGCTGCAGAACCATCTGTGTGGGGTGATGTACAGCAGGGGCCTATGTGCACCTTGTCTGTGGAACGTCACCTGTTCTTCCGTGCACAGGTGCCATCAGCAAGAACAGGGCCCCAACTACTGAGTCTGGTTCCCTCTAAGAAGAGGGACAAGAAAATGTTACTTCCTCCTTTGTACACTTTGATATAATGTGATTTCTCTGCAACAGGCAAATATTAGTTTTGTAATTAAAATATAATAAAAAACAAACAAACACACCTCTGACTTGGAACTCCAGAAACCTGGCTGGAGTGCCCTGCTCTACTTCATCTCCAAGCTGGGGCAGCCATCCCTGAGTCGGGGTCTGTCCAGCAATTCCAAGGCCTACCCAGGGCAGATGACTGCTCCCAGCACCTCCCGTGGCCGCTGCCGCCGGGCCCCCGGACCGGCACTTCCAGCAGCCTCTCCCAGGAGGACAGTTGTGCTGAATGCCCACTTACCACTGCTGCTGTTTGCTTCATAGCATTTAATTCAATGTTTTCCACTTTTGAACTTGTGTCCTGAAGTAGTTTAATTGTGATGAAGGTGGGTTTATAAATCCAGTTTTCAAGACCTGACCTTTTAAATGCAACTGGTAATGTGCACGCCTTGTGCTTGCAAACGCTATGCCACCCCTGG
>JAVSCE010008538.1:0-17746 GCA_032199065.1 Smutsia gigantea | reverse complement strand
TGTACCTACATTATAATATTAGTGTAAAGGAAAAGAGAGAATGGGTGTGTAACATCTGTGGTCTCTCCCAGTGACCTTCACTTAAGTTCCCTGCCAAATAAAACTCTGCCAACATCTGATGAAGGCTGAGCAGGCACAGGAGGCCTGCCCTGCGCTGACCTCTTACAGGAAAAACGAAAGGGACTACCTCAGAGGTCGTGCGGGAAACGTCGTTCCTTACAGCACTGTGCTTTGGTACTTCGCAACTGTACTAAAGCACCTCTTTAATTTGTCATTCCCACCAAGCCACGTGGGGGCAGGGCTGTATCTCATTCACCCAGGTTTCCATCCCCAGCACCTGGAGATACTCAGTAAACATTAGAAGAAAGAACAGAGTTGGGGGCCCAATATGCAAAGAATAAGGCGTGGTTCCTGTCCTCAAGGAGCAAGGATTTGGGGGAAAGGTCCACTTGGACTGGATCTTAAAGAAGGAAGTTTCACCAGGGTGGACATGCCTATTTTCAGGCCTCTGCTAACTTACTATTTCAGGCATCTGCTAAACTTACTATTTCAGGCATCTGCTAAACTTACTACCCACAATTACTATTGCGGGTGTGTGGAGTGAGGAAGAGATAAGAGGGCAGAAGAGAATGCGAGCAAATGCAACATGAAAGGGAATGGCATTTTCAGGGAGTATTCCAGGAGATGCAAGAGGGTGAGGTCACCTTTGAAGATGATGCCAGTTTGGATGCATTAGTAAGAATATGACTCCCATGAGTTAACATTTTTATAACTTTTCATTATGATTGTTTTAAGATTTTTTAAAAGTGTGATGTTTTAAGTAGCATATTCCATTTGGTGGAAATATTCTATTTATTTAATGATAGCTTTTCAAGGCTGGAAACACTTAACCTTGACTCTCAGATCATGATGCATTGTCCCCTATAGTAGTCTCTAGCCACATGTAACGATCAAACACTTGAAATGTGGCTGGTCCAGATTAAGATGTCCTGTAAATATAAGATACATGCCAAATTCCTGAGACTTAGTATGAAGAATGTAAAATAGCTCAGTAATTTCTTATATTGATTACATGTTGTGATAATATTTTGAATATTTTGAGTTAAATAAAAATATTACACTAATGTAATTTTAATATTAATGTTAATCTTTTTTCTTTTGAAATAAGGCCACTAGAAATTTTAATTTTTAAATTAACATACAGTATAATTCACTCTTTTTCATGTACAGTTCTGAGTTTTGACAAAGGCATAGTCATATAACTAGTTCTACAATCAAGATACAGAACAATTCTCTTACCCACCCCCAAAAACCTCTTATGCTGAAACTTTGTAGTTAACCTGCCCTCCCCCCTGCTGCCCCATACCCTGGCAGCCACTGATCTGTTTTCTGTTGTCCCTATAGCTTTGCTTTTTCCAAAATAACATATAAATGGAATGTTAAGCTTTGTAGTCTGTTTTTTTAATTGTGATAAAAGATGAATACATAAAACTTGCCATTTTAACCATTAGGAGGTAGTCTTTTGAGCCTGGTTTCTTTCACTTAACATAATGCATTTGAGATTCATCCATGTTGTTGCATGTAAGTGTTCCTTCTTTTTAAATTGCTGAGTAATATTCCGTTATATGGATGTACCACCCATTTATCTATTCATAAGATGAAGAACATTTTAATTCTGTCCAGTTTGGGGCACTGATAAAAAAAACTGATCTGAGTTTTCATTTCTTTGGGGTAAATACTTAGTATTTACTTAGGGGTAAATATACAGGAGGATTTTGGTCATAGGCTAGGTATACACTTAGCTTTATAAAAAAACCCTACCAACTGTTTTCAGAGTAGCTGTACCATGTTGCATTCCCACCAGCAACATGAGGGTTCCAGTGGTCTGTCCTTGCCAGTGGTTGGCAGTCTCAGGTTTAACTCTGTCTTTGTTTTTAGCCTTTCTAATAGGTATGTGGTGGTTTTACTTTGCGTTGTGGTTTGAATTTGCATTTCCTAATGACTAATGCTATTGAGCATCTTTTCAAACACTTCTTTGCCACCCAAATATCTTCTTCGGTGAAGTTCACATCTTTTACTCTTTAAAAAAAAACTGAGTTTATTGCTACTTTCAAAAACAACAAACATGAACAATAAAAATAATAAACTCATGCCTGTCCTTTGGTCAAAGAGATCTAAATGGAAGATGTCTCAGCATATATCCTTGCTGGGACCACATGGTTGGGGGTTGGGGGTGGTGGGTGGAGACAGAGGTAGGAGAGGCCTCTTCAGCTCCCGCCCATTTTCCCACATTTGTTATGAAGCCATCTTAAAAATTCACCAAAAACAACGGTAAGGCTAGGAGGAAAAGCTAGGTAAAATTAGATACATTACTAATTTGGTAGCAACAAAATTATTTTGGCCCCAAATAACTTTTTAAAAGAACGTTTAAGAAGCTATTGTTTTAGCCATGAAAGATTGATGAAAGACATCTTTAACAACTAGTGAAGACATCCTTTCCACTGGTTGGAAATAGTAAGTTAAGCAGATTCCTGAAAATAGACATATCTAAAGCCCATCCTTCTTTTTCTTCTTCTGCCTCCTATTTCCTTCCCTTACTGAACTCTGTGGAAGAAATTCCTTTATTAAGCACCTAAAATATGCTAAATATTATCGCTGTCACTCCACTAAGGTTTCAAAGCACAGATTTAGAAGCCAATTTAATAACGTGATTAAGATACAATTTTCCAGGGGTTGGCTTTTTTTTTCTTCTTTTGTAAAGGGTCAAATAATATTTTGTGCTTTTCAGGGCAATATGGTCTCTTTTACAGCTGTTCAGCTCTGCTGTTGTAGTGAAAACCAGTCATAGACAATATATAAACGAATATGCATGATTGTGTTCCAATGAAACTTAATTTATGGGCACAAATTGGAATTTCATATGATTTTCACATGTCACAAAATATTCCTTTTTTGATTTTGTTTAAGTCATTTAAGATTTTAAAACAGTTTTAGTTCATGGACAAAAACAGGCAGTGGGCCAGGTTTGGCCTGTGGGCCATAATGTGCCTATACCTGCAAAATAGAACAAAAGAAACAGGGTACAGAATTGTATTTACAGCATGATTTCCTATAACAAAAAAAAAGGGAGACCTACAAGACTGAAAGTAAATCTATAAAATGTATTTGTAGGTATTATTTTTAGTATTATTAATATACAATTGCATGAGGAACATTATGGTTCCTAGACACCTTCTATTATCCCCACCACATACCCCATTACAGTCACTGTCCATCAGCATAGTAAGATGCTATAGAGTCACTACTTGTCTTCTCTGTGTTATACTGCCTTCCCTGAATCCTCCTCACCCTGCTACATTATGTGTGCTAATCGTAATACCCCTTTTTTCCCCTTATCACTCCCTTCCCACCCATCTTCCCCAGTTCCTTTCCCTTTGGTAACTGTTAGTCCATTCGTGGGTTCTGTGAGTCTGCAGCTGTTTTGTTCCTTCAGTTTTGGCTTTGTTCTTATACTCCACAGATGAGGGAAATCATTTGATACTTGTCTTTGTCCACCCGGCTTATTTCACTGAGCATAATACCTTCTAGCTCCATCCATGTTGTTCCAAATGTCTGGATTTGTTTTCTTCTTATGGCTGAATAATATTCCATTGTGTATATGTACCACCTCTTCTTTATCCATTCATCTACTGATGGACACTTAGGTTGCTTCCATTTCTTGGCTATTGTAAATAATGCTGCGATAAACATAGGGGTGCATATATCTTTTTCAAACTGGGCTACTGCATTCTTAGGGTAAATTCCTAGGAGTGGAATTCCTTGGTCAAATGGTATTTCTATTTTGAGTTTTTTGAGGAACCTCCATACTGCTTTCCACAATGGTTGAACTAATTTGCATTCCCACCAGCAGTGTAGGAGGGTTCCCTTTCTCCACATCCTCACCAACATTTGTTGTTGTTTGTCTTTTGGATGGTGGCCATCCTAACTGGTGTGAGGTGATATCTCATTGTGGTTTTAATTTGCATTTCTCTGATGATTAGCGATGTGAAACATCTTTTCATGTGCCTGTTGGCCATCTGAATTTCTTCTTTGGAGAAGTGTCTATTCAACTCCTCTGCCCATTTTTTAATTGGATTATTTGCTTTTTGTTTGTTGAGGTGCGTGAGCTCTTTATATGTTTTGGATGTCAACCCCTTATCGGATATGTCATTTACGAATATATTCTCCCATACTGTAGGATGTCTTTTTGTTCTACTGATGGTATCCTTTGCTGTACAGAAGCTTTTTAGTTTGAAATAGTCCCACTTGTTCATTTTTGCTTTTGTTTCCCTTGCCTGGGGAGATATGTTCATGAAGAAGTTGCTCATGTTTATGTCCAAGAGATTTTTGCCTTTGTTTTTTTCTAAGAGTTTTATGGTTTCATGACTTACATTCAGGTCTTTGATCCATTTTGAGTTTACTTTTGTGTATGGGGTTAGACAATAATCCAGTTTCATTCTGTTACATGTAGCTGTCCAGTTTTTCCAACACCAGCTGCTGAAGAGGCTGTCATCTCCCCATTGTATATCCAAGGCTCCTTTATCAAATATTAATTGACTGTATATGTTTGGGTTAATGTTTGGATTTTCTATTATGTTCCACTGGTCTGTGGGTCTGTTTTTGTGCCAATACTAAATTGTCTTGATTACTGTGGCTTTGTAGTGGAGCTTGAAGTCAGGGAGCATGATTCCCCCTGTTTTATTCCTCCTTCTCAGGATTGCTTTGGCTATTCGGGGTCTTTTGTGGTTCCATATGAATTTTAGAACTATTTGCTCAAGTTTATTGAAGAATGATGTTGGTATTTTGATAGGGATTGCATTGAATCGGTAGATTGCTTTAGGCAGCATGGCCATTTTGACAATATTAATTCTTCCTATCCATGAGCATGGGATGTGCTTCCATTTATTGGTATCTTCTTTAATTTCTCTCATGAGTGTCTTGTAGTTTCAGAGTATAAGTCTTCCACTTCCTTGATAGGTTAATTCCTAGGTATTTATTCTTTTGGATGCAATTGTGAATGGAATTGTTTTCCTGATTTCTTTTTCTGCTATTTCACCATTACTGTATAGGAATGCAACAGATTTCTGTGTATTAATTTTGTATCCTACAAGTTTGCTGAATTCAGATATTAGATCTAGTAGTTTTGGAGTGAATTCTTTAGGGTTTTTTATGTACAATATCATGTCATTTTCAAACAGGGACAGTTTAACTTCTTTCTTGCCAATCTGGATGCCTTTTATTTCTTTGTGTTCTCTGATTGCCATAGCTAGGACCTCTAGGACTATGTGGAATAAAAGTGGGGAGAGTGGGCATCCTTGTCTTGTTTCCGATCTTACAGGAAAAACTTTCAGTTTCTCATGGTTAAGTATGATGTTGGCTGTGGGTTTGTCACATATGGCCTGTATTATGTTGAGGTACTTGCCCTCTATACCCATTTTGTTGAGAGTTTTTATCATCAGTTGATGTCGAATTTTGTCAAATGCTTTTTCAGCATCAATGGAGATGATCATGTGGTTTTTGTCCTTCTTTTTGTTGATGTAGTGGATGATGTTGATGGATTTTGGAATGTTGTACCATCCTTGCATCCCTGGGATGAATCCCACTTGATCATGAAGGATGATCTTTTTGATGTATTTTTAAATTCGGTTTGCTAATATTTTTTTGTTGATATTTTTAATTTTGTTAACTATAAAGACTTCTTATCTTGGCTGCCAATGGATTCAAGATATATGATTTAATATCAAAGGACAGTATCAAGGCAGTCATAATGAGGTAGGGCAGGGACATGGGACAAGCATCCTTTCCTGCCTATGATGAAAAATACCAAGATACAAACAGTATAGTAAGAAAGGGAGGGACTCCATGTTAAGGATAAGATTCCATTTTAAAAACCAGGGAGTTAGGAGGTAAGATTCCTAAGATATTCTTTGGTAATCAGGTTTGCTAATATTTTGTTGAAAACTTTTGCACCAATGTTCATCAGGGATATTGGTCTTTAATTTTCTTTTTTTGTGGTGTCTCTGCCTGGTTTTGGTATTAGAGTGATGTTGGCCTCGTAGAATGAGTTTGGAAGTATTCCCTCCTCTTCTACTTTTTGGAAAACTTTAAGGAGATTGGGTATTAGGTCTTCACTAAATGTTTGATAAAATTCAGCAGTGAAACCACCTGGTGCAGGGGTTTTGTTCTTAGGTAGGTTTTTGATTACCAACTTAATTTCTTTGCTGGTAATTGGTCTATTCAGATTTTCTGTTTCTTCCTGGGTCAGCCTTGGTAGGTTGTGTTTTTCTAGAAAGTTGTCAATTTCTTTTAGGTTATCCAGTTTGTTAGCATATAATTTTTCATAGTATTCTCTCATAATTCTTTGTATTTCTGTGGTGTCCATAGTGATTTTTCCTTTCTCATTTCTGATTCTGTTTATGTGTGTAGACTCTCCTTTTTTCTTGATAAGTCTGGCTAGGGGTTTATCTATTTTGTTTATTTTCTCGAAGAACCAGCTTCTGCTTTCATTGATTCGTTCTATTGTTTTATTCTTCTCAATTTTATTTATTTCTGCTTTAATCTTTATTATGTCCCTCCTTCTACTGACTTTGGGCCTCATTTGTTCTTTCTTTTCTAGTTTCATTAACTGTGAGTTTAGACTGTTCATTTGGGATTGTTTTTCATTCCTGATGTAGGCCTGTATTGCAATATATTTCCCTCTGGCACGGCCTTTCCTGCATCCCACAGATTTTTTGGTGTTGAATTATTGTTATCATTTGTCTCCATATATTGCTTGATATCTGTTTTTATTTGGTCATTGATTCATTGATTATTTAGGAGCATGTTATTAAGCCTCCATGTGTTTGTGGGCTTTTTCATTTTCTTGAGTAATTTATTGCTAGTTTCATACCTTTGTGATCTGAGAAGATGGTTGGTACAATTTCAATCTTTTTTAATTTACTGAGGTTCTTTTTGTGGCCTGCGATATGATCTATTCTTGAAAATGTTCCATGTGCACTTGAGAAAAATGTGTATCCTGTTGCTTTTGGATGGAGTGTTCTGTAGATGTCCGTTAGGTCCATCTGTTCTAATACGTTGTTCAGTGCCTCTGCCTCTATTTATTTTCTGTCTGGTTGATCTGTCTTCTGGGATGAGTGGTGTGTTGAAGTCTCCCAAAATGAATGCATTGTATTCTATTTCCCCCTTTAATTCTGTTAGTATCTTGGGATGAGTACGAGACTGGACCCAAAAGCCAAGGAGTGGTGTGGCACAAACACCTACACTGTGTGGTTTCTCTGGGCGGGGCCACTCTCCCACTGTTCCGCAGCTGTGGTGGATGGGCTGGTCCATTTGCAGCGCCGGTCAGGGGCCACCTACACTGGCTAAGTGGGGTGCTTACATACAGCAGTGTAGTGCTCTCTTTAAGTAGCCCCTTGAGTGAAGAACTCCAACGCTTATTGGGGCCAGTGACATATACTAATGCAAAGCAGGAAGAATTTACTTTAGAACCATTAGTAGCAGAGAGTCCTTATTGGGAGGGAAGATGCATGGTACACAGATGGCTCCAGCCATGGGCAGCCCCCAAAATGGAGGGCCATAGCTTTCCTAAGACTGAGACAATATGGATGGAAGATGGTGAGGGGAAGAGCAGCCAATGGGCAGAGTTGTGGGAGGTGTGGCTTGTGATCAACCATGAGCCCTCTCTTATAGTCTGCACTGACAGCTGGGCTGTCTATTGGGGCTTGACCCTGTGGCTACCAACCTGGTACTATGCCAACTGGCTGGTTGGTCACCAACCCTTTTGGGGGCAAGAATTGTGGCAAGACTTATGGGCCTGTTGTCAGACTAAAACAATTACAGTATATCATGTGACAGGTCATTTGCCAATGGTATCCCTAGGAAATGATGAAGCAGATAAATTGGCCCAGATACTTTGGTTAGAAGGAAAGCCTGCCTCTGATATAGCCCAATGGTTACATCAGCATTTGTTGCATGTGGGGCAAAAGACAATGTGGGCTGTAGCCCGCCGTTGGGGCTTGCCTTTGAAGAAGTTTGTAGAGCCCGGCAGGAGTGTGTCTATGCTCTAAGAGGGACTTACACTGAGTTCCACAGTAACATGGGACAACAGCTAAGGGGCTGATACCCCTCGTCAGGTGGCAGACAGACTATATTGGGCCTCAACCTGTGTCAGAAGGGTATTGGTATGCCACGACTTGTGTGGACACAGTTACTGAACTTCTGGTTGATTTTCCTACATGTTGTGCAAACCACCAGACTACCAAAAGAGGCCTGGAGCGTCTATTTGCTGCCTATGGCTGATCACAGGGAATTGAGAGTAATCAGGGCACCCATTTTACTGGACATGCAGTGCAAGAATGGGTGCGATAGTTGGGAATCAAATGGAAGTTTCATGTGCCATATAATCTTACTGCAGCAGGCATGATAGAGATGCACAATGGCTTGTTAAAATCAGGACAAAGTCAGATACCAATAGTCTGCAGGGATGGTCAGTCCACTTATGGACTATGCCTCGGTGTTTGAACAAGAAACCCTGAAAGGGAGCCCTGAGCCCCATAGACATGTTAACACATATGGCTGCCTCCCCTATACAGCTGAAAGTACAAACCAAGGAAGAATCATTGAAGCCGAGGTTCGGCTACCAGAATAATATCTTCCTGCCAGGATCAACTGCACTAAACCTTGGGGACCCCATTGAGTGGACTTGGCCTTGGACATTTCAACACATGGACCAATGATGGCTGGCTCTCCAGGCACCTTGGGGACAAGGCCTGGAAAGCTGGCCTCCTGTGTATTCCTGGAATAACAGCAGAGTGGCCCCCAAAGATCACAGTAGTATATCCTGAATGGCCAGAAGGTAGGAGCATCTTACTGGGGAGTTTTGTTTTATCATTATGGCCAGTGCATGCACCTCCAGTAGCACTATATATAGACCCTTCAGTAACCCCCACGGGGAAAGGAGTAAAAGTATGGTATACTAGACCTGGACGCCCCCTTCCTGCTACAGTCCTATCACAGGACCACTCTCTTGCATGCATCCTATGATGGACAAGATTTGCCTATGTTGTTGTCATTAAAACATGTGTCTTACCGCCCCTAAGGTCTTTATGGATTGGGAACCTCCCCTGGCTTCAGGATTATTGTAATTTTTGTTCAAAATCTTGTGGTATCTTTATTTTTGTTATTATCTCTAAGTTGTTATTCATTATCACCCCAAAGGTCTTTGTGGAGTGGGAACCTCCTCTGGCTTGAGGATTGTTATAATTTCTGTTACCTGTATCAAAATCTTGTCATATCTTAATTTTTGTTATTATCTCTAAGTTGTTGTTATCCTCTGTTGCTATTGTGGAATCTGGTTACAGTGCTCCGGCTTTCTCACACAGAGACCATTGCAGAAGATGGAAAGTGTGTAGACTGTAAGGCAAGAATACTGGAGGGGTGGAGTGTGGGGAAGTTGGGGTTCCTGTGGCTAGGATCCTCACTGAACTTAGACCACCTGATGATGTAACTGGCCTGTCGCTAGGCTACTGCATCCACACCCATAGGCAATAAGCTATTATTGCACTATACAGAGAGCTCAGCCCAATGCTCTGGGTGGAGGCAGAGACGCTAGTGCTTGACCTACTGCCGGGAGAACAAGCCAGGTAATAAACCCTTTTGCCCCAAGAATATTCTACTGTCATTTCTTTGGTCACACTGAATCCATAGTGAACTTGCCCGGGGCTGAAACCCATTGGCAAGACACTGGGTCAGCCATTTACAGCTAATGAATGAGCAAAGACAGCTAGTTTTCTGAGAGTGGCTGGAGAACTTCGCACAGGCAGAGAGAAACGGACAAGGAACATGGACAAGGTCCAAGAGAGACCAGGAGCAGTCTTGGTCCTCACTTTTGTGGATAAAATGAGAGTTCCTGTGGCCAGGATTTTTACCTGGCCCTGGTTGACTAGCTCACTGCACACCTGTGGGCAATACATGGCTGTTGACTCTAAAGAGCTCCACCCAGTGCTCTGGGCGCGACACGGTGGCATGGCTGCAAGGCTGCAGGAGAGCAGAGTGGAGGCTGGAGTGGTGGCAGTGCCGAGGACAGAGGCCCAGAGGACGGCTGTGTGGGATGACTGTACAGAGATGCCCAGAGGACGGCTGTGCAGACAGAGGGGCCCAGAGGCAGAGACCAGCTTGTTGCATGCAGACTCACTCTGTGTGAACGGGATTTTAGTGACTGACCTGCCACCTGGAAATAAAGTCAGGTATAACCCTTTCACCCCAAGAACGTTTTGCTGTCAATTTCTTTGGTCACATTGAATCTATAGCAAACTTGCCTGGGGCTGAAACCCATTGGCAAGACAATTGGCAAAAGTTGTCAGGGTTCATTGTTGACCAAGGAAAAAGACAGGCTGCCCTTATGGGAGGGGTGCTTCAGCGGGCTGCCCCTGTGAATGGGGAGACAGTGGATTGTCCCCCAATGGGTATGTGGTCTGAGGTGGCTTGCCTCCTAGAGGACTGGGCCCCACCTCAGGACTGGAAGCAAGTGGAGGTGACACCTGAGGTAGTAGGGGTGGCCCTTGGTATGGTAAGTAGCATTTGAGAAACAGAGTTCCCATGAGGCAGCGGGGACTGCGGGTTGGCTGCTTCTCACAGTATTAAAAAGGTCTACAGAAGAGACCTAAGAAATGGCAGCACGAGAACGCAAGCTGCAAACTTCTGTGGATTCCCTGAAGAGGGAAATGGCATTAATGCGAGAGGCGGTGGCATGAGAATGCCAGCAGCAAGGTATCATTGGAGAGGTAAACAGTTCTTTATAGAACGAGACAGCAGCGCTGCCAGGTGTTCTGAAGGAGGAAGAGGAGGCCATCAAGGAAAAAGAACTCCTGAGGGAGGCACAGGTGGAGGTGGCACAAGAACATCAGCTGCAAAGCATCGAGGTGAAGGTAAGAGAGCTTCTGAAGACTGAGCTAGCATTGTTGCGAGGCACTGTAGCAGAGGAGGCACTTGGGGGAGTGCAGAGAAAGGTGCCATCAGCCCCAGAAATGCAGGAGCTGGGGAAGGATGAAGGGGTGGTGCCGGAGGCACTGGCCCCTCCTGTATTGAAAGCCCGCCCAGTGGTTGTAAAGAAAATAAGTTCCAGCAGCTGAAAGTTCCCCAAGGAGAGGAGCAGCCCCCTCCCAGGTCGTGGAGCACTCTATGGTCCACCCCTATACTCAGGCTGAGCCGGTGGCTGTGGGACTTAGGGTGGATGGAATTGTTCTTTCCGGATTAGAGATGGGAAAGCTATCTTCCCTGACAGTGCAGCCCGCCTTGAGGCAGCGGTTACAAAATGCGAGGTGACTCACAAGAATAATTTAAGGGGCCCCATGAAGGTTACGACCCAGATGTGGGTTGATTTAATATGGGCAGGAGTACATGGAAGGAAATTAGACAGGAAGCCAAATAGGATCTTACTGGGGCTATGGCAACAACTGAAACCAGTGCAACAGTTCAAGCCATTAAGACTAAAGAGGCAGAGGTCAGAGACAGAGCCACGAGTCTGGCCTGTGTGTCTGCAAGACTTTTTGCTGGAGAGGCCTGAGAACAAATGTTCGAGCTTCCTTGCACAGGGACCATTGCAGAGGACTAAGGGCACATAGACTCAGAGGAGAGAATCCTGGAGGGGTGGAGTGTGGATAAAATGAGAGTTCCTGTGGCCAGGATTTTCACCTGGCCCTGGTTGACTAACTCACTGCACACCTGTGGGCAATACATGGCTGTTGACTCTACATAAAGAGCTCCGCCCAGTGTTCTGAGTGCAACACGGTGGCATGGCTGCAAGGCTGCAGGAGAGCAGAGCAGAGGCTGGAGTGGTGGCAGCGCAGAGGACAGAGGCCCAGAGGATGGCTAGGTGGGACAGCTGTGCAGACAGAGAGGCCCAGAGGCAGAGACCAGCTTGCTGCATGCAGACTCGCTCTGAGTGAACAGGATTTTACTGACTGACCTGCCACCTGGAAATAAAGTTGGGTATAACCCTTTCACCCCAAGAACGTTTTGCTGTCAATTTCTTTGGTCACACTGAATCTATATATAAAAACTTGCCCGGGGCTGAAACCCATTGGCAAGACACTTTCTAATTCCAGGTGATCTGATTTCCTTTCCTAGGATGCTCAAAAAGCACTCATTTTAATCTTAAAACCAATCCTTTAAAAACTGCTTTTAAACTTTAGTTTGCATCAGAATTCCCCCAGGGATGATGCTGATGCTTCTGATCCTGGGACGACACACCGAGAACCATCACCTTAAGCTCGCTTGTTGTTCCTTGAAGCCAAAGTGCCCTGACCAAGCCAGGTGCTCTGATGTCTGCTGCTGGGTTAATAGGTCCCTGGAAAAGCTGAAATCCTAGCTGCCTCCCCTGCTCACCAGTAGGAACCACCCAGCTAGATTTAACTTCTCTGGCTACTGCCTGAAGAGCTGCAGCTGTGCTGAGAGCACACTGAGGAGGTGCAGAGTTGAGGAAGTGCAAGGCCCTCAGTTTTCCTGCCTTCCCACTGTGCCTTGTGCTTTTGGCAGATTGCCTTGCCAATGGGTTTCAGCCCCAGGCAAGTTCACTATGGATTCAGAGAGACGGAGGAATAACAATGGGACATTCTTGGGGCGAAAGGGTTTATTACAGGGCTTGTTCTCCCAGCGATAGGTCAGGCACTAGAAGTCTGCATCCAACAGTCTGCAGGTCTGTAATCTTCCTTGTCTCTGCCTCCGCCCAGAGCACTGGGCAGAGCTCTTTTTTTTTCCTTTTTCTTTTTTTTTTAATTGTGAAATGATTATCACAGTAAGTTTAGTTAACATCCTTCAACATACATAGTTACAAATAATTTTTTCTTGCGATGTGAACTTTTGAGGTTTTTCCTCTTAACAACTTTTCAATACACAAGACATTATTGCTCACCATGCAATGAACAAGTTCCAATACAGTGAACAAGCTCCCACAAGGTGAACCATGCAAGGAACATAGTGAACAAGTTCTCACAAGGTGAACAATGCAAAGGCAGTCATATCAGAGAAACTAGTTCAGTTACTATAATCAATCAAGTCAACTATGATTATTCATATGATTTTTATACTTAAATTATAAGTGAATCCCACATTTCCCCCTTTTTTGTTTTAATTGATGCAAATGCATATGCATATATTTGTGGAAGGTACCAGATTAATGATTAGCTGGGCTCGGCCTGTGACATAGCTTGTCACAGGCAATGTCTCTCTAGTCTGGAGGGGTGAGGTTCTATGCCTCACCTCAGTTGGCCCCCATGTTGCTCACCTGAGGTCCCTTGCAACTGTGCCTGTCTTAGGTTGTTCCTCCCATGAGGAATCTTACCCGTCTCTGGCTAACCAGCCATCTCCTGGGACCAAACAGGGAGATAAAATACGAAAGAGAGGACAGCCAGCAGCTATAATTCTGGATAAAATCACAATATACATGATTATTTTCTTGCAGCAAATGCAGGTGGGGAGTCACTACATGATTTCACAAAGTTGTTTAAAAGGAATCACTTATTTCTTGAAGTTAATTCTTGAAAAGTAGCATATGCTTGTATTGGCGTTAAAAGACCAACAACTGCCTTCCGCACACACACTAGGAGAACAGGAATACAAATGCACAACAGTATTAGACCTACAATTATAGGCCATATCCAATGAAACAAAGAAAACCAATTTAACAATCCAGGCATTTGTGAAAACTTATCAATACCATGGTGCAGAGCTCTTTATAGTGACTCAGTCAATAATAGCTAATTGCCTAGGGTGTGGAAGCAGTAGCCTAGCAGCAGGCCAGTTATATCATCAAGTAGTTTAGGTTGAGGTGAGGATCCTGGCCATAGGAACCTTCACTTTATCCACAGAGGTGTCATAGGCTCTTGGGAGTTTGAGCTCCCAGCATCTTTTTTTATCATGCTTTTTTAGTTTCTGCCTATAGCTCTCACACTGGAGGCTTAGGCACACTTCCTTGGATAAGCCATCTCCTGATCAGGTACATCCAGCAAATTCCCCCCAAAACCTTCCTACAGATTTATGCCCGTCTACTGACCCTCACACATGCTAGACACGTTGAAATCTTAGTGATGCTCACAGAATGGCTATACATACCAGATTGGTTTAAATCCTAGTGATACGAGATTGGCAGGACCTACCCTACCTCTGCTTTCTCTACATAACGAATAACAGATCCCTTGTCCCAACCAACATTCTATCATGAGTGGGCAAAACTCTGTTAAGCACCAGGTAGTAATTATTTCGGGCTTTGCAGATGAAAGGTGTTTATTAACAACTGCTCAGTATTGCCACTGTAGTGCAAAAGCTGGCATAGACAATGTGGAAAGGAATGAGTGTGCCAGTGTTCCAACGAAACTTTATTTGCAAAAGCAGGCTGTCAGCAGGATTTGGCCCAACCTCTGATTTAGATAGTACTTTTTTCTTCTATTACCAAATGAAGTTAGTGAGTCTTCAAACAGATGGAAAGTGAACTTAGTGTTAGTTCTATATTGTTATGGAGAATCTTTTAAAAATCTACAGGCTAAGGCAGAGAAAGACAAGTATCAAATGATTTCACTCATCTGTGGAGTATAAGAACAAAGAAAAAACGGAAGGAACAAAACAGCAGCAGACTCACAGAACCCAAGAATGGACTAACAGTTACCAAAGGGAAAGGGACTGGGGAGGATGGGTGGGAAGGGAGGGATAAGGGGGAAAAAGGGCTTTTACAATTAGCACACATAATGTAGCGGGGGTGGGGATGGAGAGTGGGGATACGGGGAAGGCACTATAACACAGAGAAGACAAGTAGTGATTCTATAACATCCTACTATGCTGATGGACAGTGACTGCAATAGGGTATGTGGTGGGGACTCGATAATAGGGGGAGTCTAGTAACCATAATTTTGCTCATGTAATTGTATATTAATAACAGCAAAATAAAAAAAATCTACAGGCTATAAATGCTTTTCTCAAGAGCTGGCAGGGAGTCCAGCCAATCTTAAATAAAAAATTCAGCCTCTATTTAAAATGTAGAATTATATCACTACATTGCTAAAACTGAACCAACTTCCTGTCTTCAAAAGATAAATATTTGAAACTGTTATTTAAGCAGGAAAAAAATTTTGAAGCAAAGATACAAGTCTTAAAGATTTATATTAAAAATAGAATGCCAAATAACACAGAGAAGATAAGTAGTGACTTTATAGCATCTTACTATGCTGATGGACAGTGACTGTCATGGGGTATGTGGTGGAGACTTGATAATAGGGGGAGTCTAGTAACCACAATGTTGCTCATGTAATTGTCTATCAATAATACCAAAAAAATACAAAGCGAAATCAACACACACACAAAAAAATAGAATGCTGAGCAAAAATGGGAAGTTAGATGTTAGATCTAGATTATATAGATATTTACTCATTTATTACTTTATTCTCTATTTTTAGTTCTTTTTATATAAAAAGTAAAAACAGCAAAACAACACACAACCTGAACAACACTGAACCATATAAAGACTTGGTACCTTGCCACTTTAACATAAAGACCATCTAAGTTCCAAAAAGCGAAAGTTTCCCAATCCTTAAAGAAAGCATCAACTGCTATTGTTTTTTTTTTTTAATATAATTTATTTTATTATCATTAATTTACAATTACATGTGCAATATTACGATTATTAAACTACCCCTTCATCAGGTCCCCCCCACCAACCCCATTACAGTCACTGTCCATCAGCGTAGTGAGATGCTATAGAATCACTACTTGTCTTCTCTGAGCTGTACTGCCCTCCCCGTGCCCCCCCAACATTACATTTGCTAATCGTAATGCCCCTTTTTCCCTCTTATCCCTCCCTTTCCACCCATTTTCCCCAGTCCCTTTCCCTTTGGTAACTATTAGTCCGTTCTTGGGTTCTGTGAGTCTGCTGCTGTTTTGTTCCTTCAGTTTTTTTCTTTGTTCTTATACTCCACATATGAGTGAAATCATTTGATACTTGTCTTTTTCGGCTTGCTTATTTCACTGAGCATAATACCCTCTAGCTCCATCCATGTTGTTGCAAATGGTAGGATTTGTTTTCTTCTTATGGCTGAATAATATTCCATTGTGTATATGTACCACATCTTCTTTATCCATTCATCTACTGATGGACACTTAGGTTGCTTCCATTTCTTGGCTATTGTAAATAGTGCTGCAATAAACATAGGGGTGCATCTGTCCTTTCAAATTGGGCTGCTGCATTCTTAGGGTAAATTCCTAGGAGTGGAATTCCTGGGTCAAATGGTATTTCTATTTTGAGTTTTTTGAGGAACCTCCTCCATACTGCTTTCCACAATGGTTGAACTAATTTGCATTCCCACCAGCAGTGTAGGAGGGTTTCCCTTTCTCCACATCCTCGCCAACATTTGTTGTTGTTTGTGTTTTGGATGTTGGCCATCCTCACTGGTGTGAGGTGACATCTCATTGTGGTTTTAATCTGCATTTCTCTGATGATTAGCGATGTGGAGCATCTTTTCATGTGCCTGTTGGCCATCTGAATTTCTTCTTTAGAGAAGTGTCTATTCATGTCCTCTGCCCATTTCTTAATTGGATTATTTGCTTTTCGTTTGTTAAGGTGCATGAGTTCTTTATATATTTTGGATGTCAACCTTTATCAGATACGTTTTTTATGAATATATTCTCCCATACTGTAGGATGTCTTTTTGTTCTACTGATGGTGTCCTTTGCTGTACAGAAGCTTTTCAGCTTGATATAGTCCCACTTGTTCATTTTTGCTTTTGTTTCCTTGCCCGGGAGATATGTTCATGAAGAAGTTGCTCATGTTTATGTCCAGGAGATTTTTTGCCTATGTTTTTTTCTAAGAGTTTTATGGTTTCATGACTTACATTCAGGTCTTTGATCCACCTTGAGTTTACCTTTGTGTATGGGGCTAGACAGTAGTCCACTTTCATTCTCTTACATGCAGCTGTCCAGTTTTTCCAACACCAGCTGCTGAAGAGGCTGTCATCTCCCCATTGTATATCCAAGGTACTTTTATCAAATATTAATTGACTGTATATGTTTGGGTTAATGTTTGGATTTTCTATTCTGTTCCACTGGTCCGTGGGTCTGTTTTTGTGCCAGTACCAAATTGTCTTGATTACTGTGGCTTTGTAGTAGAGCTTGAAGTCAGGGAGTGTAATTCCCCCTGTTTTATTCCTCCTTCTCAGGATTGCTTGGGCTATTCGGGGTCTTTTGTGGTTCCATATGAATTTTAGAATTATTTGTTCCAGTTCATTGAAGAAAGCTGTTGGTAGTTTGATAGGGATTGCATGGAATCTGTAGATTGCTTTAGGTAGTATAGCCATTTTGACAATATTTATTCTTCCTAGCCAAGAGCATGGGATGCTTTTCCATTTGTTAGTGTCCTCTTTAATTTCTCTTAGGAGTGTCTTGTAGTTTTCAGAGTACAGGTCTTTCACTTCCTTCGTTAGGTTTATTCCTAGATACTTTATTCTTTTTGATGCAATTGTGAATGGAATTGTTTTTCTGATTTCTCTTTCTGTTAGTTCATCATTAGTGTATAGGAAAGCAACAGATTTCTGTGTGTTAATTTTGTATCCTGCAAATTGCTGAATTCAGATATTAGTTCTAGTAGTTTTGGAATGGAATCTTTAGGGTTTTTTATGTACAGTATCATGTCATCTGCAAATAGTGACAATTTGACTTCTTCTTTACC
>JAVSCE010008537.1:0-76885 GCA_032199065.1 Smutsia gigantea | reverse complement strand
AGTTGTGCATAATATTCTTTTAGTGATATCTTTAGGATTCCTAGTGGTATCTCTTCTATTCCTGATACTGATAACTTGAGTTTTTCTCTCCTTTTTTCTTACTCTATTTTGCTAATATTAATCATCTTAGTATTTATTAATCTTTTTAGTCTTTTTAGACATCCATCTTTTGGCTATGTTAATTTTCTCACCTCTGCTTTCTGTTTCATTGCTTTCTGCCTTTATTTCCTATACTTGTTTGTGGTTTAATTTACTCTTTTCCTAACTTCTAACAGTGAAAGTTTATTGATTTTAAAGCACTCTTCTAATGTAAGCATTTATGGCCTAGTATACGGTTTGTTGTGAAGAATGCGCTATGTAAGCTTAAAGAGAATGTATATTCTGTATGCATTCCATGCAAGATTCTATAAATATCAGTCAGGTTGAGTTTGCTGATAATGTTTTACATCCTTCTGCCCAGTTGTTTTAACAATTATTGAAGTCTCCAAGTACTAGTGTCTATTTTTGCTTTTAATTCTGTCCTTGCTGCTGTTAGGTACATATATATTTATCATTGTTAAATCCTCCTGGTATATTGAAAGTATCTGACAAAAAAAAATCTCTTTTTCATTCTAATAATAGTTCTTGTTATGGAGTCTACTTTCCTGATGTTAACAGCCACTCCAGCTCTTTCATGGCTACTGTTTGTTTTCATATTTGTTTCCATGCATTCACATTCAACTTAGTTGTATCCTTGAATCTAGAGTGTGTCTCTTATAGACAGGATATAGTTGGACCTTGCTTTTTTAAATCAAGTCTGACAACTGCTACCTTTTGTGTTACATTGTATCTTAAAATTCTAACTATAGTTGGATTTAATATGGTTCAGATTTCCTATTTTTCTATTGCCTCCTTTTGTGTTCCTCTGTTTCTCCTTGACTGCCTTCTTTTGTCTTAAGTAAATGTTTTTAATGTACCATTTCAATTCCTCTGTTGATTTTTAAACTATATTTTAAAAATTATTTTCTTAGTGGTTCTAGGAATTACAACATGTGTATTTTTTTCAAAATCTCCTTCAGACTAAGACTAACATAATTTAAGCAAAAAGTAGAAATTTTGTCTCAAAATGGCTCCATTCTCTCCACCTTTGTGTTACTATTGTCATATATAGTTGTTTCTATGTAAGTACTAAGCCCAATAAAATAGTGTTGTGCTTGGTGCTTTATATAACATGTCTTTTAAAGATGTTAGATGGGAAATGAGAGTATTTCATGTGAACACATATTTACCATTTCAAGTTATTTTACCAAGTGGATTCTAGCCACTGTCTAGAGCTAGTTCCCTTTAACCTAAAGGACTCTTTAGTATTTCTTCTAAGGCAGCTCTACTAGCAATAAATTCTCTCAGTTTTTGTTTATCTATGAATTTACTTTCATTTTCAAAAGATAGTTTTTCTGGATATAGAATTCTTGGCTTACAGGGTTTTAAAACTTTCTTTCAGCATTTTGATTTTTGTCATTCCAATACCTTCTGGCCTCATTGTCTCTTATGGCTGTCACATATGAGAAGTCAAACATTAATTGTATTAATCCTCTATTGTATGGGATGATTTGTTTTTCCACTTTTTGTGCTCAGGATTTTCTTCTGGCTTCCCACAGTTTTAATAGGATGTATCTGATATGTCCATGTGTGAATCTTACTTGCATCTCATTGAGCTTTTTGGATGTGTAAATTAATATTTTTCATCAAATTTGGGGAATTTTTATCTATTATTTCTTCAATAATTTTTCTTCCCTTGACTTTTTTTCTCCTATCCTTCTGGGTCTCCCATAAATGTAAGTATGCTTGCTCTCCCACAGGTCTCTGTTCATTTATCTTTATTACCAGCTCTTCAGTTTGGATTATTTCTGTTGATCTCTCTCCAGTTTCACTGATTCTTTTGCCATTCCAAAGCTGCTGTTAAACTTTCTCATGATTTTTATTCATTATTGTATGTCTCAACTCCAGAATTCTTTTTTATAATGTGTTCATTCAGTGTTGTCATACTTTTCTATAATTCATTAAATATGATTTCCTTGATTTCTTTGGACCTATTTATACTAGCTTATTTGAGGCCTTGGTCTCCTATTCTATGTTATCAGGGGTACTTGAGATAGTTTCTGATGAGGACCTCCTGAGTGTGTGTCACACTTTCCTGTTAATTTGAATGTCTCATAACTTTGGTAAAAACTGGACATTTTAGATAATATATTGTAACAACTCTGTATTCTGGTATCTTCCCAGAATATTGTTGTCTTTGCTATTCTTATTTCACTGCTTAGTAATTTGTCTCAGTTAATTCTGTGAAATCTGTCTTCCCTGCAGTATGCTTCCTCTGATATCTTTGCCCAGTTTGTATATAGACATAAACATAGGTATTTTCTTGTTTTAATTTTTAGGTCTGGTTTTTTGGGGGTTTTTCCCATATGTCTGTGTAGCTAGGTGGTGAGAAGTTGGGCTCAACCACCTTGCCAGTAAGTCCTCTGTCCATGATCGGTGAATCTGTGTATAAGGTGGATAATGTGTTCAAAGCTCTAGCTATTTTAAATTATACTCTGACCTCCTCTACTTTATCTGGGACCTCAAAGGTCTTTTATGTGCATTTCCATAGCCTGTGGTTTTGTTAGGAGTGCGTGAATTAGCATGGGTCCTTTCTGGTCTTATCTGCATGTGCACGTATCCTCAGTGGTAATTATAGTTTCCCCAACTACTGGCCCTTCCCACTTGCCTATTGTTGAGATCATCATTTCTACTAAACATGCCACTGGGAATGGGTATCACCCACCTCTCCAAATCAAGTGACCCTCTTTATCTGCAGCTGATACAATGCCAGCCACATGGCCTGACCTGGCCTACCCTGGCAGAACCTCCATGTTGGCCTTCCTGGCCAAAAGCAACTGTGAGACACCAATAATTGTAAGTGACTTTTTTTTCAAATGTGCAACTAGAAATTGATGAAGCATGGTTAAATCAGTTGAGAAAGTAGAGCTTAAATGCGTTTTTGATCATTTTGCCATCCCTGAACCTTTGTGAAAACCGGCACTCACTTCCTTGACAATTTATCAATGTAGAGAAATGGATCCTGTCATGCAAAAGAGAAATGGGGTATTTCGCAAAACACATACACCTACAAGATGACCATTTAGCCCATTTTCTGACTTCACTGCCATCTTCACCCATTCCATTATGTGCAATTGGCTTTATAGTCCCTTCCTCCAAAAAGGGAGGGCACATGGTTAGTCAGTTCTGCTAAGTAAAGCTTATTCAGTCCCCTGATAAAGAACTAATGTTTTGTCAATTCTGTCAAAACATTAGGACAAGATAGGGCAAACCTGACTGAATTCCTGTAGGTGTTTACCCCCACTGCATTTGGCTCTTTAGTATAACTTTAAGAAGAACAGCTACAAAAAGGGAAATAATGCAAAGAAAGCTGAAAGTAAGATGGAGAAATACACATGGTTAAAGTAAAATCATATTTGTAAGTAGAGAAGATGTAGAAGTCACTGCTAGACTTCTCAGGGTTTTAGGTCTATTTGTGGCAAGGAGCTTTATTATTACTTTGGTTTACAGATTTCTAGCTCCATATTTCTATTGTCTTCTTTCCTTTTGAATATCAGTTCCTTTGGAGACCAAAATAAACAGAAATAAGACCAAGCCTTTGTGGAAAATCCTCCTCACCAAATGGAAGGGTTGATTTACAAACAAAAAAGAGTTGTTTAACAATACGACCACCTGCAGGAGAAAAGAAGTTAACATAGTAATTTGCTGTTTATTCTCATAATTCCATAGTGGAATCTCCAGAAATAATATATAGAAACAGAAGTTCATTGTAAGTGAACATCAGTTGCTTATTCCCAAATGTGTTTTAAAGTTGCTGTAACATCTGGCCTAGATTACAGGAAATACATAGTGTAAAATATAAGCTGTTATTTCTGTATTATCTTAAAAATAATGTATTTTACTTTATATTTCTTGTTAATGGCATGTTTGTAAGTTTATTTAAAACTCTTCACTGATACCATAAGAAGAAAACAAATCCTACCATTTGCAACATGGGTGGAGCTAGAGGGTATTATGCTCAGTGAAATAAGCCAGGCAGAGAAAAACAAGTATCAAATGATTTCACTCATCTGTGGAGTACAAGAACAAAGAAAAAACTGAAGGAACAAAAAACAGCAGTAGACTCACAGAACCCATGAATGGACTAACAGTTACCAAAGGGAAAGGGACTGGGGAAGAGGGGTGGGAAGGGAGGGATAAGGGGGAAAAGGGGTTATTACAATTAGCACACATAATGTAGCGGGGGTGGGGGGGGATACAGGGAAGGCAGTATAACACAAAGACAAGTAGTGATTCTATAACATTCTATACTATGCTGATGGACAGTGACTGCAATGGGGTATGTGGTGGGGACTTGATAATAGGGGAAGTCTAGTAACCATATGTTGCTCATGTAATTGTATATTAATAATAGCAAAAAAAAGGTTAAAAAAACTCTTCACTGATAAAATTCAGTTAGGAGCAAAATTTCTTTTGAAAATTATAACTTTTTTAGATTCAGATTATAAATTTAAACATGGATGGCAGAATATAATCAAGTGAAATGATGCCTCTAAAAAGTGCAAAACAAAACCAAAAATAAAAACAAGAACTAGAAAATGATTCCTAAGTTATAGCAGATATCCTTCCTCTTAAAAGAATTCCCTGAAGAATGAATAAAAAAGCATTTATCATTTCAGAATTCATGGAGGTATTTATAGGAATCATTTGGGAGCAGTGAGGGGAATGCATTTGGGTCCCAAGTGGGCATAAAGGAGGTATATTTGTTGCAGAGGAAACATAGCAGTGGTTTTAGGGTTCTCCCTTTGCGTATTGAGAGTACTGAATCCAGCAGGGTTCCAGCAGGACACAGATGGCACACTCAAACTAGATTATCTCTAGGGGTCTTAAGAAAGGGACTTTCAGCAAAGCTGTGGGAAAAGTGGAGAGAAATTACAAGGGATGGTGTAGCACTCTGGGACCAATAATTACAGAGCTGTTGCTGGCTTTGATTCAAAGGACCCAGGAGAAAGTCACACAAAGTTGAGACTCCACAGGGAAGGACCCTGGGGAATAAAGACCCTCACTCTTTGCTTTCACCCTCTGGCCTAGTGCTGTAGTTCCCAGTGCCCATACCTCACAGGAAGCTGGAGGACTGGGAGACCCATTGCTATGGTTTTGACAGATCAGCCTCATGGCTGAAGACAACAGGTGGAAAAGGGTGGGGAGGGAATCTGGAGAAGCACATAGAGAAATGCGGACCCATGCTATTTTAGAATGCTGCTGGTTTTGGGCTGACCGTTCAGAGGAGAGTGATGGTTAAAAATAACTACAACAAGATTAAATATGAACACCGAAGAGACAAGCAGAAATGTTAAATGCAGGACTCTGATCCAAACTTTTTAATGATGTTTATCTCCCATCCCAGATCAGCTACCCAGTGGGTGCTCTCATGGGGCAGTCTGTGAGCCCCCTGCAAGGATTTCTGGGACCAGTTGAGGGGTTTAGCAGAATTCTACAGCTTTTAAAAAGCTATGTCAGTTTTGTTAAAAATCAATAATATAAAGTTGGTAAAATAAAGACTCAATTCCAGCCCTCAAAAGCCTAATGAGAGGAAAAAAAAAATTCTTAAACAATGTCTGGATGGACCAATCAGGGGAGGCTAGAGTAGACATGCAAGATGGAGAAGGACTGGGAACCATATCTCCTCTTACACGCTTTGTGTATTAAAGCATTTATTCTTCCTCTGAGGTGACACAGTAAGCAAGCAATAAAGGTGGGATTTGAGCTAAGTAGTGTTGCTCTAGTTTCTCCCCTGATTCTAACCATTACAGTGCCTCTTACCCAATTCCCACCACTTTGAAAAGTTAACAAAAATAGGCAGAGTGGTAGGAAGAGTATCTTTAATGGTGATATCTGTCATTTAAGGAGGAACCACTGTGTCCCAGCATTGGGATAACCACTTTTATGCTTTTGTAACCCAACAGGACCTTCCAGTGCTAAATAATGTTAATTTAATCTCATCAAACACCCTATGCTCTAAAAGGTTAAAAGCATGGAATAATGGTTCCTTCGAGGCTTATACCAAGTCTCTCTGAATACTTTGCACTGGGTGCCTTACATCCAGCATATGTGATATAAGATTCATCACTGTTTGAAATAGAAGAATGTTAGTAATAAAATAGTAAGATCAATATAAAAAATTTAATTGCCTTATATATTTTTATATATATAATATAAAATCCTGTAATCCTTGAATCATTATGGTTCATATGAAAATATTTTTATCTTAAACTAATTTATGGATATGAAAACCATAACTAAAACTCTCCTTTACACAAACAGTAATATTGTAGTAGCTAAATCAGAGTAGTCAGCTAAACATAGCTTTGTAAAGTCTCCACAACATTTATAATTCCCTAGGGAGAAATGGAAAGATCTACCTTTTCCATTTATACACTGACTTCACGATTTCTCTTCAGTACAGTGAGTATAATGTTTTTTGTCTCAGGCAATATTTTAGAATAGTTATGCATAGACCTTTAGTGTACAGTGATATAAGTTAATATTCTTCCAATTTAAAATCACCAGCATATTTCTGGTAGAAGTCACAGTTCTTTAGAGGAAGGCTGTTAAAAATGAAAAAACAAACAAACAAAAAAAAAACACCCCCAAGACCTTGGGCCCAGGGTGTAATCTGCTCAGATTGAAATACATATATACTGCTTATGAACTGATTGCATTATAGCCATATGTTTTTTTTTTATTTCTGAGGTAGGAAGAAAATTGCACAATAACAATGGTTTTCCTTCTCTAAGCTTTTTTATTTCCTCACCTCAAAGTAAGTTAGGTGCTTGGGAAAGCATGTTAAAACTTTTAGACTACTCTGATACTATTTCTTGCATGGTGAATGCAGTTTGTGGCTGTAAAAAAAGTAAACCCTCTCCCTGTTAAACATCAGTAATTCAGTAAGTCAGACCCATTGACCTTCCAGTCTGTCTGCATCCTTGCACAATTTGAATTGTAGAAATATTCAGATGTACTTCTATCATTCATATTCACCATTTATTGTCTTTGTATTTGACTCCAGCTATTATGCTAGGCATGTTCACATAACATACCTCTATTTTAGGTTTTGGAGCATTAGCTTCTCCTTCCCTGGGTTCTGCTTATATAGCATTTACTGAATGCTGTGGGTAAAGTTACACCATGAATGTCCTTGGAGAAATCACTTAATTTCTCAATGCTGCCAGTTCCGTAACTGTTAAAGTTGTGTCAGATTCCTCCTCTTAGGGCTCAGTTAATTAATTGACAAATGTCAATAACATAATTAATTAATTGAAATAAATTGACAAATGTCAATGACATAATTATAATAGATAGTGTTTAATTAACACTTAGCCAGGACCTTGCATGATTACCAAGTTATTTATGGATTATTAGGAAGGCACTACTATTATCCGTGTCACCGATGAGGCAGCCAAAGCTCAGAGAGGTTTAGTAACTTATACAAGGTCACACAGCTGGTATATGGTGGAGGCAGAAGTCACATCTTCATCTGCCTGACTGAAGCTCCAAGCCATTTGCTACTCTTCACTGCAGTCATTACAGAATCGTCCACTGATCTTGCCTCACATCCAGCCTTTTGCAATCAAGGAAAAGCCTTCCCCCACCCAAAATGTGTGAATTATCAGAATTCATATTGGTAGTATTTTAATACGCAGCAATCTGTTTTCTCCAACTATAGAGGAATAGTAGGCTCAATACATATGGCTTTAGGGAGAGTTCTCTTTGAGGACCAACTGGCTTTTTGACAGATAAAATAATGTCTAAAATATAGTACTTAGGTTTTCTTTATCGTGTTTGCTTAATTTTTTAATTCAGTCTGCTTCTGTATGTTATCTAAGAATTCTTAATGACACTGGAAGATTCTAGCTCTATCTTATTGTAATTGTAGTAGCCAATGCTTTAATCAATTACAAATGTAGAATTATATTATTACCACAGTTCACTGAAATCCTAAGCTTTTTGAACTTAGGGGTATTACATCTTTCTAAAATCTTTGTATATTAGCAGAGTTATTTGTCACTTAATAGGCTAAGACTCCATAATGTATAAACCTTATAATTTGTGTTAGTATTTCTAAAGAATTGGAACTTAAATTTATTAATGCAAACCATGGAGATTTACATGTAGTGGGAGGAGTCAGATAAATTGACCAAGATTTGTCTTGACATCTCAATAGTCTCTGAGTGATTAAGAAAATTGTCATCTCTGGGGAGCACCCCTTCTGTGGGCTGTAATGGTGAACGCTCTAGTGGGGTCAGGAGACAGACGTTCTGGGGAATGTTCCCAACGCTCTTGGGGCTTCAGTTTTCTCAGTTACACTAAGGGGTTGGCTCTTGGTCAGTTGACTGTGTTTATTCTGTGAAATTAAAGGAACACTGCAAATATTTAAATTCATTTAAAAAAATATTTTGGCAATATTCTCTGAAAGTTCATTAGCATTGAGTTATTATAAATCAATATAGCTCCGCTAACCCAAAGCCCAGGATGCTCCGCCAGCCTCAGGACTTCATAGCCCAGCATGAAGGACCCTCAGTTCCTCAGCTCCACTTCCAGGGACCCAGACCTCCAGGTTCCCCTTTAGCCAGAGTGACCCCGTGCATCTGATGGCCCTCTCTGTATAGCCCATTTACAGGAAACTTCCTCTTAGCATGAATCATAAAATGAAGAAGTGAGGGAAGACATCTTGGAGCCTGTTTGCGTTCAGGAATGACACTCTCAGTAGTTGATTCACCAATGAAGTGCCTCTCTCAGCCAGCTCCACAGTTAGACATTTACTTCCACGTGTAAAGATGGGTAGGACTGATTAAAAAAAAAGACTTGGAACTATATATGACCTTGGATATCATGTAACTTAACACTCCTTCATCCACACCCCTCCCCCATGCATCCATTTTACCAGTAACAGAAGCCCAGTCAAGTTACAGTAATTATTGGCAGAACTGGAATTTAGTCCATGTGCCTCCCTTCCTAGCCAACTTTATAGCACATTAAGTGATTTTTTTTAAGGAAGTAGACTTTTTATTTTGTGGGTTTTTCCTGATCTCTTAAAATGTGTTTCCTGTAATTCAATAACACTTTTATTTTTCCAAAGATCTGGAATTTTTAGAAAAAAGCACAAGGGTTGCCAAAACAAATCTGTAAATAATTATCCTAAAACTTTCCCATATTTTGAAATGTGATTTTATTGGCTGATCTCTAAGACCTTCTGGTAATGCACAATATAATAATTAGAGTAATATAGAAGAAAACAGTAGGCCATCATGATTTATAATTTTTATAAATACCCAAAAATCAATTGAAAAAGATAAATAGACATCGTTTTCACAATTCATTTTTATTAACTGATTACTTTCCACATGAAGGATGCTCTTTCCTGACATTTCATTTTCTTTGAGAAAGCATATGTTTTGGTTTCATTTAGACTGGATAATATTTTCTAAATTATCTTTAGTTAACAATGTATTTTTTACTTGGAATTCTAATATATGTCTATGTATTTTATTCACATCATTCTGTTCAAAGTTTTTTGCAGAAGTTTACAGAGAGCTGATTTTTTTCACCAAAAATTTTGTATGTAGAAAATTCTCTTCTCTTTGATTCTCAGAATATAGCTTATTCAGTTTGATAGTGTCACTATGCCATTCAAAAAAAGATTACTTGAGTATCAAACCTATGCTGGAAAAAATTGTTCTCTCATTTTTTATAGACTCATCAGATACATGTGAGATTTTGAAGCAGTTTGGTCTTAGAATCATGATGTCAACTGGCCTTAGGCTGTGTGAGGCAAGTCATTTAAAGGTCTTGCCAACAGAAATCTACAGAGGACAATTTCCTCTATTTAGTTGATGGAACAAATAGGATATAACATTACAGAGTATCATCTAATGCATAATGGTTGTTTTCAAATGAAACTTTTATTGCCATCTGTAAAAAAAATTAACTTTCTGATATGATTGGGTGAGTAAATCATTTTTATGTAGTGTGTGTTTTACCTAGCATCAGCTTCAGAGACTCCTCTTTACTTAGCACTTTTGTTAATGACAGGAGCAGTGACAATGAAATTCTCAAGATAGCCTAGTGTTGGAATATCATTCAAATTACACTTGGGCTTACTGGGTCAGGTTTCCCTGAATGCCTGAGTTGGAGAAGTACATTAACTCTTACTTGCCATGTTTCATGACTGTGAACCAGCCCTTGCATCCTAGAATGTGAAAGAACCTTCATAAGATCCTAACTTAGATATTGGTAAGGTAGAAATCCAATTTGCATGGACTTGTGCATCTGCATAGACAGTGACAGGGCGTAGAAAGAATAAGGAGTTAGAATTGTTGTGGGGCAGTAGAAAGAACGTGACTCGGGAGTGTGTAGCCCAGGATTAAATCACAAATCGATCAGTAAAACTTGTGTGCACTTAGGCAAGTTACTTAGCAACACTGAGTTTCCTAGTGTGTGAAAGAGAGATCTTGACACCTATTTCATGTGATGATGACAGAGTTTAGCTGAAACAATGTACCTGGAGCTGTTACTGAGGAGGTCTTAATGTTAGTTGAATATGAAGCTTTACTGCTTTTATTCTCACAAAGCTTGACTTAAGTGACACTGAAAGTAAAAAATCCATATAAAGAAGATAGGATATTTCCTAGTATGAAATATTGTTTGTGGATTCTTTCTGTAAACAGGAATAAAGCCAGTGCAAGGAAACTTAATTTCACACATTAACCTTGTATAAATGCCGCCTGTTCCAGGACCACATTAGCCAGTATCACTTAACCCCAAGTTGAAAATGAATATAGCAAGAGGGAGCAACAGTTGTTCGATTTATTACAATAGCCATGCTATCAAATTAAACATGTTATTTATAGTGTTTCTAATTGCCAACCTAAATTATGTATTCATTTTTGGAGATAGCATGTGCAGAAATTTAATCAGCAACCCATTATTTCCATGGAGGTTTAGTGGTTACTCTATTCTGGAATAGAATTCAGGCATCAGAATCTCTTCTGCCTCCCCTGGCAGAGTTCATATACAGAGCAGCAGGATTTGTAGAAGAGTAGAAATTGCTGTGAGCTGCTCCATTTGCATTTGTTACACAAGGACAAACAATAGAACTAAGTTAGTGGTTGGTTTTTACAGGATAACTGAACCCAGTTGTCTTGGGAACCTAAAGGAATGGACATGATGTATACTGGATGAATTATTTGTTAAGTAAAACAGCTCTAGAAAAAAAGGTAATTTGTGCTGACATTAGTAATAATTCTTTCTTCAAATATTGTGTTTATGTTAATTCCACATAGGGTTCACATCAGTATTTTAGCTTTGCCTTATGTTCTTTTTAATCCTAAGGTTTCCATGACTTTTCATAATAAATCTCTTAACCCAGAACTCAAGCTGGTATCTAAATATTGATGGATTTTTGGACAGATACCTCTGACATGGTTATAGTGTTCCAATTTCACAACCCTGGATAATAATCTAGCTTTGGGTGATATAAATTGAGAGTTTCCTCATAACTTGTTATTTTTTTCATAAATCAGCAGCAGTTCTCATTTGGAATGTGCTTATACCACGTATTTTCACAGAAGCACCATTTTTCAAATATCAGCAATTTACTGACTTAATAAATGAATTAAATCGAAGTGTTATGTCAGCAATTGCAATACTAGAGAGTATTGTTTCCTAAATAAATAGGGTCATTTCACTCATTTTTTTCTGAGTATATTGTTTTGTATGAAGGAACACTTTTGTAACTAAATCTATTAAGGAAAGCAGTTTTACTTTGGAGGTATGTTATCATTTTGGTAGTTGTATTTTCATTTTTTTTCCTTCACCCTTTAAGTGCATTCCAGAAACCCCCATATAAGCCCCCATATGGTTAACTGATGTCATTGGTACTCCTATTATAGTTTTATCAATTTTTTCCCTTTAATTATGAAATTTTTAATTTTGAAAATTTTTAAACCGGAAGCAAATGCACCACCTAAGTTTAATAAATTTAAAATAGGCTTCAAATTTCTTTTTTAAAGAAGTAAGTCATTCATGTGAAAATCCTGACCACCACTCTCTGCCTCTTTACCTAAAGGGAGTAGAGCATTAGTTTGGATATGATGTAGTTATGTCTGGTTTTAAAAGGTCGCAACATATCGGCATTCTTTATATTGTACATGATACTTTCTGCTAAAGCAGACAGTAACATGAGTTAAAAAAATCAAAGTCATTGATTCCACCATGGAAGGCATGCTGATTCACCACTATGAACTAAAAGTGGCCTCAGCTGAATGTGCTGTCACCCTAAGTGGATTTCCAGTACATTCCTGTTTACAGTGTGCTGATCGTTTTGTGTCCACAGTGGTCGTATTCCCTTCAAAGGATAGTTTTAGACCTGAGACAGGAACAGAACAGCCACCTTGTCTGCTGCTAACTGCTCCCCACCCCTACCTTTCTTCCCATATTTGGAGGAGCCCTCTTGAAATCATGATGAAAATATAAACTCCAAGAAGACCCAGACTTTTGTCTGTCTTCTTTACTGTGTCTAAAACAATTTCTGGTACATACTAGGAGGTGCATAAATATTTGTTGAATGAATGAATGAGTCAATCACAGATAATGAGAACTTCTTCCATTTTCCTGAGATTTTTAGAATTTTATTACTCCATTCTAACTTTCATCCATGATCTTAATGTCTAACTTTGCATAGCTGAAGGACTCCTGGAGACAACTTAGTACTTAACTTTTGGGTGCTCAATGTACCTGCATCTAAATGCCAAGCAAACATTTTCCCCAATACTCTTTAAAGAAAATTTTCAAACATACAGGAATGTTGAGATAACTGTACAGTAAATAATAATATACCTACCTCCTAGACTCTACAATTCATATGTTCCATATTTCTTTATCAGTCTTATGTGTACTTTAAAGTAAATTGCAATCAGTATGTGCCATTCTTACTATGTCATGCATATCATTGAATAGAGTTCAATATTTCTTAACAGATTTTTTGTTTGTTTTTTGAGGTGAAATTTATATGCAGTGAAATGTACAAATCCCAAGTGCGCCTTGTGAAGAGTGCCTGTCTCAGTACAGAATGAGCCTTAAGCGGACTATAGAAAGTTTTCATCCCCTGAAACTTCCTTCATGTCTGTTCCTACTCAGCCCTAGTCCCCACCCCCAGAGGCGACCACTGTCCAGATTTTTTCCACCATAGATGAGTTTCAAGCAACCAGTTATTAGCAAATGCGTTTTCCCCCATTTAAAAAACAAAAACATTTGGTCTGATTTGGCCACATGTGTAGGTACCCTGCTTCAGGGTTAAATGACAAATCCATTTTCCATTTCACTTCGGTATAATTTTCTGAGGCTATTATTTTGCTTCTCTTCTGATGGCACACTTGCCCTTCTCCCTAATAATCCAAACTTCTAATTCCTGTCTGATCCTTATAGGTAAGCTAAGGGAAGAGGACAACTTCCTTAGGAAGTTAGGTAAGCACATCATTTCAGAGATAAATCTGGCCAGCATTTATTAAGGACTTTGTAACAAGTACTGGACTAGAAATAGAGGATACCAAGATGAATAAAGCATGTAGAAGTCACAGGAAGGGAGATAGACAAGTAAGCCAGTAACTATTGATTGTTTATTTTCTACAATCAGAAAATATTTATTGATCCTCTACTATGTGCCAGGCAATGAGGGTAACAGCTCTGAATAAGATAAATGTAGCTTCTGCTCTCAGAGCTTCAGCCTGGAGTTGAAGGCAATCCTTAGTGATTTTAAGTATATCAACTACGGGTGTAAACAGGGGTGTATAGTGGGCAGATATCACTTAGGCCTCTGGGAGGATGAAAGAAGTCAGAAAAGGCGTTCTGGAAGAAATTACCTTTCAGCTGATATCTAAGGAGCAGTAATGTAGTGTGAAGGGGATGTGCCGGAGTTAGATCGCAGGCATGTGGAAACCACATGAGAGAAACATGGCAGCGTGAGAAAAATGGAAATAGAGCATAGAGAGTAAGGAGGAAAGTAACAGTGAAGCCTAGAGAAGGAGATGGGGTAGATTCTGTAGATTCCTGTAACATTTGTCATGAGAAGGTAAGAGTATTAGACAAGTCCAGCCATCATCATTTTTACTCTTTACACTCCAGATAAATTATTCAGTTAAAACTGGATTAACTTTTGAATATAATCTTGAATTGGTTGTACTGTTGTTTCAGAAAGAAGCAATTCTAAAAGAGAAGTATTAAGTTATTCCACAAGTTAAGGAATGATATGAGATTTTGGTTTAATCATATTTTTAAAAACATGTAGCTCTGTCTAGTCTGAAAGCCGGACAGCACACCTGGATGGGATCTCAGGGATTCTTTGACTCACTCCTGAACTTAGCCTTCTCTTTAGAGGCCCAGGGCATGCTGCCGCAAAACCAGACTCACTAGCAGGTCTTCCCTGAGTACTTTATTCTGCAATTTAAAAATGACTAAATGTGGCTGAGTTCTTACCATTGTATCACCTTGATTTTCTTGCATTATTTAATACCTCATAACAAAATAGTAGTCCAATCTAAAGATTGCTATGAAGCTTAAAAAAAAATTTCCATAGATGCAACATTTTGTTCATCCCAGGTAAGATTATATGGAAAAAAAATCCACAGTGATTCAGCTGCTGCCTTGAATTGCGTGCGACTGCTGATAAAATCTTACTGTAAATTTAATTTCAATCACACCGATCCAGTGTGCTCCACACAGATATTTACTTTTAGTATGATGGATGTTTAGGGGAAAATGCTCCATGAAAGCACTGAGCATTGAATATTTTATTTGAAAGCAAATGGTGAAAGTATTTTTATAACATTCAATATTGATACTTTGGGAAAAAGTGAGGTGGAATCATCCTTTAATGGATTAAAAGAAAACCTTCACAGCCCTTAGCTGTGAGTAGTATTTAGAAGTTCACACTAATAATAATAATGTGTTACTCATAAATGCATTAGGAAGGATAACATTACTAAACTGTTCTGCTGTTTTATTCTATATAAAACTGTCCTGATGTTTTTCGTATGGTGTGATATGACTAAGAGAGCTCACCCCTTTTGAGATGAGAACAGATAAACCATCCATAAGTATAAAATGATCATGGTATTTAACTTCTTTACCTATAATCCTTTAACTGCTTTTGATTTAGAGAAGAATGGCAGGCCTCCTCTGGTTTTCTGAAGTCTGAATTTTTTTTTTTAATGCCTCTGTAGGACTGATTTCATGCTGACTTCCATAAAGAGCAGCTAAGAAGGATATGTCCCAGGTCCCCAAAATTCATCTCATCCACTGCTTATTCGAAAGCTAACAGCAGCAAAATGAGAAGGTGGCCAGCACTGGTGAAGATGTGGCTTCTATCTTTTTCTGTATGTTCTCGATATTCCATGGAATGGTTTTGTCTATGACAAAAAATTTCAATTTGGTTCATTTGATAGGTTTGACTATTTTTAAAGATGTCAGACCTGCTTCACAACTGATGACATATATGGGCATCTTTTGTTAAGACACCAAAGAAGAGTCGGCAAAAAATTAGTCATAGAGTATTAGAATTACACAGGTCTGAAAAGATCATTCAAAGTGTCCCATAGATGCTTCAATCCCAGTAAATGATCCTGTATCCTGTGTTTCAATACCTCCAGTAGCAGTGAATCCATCTTTTTAAGTAGCCCATTCAATCTGGAAAGCTCTAGTCTGAAAAACTAGCCAAAAATTTCTCTCCTTTTGGATCCAAACTGCGTCTCTGAAACCTGTCTGCTGTTCCTTACTGAGTGACGTATTTTAATAACTTGTGCCAAAACGAAGGCAGCTTTCACTGTGTGCCCCTTGCCTGACTCACTAGCCTTGATTCTGCCTCTCTGCCATACAATCATCTAATACTCATTTGTGTTATAGGTTAGGCACAAAATCTGACTCTTCCTTTGCTCTGCTCATGACATCAGTTATCTCTACTGTATTTCCAATAATTCCCATAAACTTCGCCTCCTACCTTGACTTGGCCTTCATCAGCTCCTACATTTCCAAACCTTTCTCAGGCATGTCTGGGGCGACCTTTCTGACCCGTAATACCCTGAATTAAACAGTAGCTCCCCCCCCTCACCCCAGAATACTCCTCTACCCAATGACCATCAGTGGTTTTACTCTACCACCATTTTTCCAGCCTTCCAGGTCAAAAGTATATTTTCTTTTTATTTTGATACAGAGGCAAACCTCATTATCCAAAGATTCCATGTTTGTTAATTCGGCCACTTGATACAATTTATTTATAAACCCCAAATCAATGCCGACAGTGCTTTTGTAGTTATTTGTGGACATGTGCAGAGCACGGACCAACCTGAGTCTCACAGTTCTTTGCTCAGGTCGAGCAAGGAGAGGCTGTGCTGCCTCCTTTCAGCTCTTACACTGTCTGCAAGTGTTTCCTCACAGTCTATTTAGTGCCACATCTTTCAAATTTTTGTTTTCTTGTGATTTTGCTGCATGAATTGGCCCCAAAGTACACTGCGGAGGGACTATACGGTGTTCCTCAGTGCAAGGCTGTGAGGTCCCTTAGGGAGAAGATCAGTGTGCTAGATAAGCTTCATTCAGGCAGGAGTTAACATTCTGTGGGCCAGTGTTAATGAATCAATAGTAAATATTCAAAAAGGTATCTTTCAACAGAACACAACACAAGACAAGGTTTTATATTGATTGGTTGATAGAAATATGGTGACGAGAGGCTCCAGGGACCTAACCATGTATTTGTCTTAGGAGCAGTGTTTCCATATTCACTAATTCTGTGTTCACAGCAACTTCGTAACTACTGCAAATAATGAGAATCAACTGTAATTTCAGTCTTACAGAGAAGTTGGAAGAATAAAAAGAATTTCTGTGTATCCTTCACCTAGAGTCCCTAAATGTTTCTACTTTACCACATTGCTTTATCCCCCCAGTGTATGTGTACATGTGTATATATACACACACCCATAATTCTAGCATACAATGTATAGCATATCCTTTGCCTTAAATGCATCATTGTGTATTTCCTAAAAATAAGGACATTCTCTTAATGTAACTACAATACAGTTACCAAAATCAGGAAATTAATATGAATTCAATATTCCCTCATCTGTAGATCTTACTAGGATTTACCAGTTGTCCCAATAATACTGGACCATGTGTGCATTCAGCTCTCATGTCTCTCTAGCCATCTTTAATTCAGTGCAGTTCCTTAGTCCTTGACACTAATGTTTCTGAGGAACATACATCAGTTATTTTGTAGAATGTCTTCAGTGTGGTTTGATGTTTCTTCATGATTAAATGTATGTTATGATTTTTTGGTGGGAATATTAGGAGGAAAATGATGTTGACTTGTTGCATTACCAGAATATGATGTTGATTTGTTCCATTTCTGGTAATGCTAATTGACTTGGTTAAGTTGGTATCTGCCGTATTTCTCCTTACAAAAGATTGTTGATTTTCTCCAGCTAAAAGGCCCCAGGAATATATCTGTGGCTGAACAAAGTTGGGTGTGTTGTCTCACTGCAGTGAGGGTGACAACAGACCATGAGGAACCGTGGGGCATCTCAGTAAGAGGGTATCAAGAGGTGCTTATTATCAGACTTGGGCTTACATTCAATTATTTGGGGGAGTTTCAGTGGGTGCTATCAGAAAATAGGCAGTTTCATTATTGGTTATGTTAATAATTTGCATCTAGGAGGCAAGAGGAAATGTGCATTTGATAAAGAAGCAACAGTCGTTCATATCAGTAGGTGGGGGTGGGGTGTTGGTAACTTTTTATGGTTTGAACAGTCTTGTTTCTTGTGTCCATATGTAATTATGGAATGTTTTTGTTTTTCATTCCATCATGGTTCACAGAGTGACCTTGTCTAATATTGGTGTTACTTGAAATTACATTCAACAAGAGACACTGTTACCTAGCTATGAAAGCTCGGTCAGCTCCCACTGATAACAGTCGGGAACTGCTTTTTTCCTTATTACTACCTTTTCCCTTTCTGATTAATGTAAGCATCTTTACTGAGGTCAATAGGAGATGGGTAGATAGGCAGGTGGGTGGTCAGAAGTACAGTGGATGAGAAGGGAGAGCACTCTTTCTTAACACTAGGAAGTTAATTGGTGAACATATAAGATGATGGAAATAGAAAAATCATTATTTGCCAAAAATAATTGTTTATTCAGGCAAGGATCGTCAATGGATGCTCTAACAAGTGGGTGATAGTTTAAGGAGTAATAGGGCATTTATGTAGTTTCAAAGTCTTTCCCCACAAAATACCTATCAATTACAAGAGAAAAATAGTTATTTTATGAAGTAGAAAAAATTTAATCACTCTGGTGTGATGTTGGTGGTGGTGGTAGTGGTGGTGGTGTACCCAACTTTTACTGAAGAGTTAAACATTGGTTTAGTCCTGATGAGGATTAAATGGATATTCTCTGAGGCTTATGAAGGCTATGAACTAGCCATAGACATGCACATTGTGTTTAACCAAACCAGTATTCAAACCCAGGATTCCTTTTAACAGCCTTGTTATGCCATCTCTGCCACTTGGTTTTCCTTACATTTCTCTCCTTTGCACCCTTTCTTTTCCTGCTGCAGTGGAGGTCTAAGCTCTCTTCCCCTCACCTAGGGTTGCGGCAGGTATTTCCAGGCAGTCCTCCCTCTTCCATTTTCTTCTTTGTCAAATCTTCATACGGACCGTTTCCCTTTGTATTTTCCCAGGAGATCACGTTTATCACATCGTCACCTTGCCCTCTTCATCAAACCCAGAAGACCCTCAGTAGTTGGGTACTATAACTTATTTTTCCTATTCCATTAGGAAGTTTTGCTCACTTACCCTGCCTCTTTCTTTAATAAGCTCCAGGTCTTTATCTCCATTAGGGAAGCTCTCTTTTATACCCTATTTTTCTGAATTCTACTCATTTTCAAGTCATAACTTCCCTAAAATCTTCCCTTAGACTTCAAAGTCACTCTGGTGTCTAGATCATGCTCCACTCAGTTTACTGTGGAATTGCTTTGTTTTCTTTCTGCAGATACACCTTAGTTTTGACTCTGACAAGTTCCTTTGCATTGAGGACTATGCAGTGTTTCTTTAATTTCCTGACACTCAGCAGAGTGCTGAATATATGGTGGAATCTGGACAGTTAGAGAAGTGGCAATGAATTACTCTAAGCAGGTGTAGGTAGACCTCTGTCAGTGAAGGGACAGTTGCATTTTGGACATGGTATGAAAGATGTTTTTATTATAGTTGACTGAAATGTCCAATGAATTGTTTTTGTTCTGTATGTTCCTCTGTTTGTATTCTTTCCCATTTAATTATGAGGAAGAACTGCTGTGTATCCCCCAATTCCCAGCACACAGAGAACCCCAAAATATTTGTAACTGATAAACTAAGTATAGTACAACCCTTGTCCATTGCACTGCAAGAAACTGCAGCTTTATCTTCCTCAAACACATCATGCACTTTTTAGGCCTTCCTCATTTTGCTCAGGCTGCTACCTCTTCTAGCTGTTTTTCCTTTCTACCTGGGAAAATTCTGTCTATATTTTAAGTTCTAACTTGATTGTCATCTGCTCTGGTAAACTTCTCCCTGATCATCAGAAAGAATTGATTCCTCTCTCTGTGCTTCAGTAACATTTTGCTTATACCTCTGTTCTAGAACTTACTATGCAATATAGGGGGAATCCCATTCTTAGCTTACTGCTCTCTGGCCCCAATATATTGTGCATGCTGAAAGCAGGGATATGCCTTATCTGTCTTTTATTTTGAGAGAAACACTGTAGCAACCAATAAATTTGAATGTGTCAAACCCTTGCTGAGAACTGCAGGTGAGTGAAGTAATACTAGTGGGGGGGAAAATTCAAATTATATATCATTTGAATGAGTAGATCTGAGATAACTCATAGAGAACTGAGTGTTCTTTAAATAGACTTTTACCATGAAAGAAGAGAATAATTAGATGAGTTATGCTAATTTGAAGAAATTTTTTCTCTCAACATTACAAAGAATCTGAAAACACCAATTTTGCAGTAACTTTATTTACTATGAATCATTTTGTATTAAATATGAACTGGTTTTGGAAAGAAAAATGTTTTATGATAATGAAGCACAAGTAATATTTAAGTTTCTTCAACAACATGCATCATTGTAACATTAATGTCTAGTTTAATGGCTACAATAAGAATTTTAACAAGCCGATTGAACAAAGAATAGATACACTTAAAACCTTATTCTCCAAAAAACATAAAGAACTAAGGTTTTAATTCCCATCATCTCTGATTTACATGCCACTTTTATATAAGATTTTAATTCTATCTTTTTAACCCCACAAATTTAACATTGTTATTTGATGCAACTAAGTTATTTTAGGCTTAGCTGTATATTGGTGTTACATGAAGTTACATTCAACAAGTTTCTTTACATACCCATACATGTTGAATCTCAGACTTTATATTTGGGACAATTTTTCTTCTACCTCAAATATATCCTTTAGAATTCCCTTCTCAAGGTGGCAAGAAAGTCACTTTTTTCTTAAAAGTATCTCCTCCCCTTTTTCTTGGAAGATAATTTTGTTGGTGATTTAATTCTAAGCTGGTGGTTGATTTTTCTCTTAGGGCATTGAAATTGACATTCCATGGTCTTTTGTCTTCTGTTGCTGATGTCATGTCAGATGAAAATATAATTGTCATTATGTTGTAAATAATCTGTCTTCTTTTCTCTGGCTGGTTTTTAAATCTCTTGCATCTGTTCTTCATTTTCACTGTGAAATAGAATTTCTGTATTTACATAGAATTTTTTATCATGCCAGGAATTGATTGGCCTTCCTTGCATCTAAACCTTTTAACAAATCTGGGAAATATTTGGCCAGTATTTCTTCAAGTACTGCCTCTCATGTCAGTCCTTCAGAAATTTGAAAAGATGTATGTTAGATTTCAGTATCTTATCCACATCTATTGACCTCCCATATGTTTAATTTCTTTGTCTCTCTGTACTGTATTCTGGATAATTCATTCACATCTGCCTTTCTGTTCACTTATCCTTTTCAGCTGTTTAACTATTCCCTTGAGTCTCAATTTACATATTTTTTCATTCCTAGAGGTAGTATTTGGTTGTTTTTTAAATCTGCTTTATTGTTTTACTTGGTTTCTTGTTCCTACTTTTATTCAATGCCTACTTTTATTCCTTTTAAACAAATAAAGCACTTGTTTTGTATAGCAGATAATTCCATAGTTCTGTGTGAATCTGTTTGACTGCTTTTTGTTTCGTTGGCTCTCACTCATGGTTCTTTATTTCCTTGTGTGTTTATTGATGTGTACATATATGTGTTGGCTTAATATTCTTGGAACTTAGAATTTGCTTGAATTCACTAAAGCATTTTTAGAAAGTGTGTTTCTCAGGCACCAGGCATCATTACTAAACCAGGACTACTTTAAAATAAATTATAGGCTTGAGATTTGTCAGACCTTAAGTAAGATGAATTTGCACCAATAACCTGCAAGAGACCCAGCTTGTGATTACAAATATCAAGGCGATTGTTTTTAATTCCACCTAATGTAAATGTTATAACAGCAAATTTTCATGCTGATGAAGACTTATTTCTGATTCATCCTCACACTTAAGAATACAGCCCTGTGGTGTCATGACCTTCTGCAAGGTTTTCCTGTTAGACTCATCACTTTGGGGTTCTTTGCTTTACCTTCAGTCTACTATGTACCCATAAAGACAAACACTAGTGGTGTCTTGCCAGTGGGTTTCAGCCCTGCGCAAGTTCACTGTGGTTTCAGTGAGACTGAGGAGTGACAATGGAATGTTCTTGGGGTAAAAGGGTTTATTATCTAGCTTGTTCTCACAGTGATAGGCCGAGCACTAGAATTATGTCTGTAATCCTCCTTTGTCTCTGCCTCTGCCCAGAGCACTGGGCAGAGCTCTTTATATAGTGACTCAGTCAGTAACAGCTTATTGCCTACAGGTGTGGAAGCAATAGCCTAGCAGCAGGCCGGTTACATCATCAAGTAGTTTGGTTCAGGTGAGGATTCTGGCCATAGGCACTTCAATTTTCCCCACACTCCACCCCTCCAGGATTCTGCCTCACAGTCTGCATGCTCTCAATCTTTTGCAGTGGTCCCTGTGTGAGAAAGCAGGAGCACTGTAACCAGATTCCACAACAGCAACAGAGGATAACAACAACATAGAGATAATAACAAAAATTAAGATACAACAAAATTTTTATACAGGTAACAAAAATTATAATAATCCTCAAGCCTGAGGAGGTTATTTCAGCTATATTCACAACCAGTTCTACTCAGATGAGTTCATGACTCACCCTTAGCAGTGGTATGGAGAGGGAGCTCCATGCACCCCAGCAAGTAGCAGTTTTTTGCTAGGGTGTGTGCCCAATCCACAAAGACCTTAAAGGCGATACATGTTTTAATGATACCAACATAATCTTGTCCATCAGGTAGGATGCATGCAAGAGAGTGGTCCTGTGATAGGACTTTGGCAGGAAGGGGGTCCCATCCAGGTCTAGTATACCATACTTTTACTCCTTCCCTCGTGGGAGTTACAAAGGGGTAACTAAAGGAGGTGCATGCACTGGCCATAATGATAAAACAAAATTCCCCAGTAAGATGCTCCTACTTTCTGGCCATTTAGGATATACAACTGTGATCTTCAGGGGACACTCTGCTGTTTCCCCAGGAATACACAGGAGGTCAGCTTCCAGGCCTTGTCTCCAGGGTGCTGGGAGGGCCAGCCATCATTGGCCCATGTGTCAAAATGTCCAGAGTCATGTCCACTCAGTCGAGTCTCCAGGGTTTAGTGCAGTTGGTGCTGGCAGCAAGATAGTATTCTGGTGGCCAAACCTTGGCTTCAACAATTCTTCCTTGGTTTGTACTTGCAGTTGTACAAGGGAGGCAGAAATATGTGTTGGCATATCTACGGGACTCGGTGCTCCCTTTCTGGGTTTCTTGTTCAAACGCCATAGCACTGTTCATAAGTAGACTGACCATTCCCATAGACTGTTGGTGTTTGACTTCAGACCAGATTTTAACAAACCATTGCACCTCTCTGTCATGCCTGTCACAGTAGGATTGTACGGCACATGAAACTTCCGTTTGATTACTAACTGTTGCACCCATTCTTGTAGTGCCTGTCCAGTAAAGTGGGTGCCTTGTTCACTCTCAATTACCTGTAGTCAGCCATAGGTGGTAAAGAGATGCTCCAGGCCTCTGTTGGTCAGCTGTTGGTCTACACAACATGTAGGAAAAGCAACCAGAAGTCCAGTAGCTGTGTCCACAGAAGTCATGGCATATTGGTACCCCGCTGACACAGGCAGAGGCTCAATATACTTAATCTGCTACCTGTCAAGGGATATCAGCCCCTTAGCTATTGTCCCATGTTGCTGTGGAACTCAGTGTAAGTCCCTTTTAGAGCATACGATGCACTCCTGCCAGGCTCTGCTGACTTCTTCAAAGGTCAGAGGCAAGCCCCACTGACAGGTTATAGCTCATGTTGTCTTTTGCCCTGCATGCAACAAACGCTGATGTAACCATTAGACCACATCAGAGGCAGGCTTCCCTTCTAGCCCGCACATCTGGGCCAATTCATATGCCTCAAAGTTTCCTGGGGATGCTGGTGGCAAATGACCTATCACATGATACACTTTAACTGTTTTAGTCTGGCCACAGGCCCATAAGTCTTGCCACAGTTCTTACCCCCAAAGGAGCCGTTGACCAACCAACCAGTTGGCATGGTACCATGCTGGTAGTCACAGGGTCAAGCCCTGATATACGGCCCAGCTGTCAGTGCAGATGACTACTGGGGAGGGCTCCTGGCTGATCACAAGCCACATTGTCCACAACTCTACCCACTGACTGCTCTTCCCCTCACCATCTTCCATCCATATTGTCTCAGTCTTAGGGTGGAAAGCTATGGCCCTTCATTTTGGGGGCCACCCATGGCTGGAGCGATCTGTTTACTGTGCATCTTCGGGTATAGGGACTCTTCCCTTCCGATAAGGACTCTATGCTACTAATGGTTCTAAAGTAAATTCTTCTTGCTTTTCACTAGTATATATCACTGGCCCCAAAAAGCACTGGAGTTCTTCACTCAAGGGGCTAGTAGATAGGGTGCTATGCTGCTGTAGGTACACAACACTCTTGGCCAGTGTAGGTGTCTATGCCACACCTCTCCACGGCTTTTGGGTCCAGTCTCATGCCCACCCCATGATAGGATAGGTGGTTGTTACCTTTATCAGGGCCATTCTAGTGATGGATTCTGTAGCCAGCAAGGCATGATACATGGAAGCCAGTTGTTTTTCTGTCAAGGTGTATCATACCTCTGCTCCTTTCCAGAGTTGTGACCAGCATCCAATAGGTTGGCGAGTTCATTCAAGCCACTGCCAGAGACCCCAGTAGTAACAGTCTTCGGTCACATGAACATCCAGCTCACAGGGCCTTGATGGGTCTATCACACTCAAGGCCTGCACAGCCTTGATTGCCCATTTTACTGTAGTAAATGTAGATGTACATGTCTCATCCCAGTCCCACCTGATGCTCTTTTATTCCACACGTTATAAGGGCTTCAAAATTTGTGCCAAGTGTGCGATAAACACTCTCTAATAGCCTAGAAGGCCCAAAAACTCCTATGATAATGCCAGAGTTGTAGGGGTAGGAAAGGCCTGGACTTTATCTATAACTGCTTCTGGTATAACTTTGGTCTTAACCAGATGACCCCCAAGAATTTGACTGACAAACCAGGTCCCTGAATCTTTGTGCTGTTCACTGCCCATCCTTTCTCCTGTAAATGTTGCAGCAATCTAGGTGCTGCGCCTTCTAAATCTGAAAGAAAATTAGACGTGAGCATAACATCATCAATATAATGGTACAGCCGCACCATTGGCAGTTTCTCCCATGTAGCCAAGTCCTGGGCTACAAGTCCATGACAGATGGTGGGACTGTGGAGGTATCCCTATGGGAGGACAGTGAAAGCCATTGCCATCCTTCCCACGTGAAGGCAAACTGTTCCTGATTTTCCTGCTCAATGTCAATAGAAAAGAAGGCATTAGCAAAATCTACCACATAATGGTATGTTCCTGGTTCGTGGCTGAGGGTGTCCATCAGGTCTGCAGTAGAGGGGACAGCAGCATGCATAGAGGGTATGATTTTATTCAGTTCTCTGTAATCCATGGTCCTACGCCAGGAGCCAACATCTCTCTTACCTTCCCCACACTGGGGAATTGAAATGACTATGGGTGAGCTTTATAATACCCACCTTTTCCAGGTCCTGGAGGGTTTCTCCAATTTCTGTATGCCCACCAGGCAAGTTGTATTATTTGGCATTAGTCACTCACCAAGGCACAGGCAAAGCTATGGGCGGGTGCCTAGCATGTCCCCTCAGAAGTGCCTTCACCACACATATCTTCAGTTTGAACTCACCTGCAGTGGTCTGCAACCATAGGCCCTGAAGGATATCTATCTCCAAAATATATTCGGGGATAGGAGAGATATACACAGTATACTCCTTTGTGGGTAGATGCCCTTTTCCCAAAGGGATTTGGGCTTGTTTCACTCTGATAGCCTTACCCCCATATCCATCTATAATAGTGGGTGTCCTGGGAAACTGCTCAGGGTTGCCATAAATTAGTGAACATTCAGCCCCTGTGTCTGCCAGAGCCAGGACACATTGTATGTTCACTGGGGACCAATAGATAGATATTTCAACATGTGACCTCCAGTCCTCCCCAGTCCTTCAGGGCAGGTACCTTGACCTTCCCCTCAAGCAAACCATGTCCCCCAATCATCTTCCTGTGTGGGTTCAGGTGAGGTTGGCTCACTCTCCAGCAGGAAGCCTTGCAAACACACGGACCAGACTTGTGGCTCTGTCTCGAGCCTCTGCCTCTTCATTCTCAGTGGCTGGAACTTCTGCTCCAATTTCAGTTGTTGCCACAGGTCCAGTAAGATTCTATTTGAGTTCCCATCTAACTTCCTTCTGTCTGCTCCAGTCCATATTAAATCAACCCACATTTGGGTCCTTGTAACCTTCATGGGGCACTTTAAATTCTTCCTCTGAGTATCAGACCTTATTTCTTTCCATGATCTCATTGCTTCAGCCTCTCCTAAGTCTGCTACTGTATGGGTAACCTCGCTTATGAGTTTCCATAAGTGAGGAGCAAGAATGGCCCTCTTTTGGGCCAAAGAGGGATGTGGGAGTCATTCAAAGCACATTTCTCATCCCTGAAGTAAAAGGCTCCTCATCTGGGCCATAATTCTCTGGACTAAAGATGAAATTTTTCATGCCTAGCTCCCATAACACCTGTTGGAGCTCAGCATATGTCTGCCATCTAGCATGAGAGGATGGTACATCACCCTGATTGGACCACACAGCATGACATGCAGCCATAAGCCAATCAAGGAGGGAGTGATTTCCTGGGGACTTATGGACATTTTGTAATCACTGCCTCAAGGCAGGATGTGCTGTCAGAGAAGCAAGTTTTCCCATCTCTGATCCAGGCAGAATAATTCCCCACCCCTAAATCCCAAAGACACTGGAGCCAAGCTGATACTGACTCCAAGGACTTCTGCCAAAACTGGGAGTCCAAATCCACCAGCTCAGCCTGAGTATGGGGGCAGAGCATAGAGTGCTTCATGACCTGGGGAGGAGGCTGCACCTCTCCCAGAGGAACCCTGGTTGCTGTGTCTTTATTTTCTTTACAACCACTGGGCATGCTTTCAGTAGAGGAGGGGTCGGTGCTTCCGGCACCACCCCTTCATCCTTCCCAGCTCCTCCATGTCTGTGTCTGATGGCTCCTTTCTCTCCAGTCCCCTGAGTGCCTCCTCTTGCAAACCTTTTACTTTTTCTACAATGCCTCACAGCAATATTAGCTCAGTCTTCAACAGCTCTCTTACCTTCACCTCAGTACCTTGCAGCTGGCGTTCTTGAGCTACCTCTTCCTCTACTTCTCACAATAGTATGTCCTTTTCCTCTATGGCCTTTGCCTCCTTCAGAGCACCTGGCAGTTTTGTTGTCTCATTCTGTAAAGAATCTTTTACCTCCTCCACTGTATCTCACAGCTCACGTTCTCACACTGCCTCTTCTTGTGCTTTTTGCAGGGGTCTGTCCTTCTCCTTCATGGGCTTCACCTCTTCCACAGCACCTTGCAGGAACACAATTTCATTTTTTAACAAGTTTTTACTTCGTCCACAGCACCTCGCAGCTAGCATTCTTATGCTGCCTCCTCTTGTATCAGTGCCACTTCAGTCTCCAGTGAATCCACAGCACTTCAGAGCTCACGTTCTCATGCTGCCATTTCTCCTGTCTCTTTTAGGAGCACCCTCTTCTCATCTGTAGACTTTGTTAACACTGTAAGAAAACAGCCAACCCATAGTTCCTGCTTCCTCACGGGCACTCTGTTTCTCAAAGGACCTAATTATTATACCAAGGGCCTCCTCTACTGCCTCTGGTGTCACCTCCACCTCCTCCAGTCCTGGGGTGGGGCCCAGTCCTTTAGGAAGCAAGGAATCTCAGACCACATTCCCATTGAGGGACATTTGACTGTCTCCCCATTCATAGGGGCCACCCGCTGAGTGAAGCACCCCTCTCACAAGGGCAGCCTGTTCTGTTCCTTGATCAACAATGAACCCTACTGATGTTGCCAACTGTCTTGCCAATGGGTTTCAGCCCTGGGCAAGTTCATTATGGTTTCAGTGGGACCAAGGAGTGACAATGGAATGTGCTTGGGGTAAAAGGGTTTATTATCCAGCTTTTTCTCCCAGCGATAGGTCAAACACTAGAATTATATCTGCATCCAATTGTCTGCAGGTCTGTAATCCTCCTCCATCTCTGCCCCCATGCAGATCATTGGGCAGAGCTCTTTATATAGTGCCCCAGTCAATAATAGCTTATTGCCTACAGGCGTGGAAGCATCAGCCTAGCAGCAGGCTTGTTACATCATCAAGCAGTTAAGGTTGAGGTGAGGATCCTGGACATAGGAACTTCAATTTTCCCCACAAATGGTCACCAGGGCTCAATAGGAAATAACTGAAAGTTGCCTCAAGAATCCCTTATTTTCTGACATTCCTCTTTCACTGCATTTTAGGCCTCTGTGCATTGTTTAGTTTTTTTCCAACTATGTGATACATTTAAAAGATACATCTTTAAATATTTTATGCCATATTTTAGTGTGACATTTGTGCACGTTTCTTTTTCCTCAATATTACCAGCAACAAGTCCAGCATTATATAATTGACACTTTGTTCCTAAAATATATTGAGGTGTAGAAATTATAGTTAGTAAATTCCTACCAGAAACTTTTAAAAGTATTTTGATAAGTTGATACATATTTCTAATTAAGAAATTTATATCTTAGCTAATGGTTTTCCCTAAAGCTTTGAAAAATATCTAGAAAGTTTAATCAATTTAAAGAATGCAATATGGGACAAGATATCATGATTGTTGTAACTACTTTACTATTAATATTTACTTAAAATTATCATAAATTTTATAAATGCCTTAATAAATCTTTAACGCCCCTCAAATTATTTGATAAGAAGAATTGCAAGCATTTATGATGCAATTACCATATACCAGCTGTTGTTTAGAGACTCTGTTTAATCTTCACAACAACCTCATAAGGTTGACTAGTAATGTTGATTCTATATAATAAATGAAAAAAAAAGTTGAGAGCCAGAAAGATTTAGTAATTTGCCCAAGATGACACAGCTGGTTGGTAAAAGAGCTGGAATTCAGACATAGGGAGTTTGGATCCAGAGCCACACTCAGTCCCTCCACTCTCTTCTCTGTTCGATAACAGTTGGTGTACCCAACAGAGAAGGTAATGAGCAAGATTGACCAAGGTGTGATGATTTATATTTAATTTAAATAATGGCACTCAAAAAATAATTGCAAAACGTGCTGGGATTTTGAAAGGTATTCTGTAGATCAATTTGGAGAATCTCAAGCCTGTATTTTTTCTCTGGATTCCTCAGAACTTTCTGTGTACAAAATTTTGTCATCTGAGAATAAAAATGGTTTTATTTTTTTCTCTTCCCAGTTAGATGCCTTTTGGTATTATATTTTTCTTTGCTCCACTGACTTAGAACCTTCAATTGAAATGTTGAACAAAAGTGACAAGAAAGTATTCCTGATCACAGTGGAAAACATTCAGTCTTACACCATGAAGCATGGTGCTAAATCTAGGGTTTTGTGTAGATGTCTTCTGTTGGGGTGGGGAAATTCCTTTCTGTCCCCTGTGTCTGAGTTTTTATTCTTAATGGTTATTAGACTTCATTAAATGTTTTCTCTGCATCTAATAGAAGACATATGGTTATGTCTTCTATTAACATGGCATATAACATTAATTGATTTTCAAATGTTAAACTACCCTCTCATTCATGTAATAAATCCCACTTGAGCATACTGTATATGTTGCTGGGTCCAGATTGGTAGTAGTTTGTTAAGGATTTTTGCAACTGTGTTCACAAGGGATATATTGGTTTGTAGTTTTTGTTTTGTGTTTTTTCTTATGATGTCTTTGGCTTTGGGTTTAGGATAATTTAGGTGTCAAGTCTAAGTTGAGAAGTTTTCTCTATTTTCTGACAGTGTTTGTAAAGGATTATTTCTCCTTTAAATATTGATATAGTTAGTTGGGCTGGTGATTTTCCTTGTGGGAAGATTTTTACTAATTCAAATTTTTTACTTGTTATAGATATCTTCAAATTTTCTTATGTGTAGTTAGTTTCAGTAATTTGTGTTTCTAGAATTTGTTCATTTCATCCAACTTTTCTAATTTTTTAGGAATAAAATTATTGTTCATAGTATACTCTTGCAGCTTTTTTAACTTCCATAGTGTCAGAATGCTACATGGCTCCTCTTCATTCCCAATTTTGATAATTTCTCTTCTCTCTTTTTTCTTGGCCAACCTAATCTGAAAGTTTGTAAATTTTATTGCTCTTTCAATGAACCAACTTTTGACTTTATTCTGGTTTTCCCCTGTTTTTTATTTCCTTGATTTCCACTCTAATCTTTATTTCTTTCCTTCAGCTTGCTTTGGGTTGAGTTTTCTCTTCTTTTTCTAGTTTAAGGTAGAATCATAAGTTACTGATTTGAGACCTATTATTTCTGCTATAGGTGATTAAAGATGATTTCTTTCTAACCACTGCTTTAGTGACATTTCATAAATTTTGACATGTGTTTTCATTTCATTCAGTTCAAAACATTTTGTTTCTTTCTGCATTGTTATATGATGCATGAGTTATTTAGAAGCATGTCGTTCAATTTCCTGATGTCTAGAGAATCCCTAAAGTTCTTTATTGTTTTCTATATAATACTATATTATAGTTGGAAATCATATTTATTATAGTTTCAATTATGTTAAATTTATAGAGCTGTTTGTATTCTAGTTTATTACATATCTTAGGAGCACTAGAAAAAAATGTTTTGCCTTTCAGTCGCTGTTTTGTCTTTTGTCTTTGGGTGGATTGTTTTTATAAATGTCAAGTCAAGTTATTTGATAGTGCTGTTTGAGTTTTCTATGTCCTTATTGATTTTCTCTTTACTTGTTTCATCAGCTATTGAGAGTAGGCTGTAGAAATCACCACAATCAATTTTTTCACATAGTCTTGTTGAATACAGAATTCTTGGTTGACATTTTTTCCCCCTGTATTTTGAGTATGCTGTTCCATTGCCTTCTGGCTTCCATTCCTTCTGATAAGAAGTCAGCCATTAATTTTATTGTTCCCTGTGTGTGATGAGTCATTTTTCTCATGCCACTTTCAAGATTTTCTCTTTATCTTTGATCTTAACTGTTTGACTCTGTGTCTAAGGGTGGATCTCTTAGTGTTTATCCTACTTGGGCTCTTTGAACAGCTTGGCTGTGTAGATTAATGTTTTCCATTAAATTTGGGTCATTTTAGAAATTATGCCTTCAATTTTTTTCCCCCTCCTTTCTTCTACCTTCCAAGACTCCATTTATATATGTCCTACTATAGTTGATGTCGTCCCACAGGTTTCTGGAGCCTTGGTCATTTTTCTTTATTCTTTAAACATGATTACCTTGCATTCTTTGAACATATTTATAGCAGCTGTTTTGAAGTCTTTGTCCGCTAAATGCAGCATATGAACCCACTCAGGGATAATTTCTGTTGACTGCTTCTTTCTCCTTATCATATATTGCATTTCTGTGTGTCTTTGTAAATCTCAAAATTTTTTGTTAGAAATGTTGGATATTTTAGGTGATAGATTGTAACAAACCTAGATTATGATATTTACCTCTGAGTGCTATTTTTAAATCTGTTTCTGTATGTTTTTGGTTTGTTTAGTAACTTGCCTACACTAAATCTGTGGAATCTATTTCCCACAGCATGGGCTGCTGGGATATCTCTGCCAAGTTATTTAATGATGATGATTCCTGGCTTTCTAGGGGTCACCCACTTGTCTGCAAGCTTAGTGTCTGTCAGTGATTTGTCAGTATTCCTTCTCAAATATCTCAAGCCAGTAAGGCTCCACCCTCTGCCAGTGGGTCTGTGTGGGTTGGGGAACACATGCAAATTTTAGCCAGTGTTTTACTCTGTCCCAGCTTTTACTTTCCACCCGGCCTTCTCATGTTTCTACTGTTCATATACACAGGCTTGGAGTCAGCCAGGAATATACAGATAGCTTCCAGTCACTCTTGTATTTCTGGATGCCTTGCCATCGGCCAGGAATGTGCAAAGAGCTTATCAATAGCCTCTATGTCTATTTATTTCCTTGATTTTGTCAAATATGGATGAAGCTACAGGTTAGCTGAGCCACTGGGCTTCCCCATTTCTGTACCTTTGAGATCACTACTGCTCCTAGCAACATGGAAGGGCATGGAGTTTTTCCACACTTAGCCCCAAATTAAGTGAGTCCTCCCTGGCAAAGAAGTTGTTGATATCACAGCTTGACCATCTCTGAAATGGGTGAGTATAGTTAAGGGGGTGATGGGAGATGGCCTCAAGCAAGAATCCCACAGACTCTCACTGTTCATACCCAAAGTTCAGTTGTTTTTCATGCATAATCACTTTCCAGTTTGTTTTATGCCTTTGGTCTCTTGCTGACTTACAGAGCTTTAAAATGCTTTTTTTGACAATTTTTTCCAGGTTTATTATCGCACATTTCAAAGAGGCTCTGCTGAGCTCCTTCTTATGTACATACTCTATCATATTGTAATGTACACTCTAGGCTCACACACTAGTATTAATGCTATCAACACACAACTATTGCCTGAAAATGACATTGTATTCTGATTTATGTTAGCTTTATGGAGATAAATTCTTTATGTAGGCTTAATTAAGGTTTTCTTTATAGTAGCATCTATTTTCTCACTCATTTATTGAGTCTACTATAATTTCTGCTCTAATTTCTGTGATGTAAAGATTTATGAGACAGTCCCTGCTTTCCATGAATTCATGAGTCTAATGGGTGAGACAAACTGAAAATGAATAATTGTAATAAAGTAGAATGAATGATATCATTATGTAAGGGCGAGCAGAGTGCTATGGAGTGACCTGGAGAGGCCATGACTGTCTCTGACTAGTAAGAATTCACAAAGCGTGCTGCCTTTGACTGGGATTTAAGATAGTCAGAGTCTGGCAAGCAAATGAGATATACTAGATCAGAAATTCAGATCATAGAAAGCAGCATCTTTAAAGAAAAAGGCTCAGGCTTAAGTAATATCTGAAAAACTTGAAGGGTATATGGAAAAGAGCAGTAGAAGACACAATTTAGCTAAAAGATACATTTACGTCTTCTGACCATTCTGGCCTTATCCTCTGGGCCACCAGACACCAGCCAAGTTCTTTAATGATCAAAATAATTTTTGCTTTGTTTTGTCTTGAGATTTATATCTGGGAACTCTGGGGAGTTTTAAGACTGCAGTGAGGAGGGACATAATACAAATCAATTAAATAGGAGACTTTTGGGTTGAGAGATGGTGATTGCCAAAATAGAGAATAGCCAAATTCAAAGATGTTTATGATAAAACAGACAGGATTGGTGATACTGAAAATAAGGAATGTGGAGTTTTGCTGGTTAGGCACAGAAGACTTAGAAAAAATAGAGAGAACATGTCCTCTGGGAAGCCACCAAGTAAGTCAACCCAAACAACAGCAACAATGGAAGCCAGATAGGGTGTCCACATGGATCATTGGCTAAAGAGCCAGATAAAGACAGAGAATCCCAGCAAGTGCAAAATTTCAGAAGCCTGGGAAACCAGGTAGGAATGACAGTTGTAGCAGAGGATGTGTGGTGGATCCTGAATAAATTTTCTGAGCTGCCAAGTGGGAGGTGGCTTAATCTAATGTCCATGGCCTTGAGTTTGAGTTGTGGGAGGGGCAGTAAGAGGTCCTAATACAGCAGAATGATTTGGGCACTTTTTTATTTCTAATAAAAATTTGGAATTAATGTAAACCCTTCTTGAGGTAGGATAATGGCACTGATCAGACTTATTCCCGAACATATGTTCTTCCCGTGGATAACTCAGACACTGCACAGAGACTTCATTAACTCTGAAATCATCAAGGAATTATTTAGAAAGCAACTCCTTAAAAACCTCACAATGCTGCTAAAGTGTTAATGCGCCTTTTCAAAGCATTAGGAGATGGGCAGATACAAATGGAGGCAATGACTATGTATAAAGAATAAATGATGTCATTCTTTGTCTCAGATCTATGTTTTTTTAAGAGGTCCCTTTTTATGTGTGACATTCTGTCAGTTAATTTTCCTGTCTGACATTGTACTGTTTTTTAATTGCCAACCATCCAGATTTGCTGTCAGTATGCATCAGGTTTTTTTTAATATAATTAAGCCAGCTTATCTGCCATCTGTCATAATTAATCCATTCTATCTTAATTACTTTTCCATTTCCTAGAGCCAATCATCCTATATTAGAACAAATATGGGAAAATATGAGTCATTTTTGTAATAACAAAATGCCTGTCAGATATGGGAGTATGCTCCCTTCACATTTTTAGAAAGGTCCAACATAACTTGGTAAAATATATGGGCATTCTTCCAGAAACACAGAAACCAAGAAGAAATCAATATTTCAGTTCATTTACTTGCCTCATGAAACCAACTTTGTAAACCCCATTGTTTATTTCCCAGAATTCACATAGTTTTGATTGTGTATCCATCCAATAACAAATTGTAATACAGGAAACACTTCTGTTTCTGGAGGTAATTGCAGAGAGCATTGCCTGTCAGCTCATTCTTGTCACTGGCACATGTGTGGGTTTTTTCATTCATTCATTTCTTAATTGGATGTGACTCTAATCACCGGGGATGCAGCAGTGAATGAAACAAAAGAAGATTCTGACTCCATCTGAGGTCGCATCACAGTAGGGGAGACAGTATAGTAAACAAATATCAGCAGTAGTGATGAGTACTGTGCAAAGACTTTAAAGAAGGAAATGTGCTAGAGAGTGCATCTGTAGATGGAAGGCTCAGAGCAAGCCTCTTTGAGGAGGTGACATTAAAGCTGACACTTGAATGATAGGAGATGCCATGAAATGATCACAGGACTAAGCATTCCAGGAAGAAGTTACAGCTGGAACAAAGGCCACGAGTGGGAATGTAATTGAGAAACCAAATGACCGTCCATGCTGCTGGGCTGACCGTAGACTCCAGGAAAGTGGCAAGAGATGAGCTTTGAGAGAAGGAAAATATTTCAGATACAGAGTGTGATTTCTTTCCAAGTTCCATGAAGAGCTGCTAGAGGGTTTTAAATGAGATGGTGATGTAAGCTGACTCACATTTTTAAAAGATCAGTCTGGCTGCTTTGTGGAAAATGGATTGAAAGGGGCAAGTATGGAAATTGGAGGTAGAATCCAGATGAGAGATGAGTTTGGCTTGCACCAGAGGTGCAGAGAAGTAGATTAATTCAGGGTTTGTTTAGAGACAAAGCAAGAGAACTTATGGTTAGCTGTTGAAGGATGTGTTAGGGAAGGATCCATGAAGAATAACTCAGTTTTGTTTCATAAATGTTAGGACTTCAACATCCTTTAACCATTCAATGAAGTTATTGCGTTCGTCATTTTCAAAGACTGAGTCTTTGCACAGTTACATATTTTCCATGGTTAAAGTGAACTACAGCATTGAACTAGATCTCTACATTCACCAGGTTCTCCATCTTAGAGGTCATATGACCTCAGGCAAGTCTCGTAACTTCTCTGTATTGCAGTTTCCTCTTATAAAAAAAGGAATAATACATTTACCTGTTTGGTAGGGTTGTTGTCAGAAGTGAGAAAATACATAAAGAATTAGTTGGCACGAGACTATAGTAAGCACTTAGTATATTTAGCAATTAGATACTATATTTCTGTCTTATCCTCCTTACTATGGCACATTCAGGTCTCAGTACCTAATAATAAGGGTTAAAATAATATTTGTAAGAAACAATTTCTGCTTTCTGTGTCATCTCATAATTATTAGTGTATTATTTTGATACCATTTTTTTAGACTATCCTAATCTTTGCTTAATATATTCCCAACTTTCACGTCTGGTAGTATTTTCTTATATTTAAAGTGACTCTTGTTATCTGGATTTTAAACATCTGTAGCCTTTCAGAGAGATTGGTTATTGTCAGCTCTATTGTGAAGTTAGTGTTTTTTGGCCCTTAAAATGGGGTGAGGGAGGAGGGGCATCTGATCGCAAGATCGCATAAATCATGTAAAATCTTTGTACACTGCCTCCCCCAGTGCCATAACAGCGCATGGTCGCTGCTCAAACGTGCCACTCCTCTGCTCGGCCCTCCTGCTTTCCCTTTGGACTTCAATTCACTTTTGATCTATGGTTGGAAAAGACCCTATTCTTCTGGGCTGCAGGGTAATCTAGAAGGTCTTGAATTGACTCTTTGGTTACCATGTAAACACTGGCTCCTGTCTCCCTGTCAGGCTGCAGCTGCATTTCAGATTCTAGAGAATGGGTATTTGCATCTCAAAATAGGCTTGAGAACAGTAGGAGGGTGAAGTAGGTCAATATGGCATATGGTTGAATTTGAATGGACAGTTGTGCTTGAGAATAAGAAAGAAATTGTTTTAAATTAGTTCCTTAGTCATAAATGTGGTATGCAAATGTTTCCTAGTTATGGTTGGGATTGAGGCACATTTAACAAATGGTACTTTTTATGAGATAACCCATCAGCCTAACTTTCAAAAACTCTTGTTTCTCATCTCTCACTGCAGTTAGTTGAGTGAGGAACAGCCTTTCACTTCCCTGTGAGAATTTTACTGCATCATCATTGATGTGGAGCATTGTCCAGTACATGGGCTGTGGAATCCCTTTCTGTGCAAAAATATTCAACATTAAATACATAACATATTCCGTGGTTCTTCTGGTTTCAGGTTTTCTGTTTCTTGCATTTTTTTAATGACATGGATAATACAAAATATTTTATTCAGAAGCTTTTACATGGGTGGAACATTTAGAACAACTTCTCTCTCTCATATAGTAGGTCATCCCTAAGCCCAGGGTAGGAGGTGTTACTCTGTTAAACTGTTGGCCAATCAAATCTCTACTGTGCATTGAATCTTCTAGTTTTGGATGTTGGCTCCCACAGTTTGTCTCTCCTAACTATTGTGCTGATTGCATAGATATTGTATTGAATTTCACAAAAGTCACATTATTTCTCAATCAGAGGAAATAGTGGTTGAGTCTTTTTTTTTCTTGGGAGGAGAGGGGGGAAGTCAGTAACTAATGTGTGTGTGTGTGTGTTGTGTGTGTTTTTGTAACTTTCACACTTGATGGGACTAAAATACCTGATAGTCGTACAATTTCTCCTTCTACGTCTTCCAGAGACGGTGTGGGTGTGGCTATTTCAGAGCTCCATGTGAAGATCCACATGGGCATAAAGATTCAACTGTGAATTCTCAGCTCTGCCAGCATACACTGAACCGACTAGTGGGCTCCCTGTGTGTGCCTAGTGGAGGGGTCTCTGATCCCCCTGCTCTGTTAGGGGCAAGCCTTCGCCAGCAATCAGATATCCCATAATTTCATATGCAGCACTCCAGCTTGGTTATAGTAATGTTAATATTCATTTGTAACCTTTCACTATTTTCCAGCTACATAGGCATGTGTGGACACAACTCACTTTCTATGTGTTTGTTTTTCTACCACAGACACAGGAGCAGAAAGACAGGCACTAAAAGAAAACGTGTATCCTAAATTGAGAGAATTCTGCAGAGAAAACTATGGATTAGAATTTCAGGTAACTCTGATGTTAATTTCATTTTGAATTATGTCAGCTAGATAAGTAACATTTGTGTTTGTTTCTTATCACAACTTGAGTGTTACAAAAGACAAGTTTTAAGCCCTGAAAAATATCATTTCTTTAAGCGTGGTTAAAAAGAAACACTGGAAAATAGAAATAAGATAGTTAGCCATTTTTGGTATTTTGCACTTTTATGCTGTTTCTTGGATCCTGCCTGGTTTGGGCTCACCTTTTTCTTTGAACCATGTTTATGTGCTTCTTTGACAATCTGTTATTATCAAAAAGGTGAAGGTTACTGACTACCTGCCTGTAAGCTATGGCCTCTAGAAATGTTTTGCATCTAAACTGAAACGAACTTTCTCCCAAGTATTTCCTTTTAACAGCCTGGCCAGCCCTTGCCTTCTATCTTGCCTTTTAGTTTTTATGCACAGTGTAAGATGTCCTTTTTCCTTTAAAGGCATTTAAAGGATTCACCATTTACAAAAAAAAAAATCAGCCTTTAAATAGACAGTAACTCTGCATATCATCACTAAAGTTCATGAACAGCCTGGCATTTGTAGACACCATTGATTTTGACACTGAATAGAAAAGTACTAGAAAACATTGGGCATATCTTGGACATCCAAAATGTAAAAAGTAAATGGCTCCTGCAATAGAGTTATTTAGTCGAAAATTTTCAACCTCATTTACAATGGGCATCTTAACACTCCAGTGCTCTTAACTGAGGTATATGTACTTAGAGGTTTGTGATATAAATGCACAATGCACCACTGTTAGTAGCAGAAAATTTCACCCTTCATTTGTGCCTCCTGAATAAATATTTTATTTTGGTAAATCTCCTGATACTTTCTAATATGATGCATAAAATATTCGTTTCAAATGGCTTCAATCTCAGTGCATAGTGTCAGTCAGCCACAGACAATTATAACACACATATTAAATAGTTATGCATAAGTCACCACTGACTTGGTAAATTGGAAACCTAGATTAAATTCCTTGTGAACTCAGCACTACCTTCTCTGAGGAATCTGGTTCTCCTGATAACAGGGTCTCAACTATTACAAAAATTCTGATCTGTCAAGTTTTGCAAAGACTTTGACACTCCTTGGAGGACTCCATTTAACTAGAAAGAAAGAAATGTTTTCATGCACATTAATCCCATCTTTGAGTTTGTTTTGTTTTGTGTCATATTTGTTAGGAGAGGGAAGAAGGTAGTGAGCTATGTAATAGCCCCCATAAAATATGGTGATGTTTAGGATTAGCTGAGGGGGGAAAAAAGAAAAGCATATTTTCTAAATTATAAGTAGGCACAGGAGAAGACAGATAAAGCCAGAGGAAACCTGCAGAAGCAGGTCCATAGAATAAATTGATGTCAAGGCTCATTCTAGGCAGGTGTATTGAATCAGTCAATGAACAGTGAAAACAGCTCTGGGCAAAGAAGATAGGGAACCGAGCCCCGCCCTACTGCAGGGGACTTAACCCTTGGACCTTCAGTTCAGTGTCTAAAATGAGGGCAGTGACAGCTTCCATATCTGAGGCTGTGTTTGGAAAAAAATATGAAAGACTACATTTCCTTTCTACCTTTAAGTCGAAAAGAAGTTTGCCTATATGTCTAAGTCTTTTAAAAACATACTTTTTTAGTATAGCCTTTCTGGTAGGTTGATTATAGCTTTCCCTGAGGATATATTTTCAGAGACAGTTCTCTTTTCTCAACTGCAAGAAAATATGATGCCAGAAGCTTCATGAAAAAAAAACTGGTTCACCCAAATAGGATTCCATCTCTGCTTATGCACTGAACCCAAGAGAAACAAATTTCCTAGAGTCACTCAAACATATCAGTCTATTCCATGTTTCATTCCGTGTCTCCTTGCCTTTCTGCTGTCCTCTCTACCACCAATGCCTTCCGTCTGGTTCTTCCCCTGCTCTGCCTCCGAAGTCCTGCTCATTCTCAAGACTTTTCTCATCTGACCCTCAGTTATGTCCCTCTTGTCCTTGACCACTGCCCTGGAGCTCTGTGTCCCCCATTTGGTTCCTTGAACACTTCAAGCCCATTCCCACTCAAGGACTTTGCCCTGGCTGTTCTCTTTGTGTAGGAATCCTCCCCCACTCATCTTCACATGAGTGCTCCCTTACTGTCCTTCAGGTCTCCACTGAAATGTCACTTTCTAGAGCTGCTTCCCTAATGACCTAAAGTAACCATCTATGTGCTCTTTTACATCTCCCTGTTTCAGGAATGGGCATAGCATGTGTCAATATCCGATATTTTTCTTGTTTACTCACGTACTGACTTTCTAATTGCTCTCTCCCAGTAGATTATAAGTTTCACAAGAACAGGGACCTGTCTGCTTTCATGACAGCTGTGTTTCTGGTCCTACAATAGTGCCTGGCACAGAGTAAAACTCCATAAGAATGTGTTGAGTGAATGAATGAATGAATGCATGAGCTTATGAATAAATGAAGTCACAGCTTAAACATTACTTGCTTCAGGAAGCGTTCTCTGATCCCCCTGTCCCTCCTAGGATATGACATGCACCCTTCTCTTTGCTCCCCTAAAATCCTAAGCCTAACTTCCAATTGTTTATCCAGTTCATTTAAATATTCATTGGGTATTGACCACATGCCAGTGACCATTTCAAGTGCTGGGAGTTTATGAGCAAACCAATCATACCCACTTATGGAGCTTACAGTATTACTGGGGGAGACAGTAAATGATAATTCTAGTGGTAGTAGATGTGTTTTATTGAACAAATATATTTAATAAAAATAAAACAGGATAAGGGGTTAGGGAATGCAAGGTAGTCAGAGAAGAACTCAGTGATAACATGGCCTTTGAGCAGAGATCTGCAGAAGGTGATGGAACAAGTCATACAGATGTTTTGGGAGAAGAATTTCAGGCATAGGCAACCAGGAAAAGGGTCTGAGGTGGGAGTATGTTTAGAATATTCTAGTAACATTAAAGAAGCCAAGTGTGAGTGGAGTAAAGTAAGGGAAATAATTGTAGCAGTTGACATCCAAGTCAGGTAACATGGGACCTTGTGGGCCAAGATTAAGGACCTAGAATTTTACTGAGTAATAAGGGAAAGAGTGACATTATAGGACTTAAGTTCAAGAGATTCAGGCTCTGTGAGGGACTAGAATGGGGGTGGGAAGGAATGGTAGAAGCAGGAAGGTAGTGCAGATAAGAGATGATCATGTCATGGAAGAGAGTGAGCCCTAGAAATAATGAGACATCTGGTCAGGGAAATTTTTCATCACCTGTTTGTAAGGCCTCGAAGTTCTCAGGACTGGAACTGAGTCATATTCAACTTATCGATGATTAGTCAAGCGTCTGGCACATAGTAGGTCATTTAGTTAAATCTTTATGAAATTAAAGTGATAGACTATGGACTCACAAGGCCATATACTTTTATCTGTATGGCTGTTTGGCAGGCTGTTTTCTAGTATTTCCTTTATTTTTTCATTTAAATTAGTGAAAATGAGTATCAAACTCTCAGTGGGAACTTCAATTAATTCTATGTGTAATACAAATATGTTGGCTGCTCAGAGATGGAAACAACTGAACAGGAATAATGCCAAGCCCACTCAGAGCAGAGAAAATGCATATGGTTTAAATAATGTTACTTGATTTCCCAGTATTCAGTAAGTTCTCTCAGCTACAGAGAAGATGATAAAAAGGAAGAACAAGGGAATAAATTGGGGAAAATCAGGACAGATTAAGGCAAAATCAGGTGGTGCAAGACCCAATAAATAAAGTCTTGTGATTGTATCCACAGGTTTCTTGCTTTTGGATGTTTCCACTCCATTCCCACTGCTGAGACCCTGGTATACCTCTCGTTCCCTCAAAAACTGTATGAACAAAAAGCATATTAACTGATCTTGTTCCCTGCTTACCCCCAAGAGGTTGCACATCTCTGAGGAAGAGACTAGATCTCATTTATTTCCACATTCCCAGGGCCTGGAAGAGTGTTTGACATTTAGTGGGTTTAGTGTGTTAAGCAGAACTGCCTACACCATCACCCTACTTGAGTTTTTCTACACAAGATCCCATGAGTAATCTTACTTAAATGTCATGCTGTTCAGTTCCATTGCTTGAAAGCTTTTAATGGCTTTCCTGCTGCCTTTAGGGTCCCACTTTAATATCCCCAGCTGTTTCTCCAACTTCATCTCCCACTCTTCTCAACATAAGCACTCCATGCTAGTCAAGCCATTCTTAGCCCGTCCTTGGAGCACATCTCGCTGATGGTTCATTCCTGCCTTTAAAATCTCATTCACTATGTCTATTTCAGTTCTACCCTCAGAAATACCCTTTTTTCTTCCATCCTTTTTTTCAATATCCAGCTCAAGGCCTAGCTTTTCCAAGAACTCATTAATGGTTCCCAAATATCCCACCTTCTACTCGCTGAATTCTTATAAATCTGCCCCATCTAGCCCTCTCTGGTACCCTGAGCCAGGAGTAAAGTTGGTTAGAGGAGGGACCTCCAAACTGGGGGTAATTGACTCACCTGGACACTTGGGATACATTCATTTTTCATTTTCATGCAGCTGCTCAACTTCATATCATTCTTAAGAATGTCTCCTGTAGCTAGCTTCTTTAGTGGTACCTAACATTTATCTCATTTCATCTTAGTCACCAAAGTTCATAAGCCTGTTCCTTTTTCTTCACCTTTAACATCCAGTAAATCTCAAAGACCTGCTGTTCTCCCTCCCTAAATATTTCTTCATTCTGCCATTTGTTCAAGTCTATATTACTGTCATCTCCACTATCTCCATAGAGATGCTGCTGGTCTACTGCCCTTCATCTCTTCCTTCTCTCCAACATCAGCCCTTCTCTACCCACCGTACCCACCTGGTCTGTCTCCCACAGTATTTATATTTCTGAAATACAGAGATGATTCTCAGCTACTAGAGACAGTCTGCACTTCTTTAGTGGCATGGAAGGCTTTCTTTTCCACCCCTGTCTACCACTGAGATTTACCTGGCACCTTTCCCACGGGCAGCCTATTTGAGCCTTTCTAAATTACATTCAGTTCTCCCAACTCGTCCTTCCTTTTCCCTGAGTCTTCACACCCACTGTGCCGTCTGTGTAGACTGCCTTTAAATTGTCCCCCATGCAACTGACTGAAAAAACTTCTCATTCTTCAAGAAACAGTGAACTTCCTTCTTTAAGATTCCATAGTGCTTTATTCTTAATCTTTAAAAGCATTTGTCATGCCATTTTTTAAATTGCCTTGAAAATGCCCTTCCCCACTAACTGAGAGCTCTTGGAGGTCAGAAATCATATTATTTATATCTTTATATCACCAACATTTTTATAGTATCTGGCTCATACTATATACATAATAAATGTTGGTTGATGGAAGTGAATTGGTTGATTAAGTGGATAAGATCCAGAAGTTGAGAGTCTAGACTAGTGCTATGCAAAAGTATACTGTGAGTCACAGATGCAAGCCACAAATGTAGTTTAAAATTTTCTACTGACTATACTTTTAAAAAGTGAAGGGAATCATGTAAAATTTATCTTAGTAATATATTTTTTTAGTCATTATAACCAAAACATTGTCACTTCAACATGTAATCAATGAAAAATTATTAATAAGGTATTTAACATTCTTTTTTCATACTAAGTCTTCAAAGTCCAGTGTATGTTGTACACTCATAACACATCCCAATCTGTACTGGCCACATTTCTGGTGCTCGACTCCCATATGTGACTGGAGGCTCAGGTGCTGGACTGTGCAGCCCTAGAGGGGAGTGGCATAAAGTGGGGCCATGCTAACAGGGAGGAGAGCCTGCCTGCTTGTGATGGACGTCCAGCTGTGAGGGACACAGGAGCTGCAACAGGAAGGGAAATTTATTTGTATGTGTGAAAAATTCCAGATGATTAAGAGAATCATTTCACTTGTCAGATTAGAAACTTTTTCTCTTATTTGGTCACTTTTGTTCATTGCATCAATAGGGTCCATAACCTGAAGTAGTTATGCAACTTTCAGGAATCGGGACTGAATAATGGTATGTATGAGGCAACAGACTAAAACTGAGAGCCAGCAGTTCATTTGCCTGCTGTTTTAAGGCTTACATTGAACTGGAGAGAGGCAGATGATGAATGCTCATTCCCTGATATCAGTGAACAGCCCTTGTCTTGATGGGTGCCATTTGTTACCTTCTTGCAACCCTGCTAAATACAGCTTTTAAAAAGATTCCCCCCATATGCCCTTGCAATGAAGTATACTGACTTGATCTCAGAGGAGGAACTCCCCAGTGCTGGCCCCAGCCCTCTTCCTTCTCTCTGACAGACAAGTACTGGGGGCCTAGGTGTGTACGAGGTGTGAGGATGGACGCTGCAGCTCCGGCCAGCAGGGAGAGCTTGCCATGCCTGCTTCCTGCCTCACGATGACATTGTGACACCACCTGAAGGCACCAAAGGGACGGATCCTAATCCTTGGCAAAGGTGCCCCCTGAGCCCCTTTGATCTGGAATTTGTCCTTCTTTTCTTGGCTTGAGGTTCCATCTCTTCACGTTTCCTTCAGCAGCACAGGTCCACACCTGTCCACCTGGCTTTTTGTCTCTAGACCCCCAGTGAGAGAGTCATCGTCTCCGTAAGCTGGTGCCTGTGTGAGTGATCGCCATCAGCATCTCCAGCTCTCTCCCCTCCACAGGCACGTGAAGACAGTCCTGGTCTTGAACGTTAATCCCATATCTGAAACAGAGCCCATCCTCCTCCTCTCATTTCCCAGTTTCTCAATTACTACTGTTAGGGGCTGAGTTTGTTCTCCTCGGTTCTTGCCCCCACCAGAACAAAGAATTGAAAGGCAGAGACACAAGAGCAAAGCAGAGGGAAAGTTTTATTTGAGTACACTCCAAGGGAGGAACGGGCCAGAGTCAAGGTAGACAGAGGAGGGTCTATTTATCATGACCTAGTGGGACGGCACTTCTTTGATTGACAGAGTGAGGTCATTTGATTGACAGCTCTAGTTATACACCCATTCCTCTTGGTATGCACATCTTTTCCCAACATGCACACAGAAAAGCCCATGGGTAGGGTAGGGGAGGGGACCACAATTTTATTTTAACGAGATTATGATGAGGTGTGATTTGGGCATTATTAGTTTTGTTTGCCACCCAAATTGGGATCAGGTTGGGACTGGTTTGGCCTGGTCACAATAGACAAGAAGTTATCTCCCTTCAAAGCCTTTGTTGTCTTCCAATGTGTGTCTTGCCAATGGCTTTCAGCCTCGGGCAAGTCCACTCTGGATTCAATGAGACCAAAAATGACAGTGGAACATTCTTGGAGTGAAAGGGTTTATACCCAACTTTATTCCCACAGTGGCAGGTCAATCATTAGAATTCGGTCCACTCAGAGTGAGTCTGTATGCAGCATGCTGGTCTCTGCCTCTGGGCCTCTCTGCCCCTGCAGCCATCTCAGTCTCTGGCCTCGGTGCTGCAACCACTCCAGTCTCATCTCTGCTCTCATGCAGCCCTGCAACCGTGCCACTGTGTCTGTCGCCCAGAGCACTGGGTAGAGCTCTTCATATAGAGTCAGTAACAACGTATTGCCCACACATGTGTAGTGAGCTAGCTGACCAGGGCTGAGTGAGAATCCTGACCATAAGAACCTTCACTTTATCCACAACGTGGGACCCCCTACCTGGACAGAGTTTGGGCTGTTTTTTTCCTTGAACCTCCTCTTCCCCTTCTCCAGCAGCTCATGTCTGTCTTTCTGCCAAACACTACTATTTCATAGTCTTCTGATTTTAAAGGCTTGGCTTATAGCTCATTCTTCACCCTTTCTGACCTAGATCCAAACTGCCACTGTTCCCATTGATTCTCCTGCCACAGTGTTTCTTACAAGTTTGCCTTTTATTTCCATTTCACAAGGCTCTATCTTTACTCAGGCTTCCATTTCTTAATAGCTGAATGACTATGGCAACATTTTCTGATCTTTCCCTACTCTGAGTGTTTTGTGTTGTCCAGATTATCCACAGCTGCTCAAATAATCATCTTTAAGCAGTATTTACCAGATTTCATTCATTCTAAGGTGCATGTTTTTTAAGCATTTTTATGTCTCAGAAATCAGGATTTGTCCTACAGATAAATGTGTCATAGTGTAATTGGCAGTACACTTCTTTTTTAGTGGAATGTACAATATTTGAGCAGCCTACAACTGATATTTTAGATTCAGTAAAATGCAGCACATTATGCCATTTATGGGATATAATGGAAACAAGATAAATTTTTCTGTTAGATTCAAATTCAGGATCTACAAATTACCAGTTCTGTAGCTCTGGATAAATTGCTTGATCAATTTATCGAGGTCAGTTGCTTTGACACATAGTTGACCCTTCTGTGAAATGAATGTGATGGTGTTTATTTTCCAAGATTGTATGAGAGTTCAGTGAGATAACACAAAGTCCCTGGCACATGTAAGCACTCAACCAATGTTAATTTCTGTCCTTCACTTTTTTAAGTCTTTCTCCTGATCAAAAATCTAGTGTAATGAAATTATTCTCATGTATTTTTCTTTTGCTCTTCTGAGTACAGCAAAAGACCTTTGGCCAAAGGCATCTGTGAGAGATGCTTAGTGTCCGTTGCAGAAGAAATATGGATGGGAAGAATATTCAGGAATATTGTCTTGAATTATAATCATAATACAAGAAGTATTATGCAGCAAGACAAAAACTATTAGCTTGAGAATTCAAAGAATTAGCTAAATTCTTTTAATCACTTCTTTAGCATCAACAAGTACTGTAGGTCTGGAGATCTAATACATAGAGAAAATGGCCAAGTTGGTCAGTATGGCAGAGCCAGGACCTACCCCATGTGATCTCTGGGAGAATGGTGGAAGGAAAGAGAGAAGCACAGTTCAGTAGACATGCTTCCCCATTTCCTTCCTCTGAGTTCTGCTTTAGAAAAGGGGAAGTGGGTTAGATAAGTAAAAACAAGTGGGTGGATAAATAATACTCAGGGCAACTTGCCTCTGCTCTCTACTTAGGACTCTGGAAAGAAATTGCCCTACAGCCATCATCTACCTGCCACCCCCAGCCTGCCAACAAAATCTGGGCATGACCACATTGTGGTCATAGAGCTCAGAGACCCTGAGGTTTAACTTCCCCAGGGCGCTCCCAGTTACTGTGGGCCATCCATATGCTGAGTTCAGAGCCACTGCTGGCCTCCATGACAGAGAGAAGTAACCACACAAAGGGCCTGGGGGTGAATAAACTGGATGGATCATGGGCCCCAAGGCTTGGATTTCTCATCCACAGCAGGGCAGGTTGGCCAACCTGAGAGGAAGAGGCAAGTCCATGAGTTACAGCTGCCCCAAGCCCAGCCTTGATGCCAGCAGCCAGGCAGACGGTGGGCATCACCTGAAACTAAGCCCAAGAACTTAGTTTCTCCCCTGGAAGTAAAGTCACCCAGATTCTGTGTTAGGGAAAGGAAGAGAGCTAGTGGGAAGCCAAGATTTTTGAAAGACTTGGCATCTTGATCCAGGAGAGAATAAGCACTTTATAAAGAGCCCTTAAAACATCAGTTCAAACTGAGGTTCAAATGGAATAGAACTGCAGGTTCACTTTATCCTGCTAACCCGAGGATGGAGACTTGGGCAGGAAGCCCAAACTAAGTTTAGACAAAATAAAGAAGGTTCTTTTTGCACACCAAAATTGTAGGTTAAGCTAAATTATGTGAATCTCGTTTTAGCTTGACCTTATTATGAATAACTGAATTACTTGGTCTGACACTGAATGTCCATCAACCTTGTGTCCGCCTCCTTTTCTTACACCGTTTCTTTCTTGTCCCACCGCAGCCCCCCTGTTCTATCAAGTCCAGTCCCCTCTGTGCATTTTTCCTCCCAACTGTCTGCCCACCCAGAAATCTCAAAATGCCTTTGGCCTCTTGCCAGAATACCTTGTTGGCTTTAAAATGGACAGATAGGATGCATGTTGTCAACTAATCATGCCTTTTTTTCACTTCCTATTAACCAAATGTATGCTTCTTTCTCAAGTGAAATGCATATCCCCCCATTGAGTCACACATCATTTCCCTCGGGCCAGCACTTCAATTTATCCAGCTCACTTCACATTTCAGTTCTGTCTATCAAAGCCTGGACAGGTCTTGCCACGTTGATATTCTGTTAGAGTATTATAAACATGTTCCATCATCCTTCTCCCATCCATCAGCCAGCTTATACAAAGGAAGAAGGAACATGAATAGAGGTGATAAAAGGGAAGGGGAGCATTTTGTCATAACTGACCTTCACTGCTCGAGTTTAACTGTCGCTCTTTGGCTCACCATTTCAGCAGCATGGACTGGTGCAGCTGGAATTCATATCTGACTTCCCAAGACAGTACAGTTTGCTCCTCCTTTACTTTGTGTGCATAGAAAAATCTTCTAATATTTCTCCTAAGTAGAGAGCAGTGGCATTGTGCAGAGCTCCAAAATTTACTGAAGAAGCTCTACTTTGCTGAACATTTAATTCTGCAAAATTGTGGCTGTCTCATTACCCTGATACTGGAAATCCCCCAAGAAGCTTAGTCCTTCAGTAAGCAGAATGAGAGATCCCCATTTGCTGGTGACGTTTAAGTATCCGAAGTAGGTACAATCACCACGATGCCTTTCTCAAATTATGAACACAGAATAGCTATTTCTTTCCATCCTCATTTTTCACTTCTCATTGGAGGGAGAGGAGACCTTTTAACAAGACTTTGCACTCATTTAAGGGGTCTGTTCTGTTGATAATTAGTCATAAACCACTGAAAAAGTAACTTACACTCAGTTTTCTTACCAGTAAAGCAAAGTGTTTCTTCTAGCTGATCTTTGTTTCCTTTCAGTTCCCAGAATCATGATACTATGACTTTATCATCTCTGTATAGGCAGAGCGTGGCATATTTGTCTTCATGTTCTGTCTAGGAGTCCTTCTGATGCTCTCTGAAGAACAATCTCTTGTGCATGTGTCCTTCAAGCCCAGACACCTGTCTTACCTCCTCACTAATGTCTGCCTACATCTCAGGGGTGGACTACTGTGCTTGGCTCCAGTGGCTTCATCTGGCCTCCTTCATTTACTCACAGTTACTTGTTGAGCCTCTGCTCTGCACCAGGTGGAGTTGTGGGTACAGTGGACACCACAGAGTGTTGAAAACAAACATAGCCCTTGCTCTCATGACATCTACACTCTCACAGAGAAGACAGTCATAGACAATGGGGACCGGGATGATGCTTTGCTACAAAGGAAATACAGGGCGCTCTAGGCATGCATGACAGGGGCTTCATCGAACATAAAGGCATCCGGAAGGCCTGCTGAGGAACTAATGTCAAGCTGAATCCTGAAGGATGGGTAGATGCAGATGGCCAGATTAAAAATATTTCAAGCAGAAAGAACATATTTTCATAAGCAAATTTGGGGAGGAAATTTAACATTATGTAGTACTCACTACCTGCCAGGACTTATTATCAAGTACTATGTATATATTAACTTGTCTAATCCTTGCTATGATAATAGGAGGTAAATTTCATCTTCTCCATTTTATTAGGTGAGTACACTTAGAAATACAGAAGTAAATAACTGCTAAAGACCCCATAGCTAATAAGTGGCAGTAAGGATTTGAACCAAGGCTGTTCATCGCTGCACCAAAAGCCTTCTTCTGTTTGCACATTTCATGAACATTTACATAGATGTGCATAGGTATTTAAATAAAAGTACGTATGTAAATATATATGCATGTACAAACATGTATTTCAATATATACATAAACATACATGCATGGTGTACAAACACATGGGTGAAGTGTATAGCTGGAACATAAATAGTGAGGGAGAACACAGTACGAAATAAGGTTGGAGAGCTAGGCAGGGACTAGATCATGGAAGATCTCATAAATCAGGTCATAGATTCTAGATACTATCTTCAGGGGATGGGAAGCACTAAAATATTAACAGCCCAGGTTCAAATCCCATCTCTATTATGTGCGCCTCTGTGACTTTGAGTAAATTACTTCTCTAAACCTCAGCTTTTTCATCTGTAAAACAGGGATGTTTTGTCTACTTCCTAAGTTTAAGGAGTAGATAAATTACTCTTATGTAGTGTCTGGTAGGGTAAAAGGAAATCTTAGCTATGGTAATCAGACTTAGTTTTTAATAGATCCCTCTGCCTGTGGGGTAGTGAATGGATTAGAAGAAGCAAGACTAGGAGATGAGGAGGGAGTCACAGTGTAATCAAGCGAGGGATGCTCCGAGGTCACTCCAGCACAGTGGTTGTTGGAATCCCAGTGACAGGAACAGAGCAGACTTTGGGCTTATTACTGGGGCATGTACTTTGTTTGGGGTAGGATGCCCTGTTGCCGGGGGAAGCTGGTACCTAGCTGCAGCCTGGCTGAGGTTCTTTTTCAGAGTGAGCTTCTCCAGCTGACACTCCACACAGATGATCGGTGGCTTCTGGCTTTGCAGCTCCTTGCCTGCCTCCAGTACCCCTGGTACTTTCCCTCTGTCTTGGTGTTTATCAAGCCTTAATAGTCAGAGGTCCTGCCTTAGTTCATGGTTTAGTTGCTCCTTACCATCACATTATAACTGTTAGGGCTGTCCAGAGGCTAAATCTCCCAAGACACAGAGGCATCATTTCTCAGCAGCTGGTTGTCTTCATGAGGCTTGGGGTGAAGCGTCATCTTACCTTGTACTGTAGGACCCTTTTTCTTACTGGTCATTCTGTATGACTGTTGGGGCCAGCCAGGCATGCTGGGCTTGATTTAGGACCTGATTTTCCCAGAAATGTCTATTTTTATCATGCTTCCCTATATCTTAGTCATGCATCTCATGGCCAAGAGACTAATTTGTAGGTCACTTAAAGTCAGTATTTGCAATAGTTCTAGTAAAAGTGTAGCCATGGACACTGTGGGCCTGAAGAGTAGGTGGTGGTGTTTTCTTGTATCCTATGAAACTTTCTGGGGAAAGTCATTTAACCAAAGCAAGAATTAGCATAGCTATAAACCATAACTCACCGCTAGTAAGCATGTCTGACAAACCTAGTCCGAGGTTTCAGACTCCTCCCTGCTTACCTTCTCCTGTGACATGAACATTCTGATAAAAAGATGCAACTGCTAAAACAAATTCAAGTGAGTACTGTCTTGATCTCTATATGGACCTTGAAAGTTATATCCATAGCACAACAATGTTGTCCCTGTTCAAAACTTTCTGAACCTGCTCAGTGTTCTTTTGAATATTTTTCATGGTGGCAGATGTTAAACCCTTTAAGAATAGGTCTGATTTTTTAAAAGAGCTAAAGGTCTTTTCAAAGCCATGTCTTATAAATGTAAAGGACAACAAGACTGGTGAAATACCATTTTTAATACAAACAAACTCCAACTATAAAGTGACAAGAGTTTTTTCAATACAAAATGAGATAATTCCTACAGAAGAAATGCCCCCAGGCAATGGCAGAATCATTGGAATGAAAATGCAGCCTCCTATTGTTAATAACTTTGAGAAACAGCCTTCACTTCAGTACTGTTTATTCAAAAACAAAATCATTTTGTCTCTGTAGTTACAGTTACAATTTTTGCTTTGCATTCAGAAAGTGTCGTATTACATGAGAAAACTGAGAAGGAAAATATTTTGGAATACATTTAAATTTAAAGTTTCTCTCTGAAGAAATGACACAGTGAAGTTATTACGAATTCAAATTTAACTTTGTTTTGAGTAAAGCATGAGTTTATTATTTGTTTCTTACAGGTTACTTTATTGTTTGTCTGGTAATCTTGGTATTTAAATGATTGTGTCTGGTTTCAAGTGGTAAAATTTGTTAGGGCTTTTATTTGTTAGGGCTTCCTGTTTTCAGACCAATTCGGCCAATTATCATAAGCATGATAAATTAGCTACCCTGAGAATATTTTAAAACAAGTTAGACGGCTTTAAGTAAAAAAAGATAAAATCAAATTACCTTCCTGAATTTTTGTAGTTAACAATGAGATAAATAAAGGCACAAAACATGTGCTGTCAACAAGTTAGTATTCCAATAAATAGCAAATTAGATTCCAGTGTCTGCAATGCCTGGACATTAGGCTAAAAGCTAAACTTAATTTTTTTTAAGTATATAATAAATCTTGTCCTCTTGAGCACTTAGGGTTCCAGCTACTCTTTGCCAGTTATTGATCATGCAGATAAAAGCATATCTGTTTGCCCAAAATGGTGTTTTCTGTTACATAAGTTAGATGTTTCATTTCTTTATTTCCTCCCTGTCTTCTTGGTTGCTTGATTTTATCTTTTTTCATTTTCTGCCCATAAAGACAGGTGTGAAAGAACAATTTGTGGAACAATTTATGATAGAAAAGCTGGAAGCAGGAGAATATTTAAACAAAGCTATTGAAGTAAGGAGACATGGAGTTATGAAGGCCTGGATGAGGGCAGTGGTGTCCAAACTTTAAGGAAACAATAGATGCAAAAACAATTACAAAAGACTCCCAGAGATGGCAAATCATGTGACACTTAGGCTTCTGTTTAAAAATATAAGTCAAAACTTGTTTTGACTTTTACCCTGTTCATTTTGTCCACGTATATTTAGTTCTCATTGTTCAGCTTAGTGTACCAGGCACTTGATTTAAACATACATTGTTCTCGCCAAAGGATGTAAAACCTGTAGAAAATCACAATGCAGACTACATGTGCTAATGTGTCATTGAGATAATTCAATTCACATACCATAAAATTTGTCCACTTAAAGTGTACAATTCACTGGGTTTTTTTTTTCATATTCACAGTTGTATAAGCATTACCAAAATCAACTGTGGAACATTTTCATCACCCCAAAAAGAAATCCTGTGCCCTTTAGCTATTTCTAATTGCCCTATTCGCCTCCTCCCAGCCATAGCCAATCACTAATCTAGTTTTTGTATCTGGCCTATTACAGACATTTTTTTTTAATAGAATCATAGGACAGGTGGTCTTTTGTAACTGGATTCTTGCTAGGATAATGTTTTCAAAGTTCATCCATGTTGTAGCATGTACAGTATCTCATTACTTTTTATTGCTGAATAAATACTCCATTGTATAACTATCCCACATTTTATTTATCCCTTGATCATTTGAGGGGCATTTGGATTGTTTCCACTTTTGGGATATTATGAATAATGTCACTATGAACATGCGTGTGCATGTTTGGACATATGTTTTTATTTTTCTTGGGTATATGTGTAGGAGAATTGCAAGATCATGTGTTTAAGCATTTGAGGAACTGCCACATTGTTTTCCAAACTGGCTGCACTATTTTATATTCCCACCAACAATGCAGGAGGTTCCTAATTGCTCCACATCCTCAACACTTGTTTTTATCAGTCTTTTTGATTATAGCCATCCTAGTGGATATGAAGTGTTTATCTCATTATAGTTTTTATTTGCATTTCCCTGATAACTAATGATATTGAGCATCTTTTCATGTGTTTATTGGCAATCTATATATATTTATATATATTCTGTGAAGAAATGTCTGCTCAAATCTTTTGTCCATTTTTAATTGGGTCTTATGTTTGAGTTGTAGGAGTTCCTTATGTATTCTAGATGCAAGTGCATTATTATATGATTTGCAAGTATTTTCTTCCATTGTGAAGAGAGTGCTCATTTCACTTTCTTGATTGTGTATTTTAAGCACAAAATTTTTTAATTTTGAGGAAGTTCAGTTTATTTTTTCTTTGATTACTTATTTTCCTCTCAAATTTAGGAAATCATTGTCCAATCCAAGGTCACAAAGATTTACTCCTATATTTTCTGTAAGATTACTTTTATATTTTTAACTCATAAATTTATGACTATAATCTATTTTGAGTTAATTTTTGTGTATGGTATGGTGTAAGGTAGGGGTCAAACTTTGTTCATCTGTATGTGGATATCCAGTTGAAAAAGCTGTTCATCTCTCATCGAATTATTTTGACATCTCTGTTGAAATCAATTGATGGCCATAAATATGAGGATTTACTTCTGGATTTTTGATTTTATTACATTGAATATCCTATGCCAGTACCACACTGTCTTAATTATTCTGGCTTTTTAGTAAATTTGAAATCCAGAAGTGTGAGTCCTCCAATTTTGTTTTTTTACAAGAGTTTTGGTCATTCTGAATTTTATTTGGTCTGTTGAGTTTCCATATGAATGTTAGGATCAGATTATCAATTTCTGTGAAAAAGCCAGAGGCGAAGTTTGTAGTGATAGCATTGAATTAATAGATTAATTTGGGGAGTATGCCATCTTAAAAAAATTAAATCTCCCAAATATTTCAGTTTACTCTGATCTTTAATTTCTTTCAATGGTGTTTTGTAATTTTCAGAGTATATATTTTACATTTATTTATTTTATTCCTAAGTTTTTATTCTTTTAGATGCTCTTTTAAATGTAATTGTTTCCTTAATTTATCTTAAATTACCCATTGCTGGTGTATAAATGTACAGCTGGGTTTTGTATATCAATCTTGTAGCCTGTAATCTTGCTTAGCTCATTAGTTCCAACAATTTTTTAGTGGTTTCCATAGGATTTTCAAAATACAAAATCATGTTGTCTATGAATAAAATAGATCTACTATATCCATAGGTACTATCTGCATGCATTTTATTTGTTTTTCTTGACTAATTGCCTGGCTGGAACCTCCAGAACAATGCTGAATAGAAGTGGTGAGAGTGGATATCCTTTCCCTGTTCCTAATCTTAAGGGGAAAGCTTTCAGTCCTCCTTAATAAAGTATGATTTTAGATGTAGTTTTTTCATATATGCCCTGTATTGAGGTTAAGGAAGCTAGTTTTTTAAGTGTTTTTATCATGAAATGGCATTAGATTTGGTCAACTGTTTTTTTCTGTCTCTGTTGAAATTGATCCTACAGTTTTTGTCCTTTATTCTGTTGAAATATAGTGTATTAAATTTGTTGATTTTCTGATGCTATGCCTCATATTCCTGGGATAAATCCTATCTAGTTGTGTTGTATAATCCTTTTTATATGCTGCTAGAATTGAGGTTGTTTGTTTTATATTCATGAGATGTTGCTGTATAGTTTCCTGGTGATATTTTTTTCCTGGATTTGGTATCAGGGTCATACTGTTTTCATACAATAAGTTGGAAAATGTTCTCTCCACTTCTAACTTTTAGGAGAGTATGAAGAATCAGTATTAATTCTTCTTTAAATGTTTGGTAGAATTCACCAGTGCACCCATCTGAACCTAGGATTTTCTTTTTGTAGATTTTTTAAAATTACTATTTAATCTAGTGTTTAATATGTCTTTGCATATTCTATTTTGTCTTGCATCAATTTATTATCTGTGTTTCTCTAGGAATTTGTCCATTTCATCTAAGTAATTAATTTATTGGCATACAGTTCATAGCATTCTCTAATAATACTTTTTATTTCTCTAAGGTCCATAGTAATGGTCTCTTCTGTGCTCCTGATTTTAGTAATTTGAGTCTTTTTATTTTTTGTCAAAGCAGCTAAAGTTTTGTCCATTTTGTTGACATCATCACAGAACCAACTTCTGGTTTCATTGATTTTTCTCTGTTGCATTTCATTGATTTCCATGGTAATCTAATATTTCCTTCTTTCTCTTGCTTTAGCTTGCTCTTTCTTGATCTTTTTCTGTTGTTCTAAGGTAAAAGTTAGATTATTGATTTGAGATCTTTTTTAATATTGGTGTTCACAGCTACAAATTTCCCTGTAAGTACTACTTCAGCTGCATCCTATAAATGTTGATCTGTTTTGTCTTCATTTTCATTCATCTCAAAGTATTTTTTAATTTCCCTTTCCATTTCTTCTTTGACTCATTAGTTATTTAGGAGTGTGTTAATTTTCATGTATTTGCGAATTTCCCAAATTTCTTTCTATTATTGATTTCTAATGTCAATGTACTGTGTTCAGAGAAAATATTTTATAGGATTTAAATCCATTTAAGTTTATTGAGGCTTGTTTTACAATGCAATGTGTGTTCTATCCTGGAGAATGTTCTGTGTATAACTTGAGATGAATGTATTTTCTGTTGTTGTTGGGTAGCTTGTTCTATAGATATATTAGAAATAGTTGGTTTGTCGTATTATTCCAGCCTCCTAGTATTGTGATCTTCTTCCTAGTCATTCTTGCCATTATTGAATGTGAGATAATCAAATCTCCAAATATTATACTTGCATTGTCTATTTTTCCCTTCATTTCTGTCCGTTTTATGCTTCTTAGTGTTTAAGGCTCTGTTGTTAGTTGCTTATACATTTGTGATTATTACATCTTCCTGATGGATTGAGGTTTATCATTATAAGTTGTTAGTCTTTCTTTCTAATTACACTTTATATTTTAAAATCTCTTTTGTCTGATATTACTATAGCCATGTGAGCTTTCTTATGGCTGTTGTTTGCATGATATGTTTTTTCCGTTCTTTTATTTCAACCTGTTATAATCTAAAGTGTGTCTCCTATAGAATGCATAAAGTTTTTATCCAGTCTGACAATGTCTCTTTTGGATGGTTTAATCCATTCATACTTAATGGTATTATTAATATAGTTAGATTTACATCTGCCATTTTACTTTTTTTCTACGTCTAGTGTTTTTTGTTCCTCTATTCCTCTTATACATCTCTGCCTTACATTCAGTGAATATTTTCTAGCATGATCTTTAATGTTCTTTTCACTATATTTTTTTAGTTATTTTAAGACATAGGCATCTTACCAGAATCTACTTACAATTTTTACTAAATTCCAGTGAGCTATAGAAAGTGAACTATAGAACCATTACTCCTATATAGCTCTACTCTCTTTTCTCCCTTTTTGGGATATTATTGTTATTTCTATGACATCTATATATGTTACAAACCCAATGTTATATTGTTATAATTATTATTTTGTTGTAATAGCCTTCATATTTACCATTTCTATTTCTCTTTACCTACTCTAAATCAGACCTTTCCTCAAATATATCCAAAACAGTATCAGTCAAAAGGGTGGAAACAAGGCTCTGTATATGATTGTTAGTTTGTACATGGCACAATTAAGAGTTACCCTTATATTACAGTAGATTTGTGTTTGACAATGTATTGACATTTGGCTGAAAATGTCTTGTTCTAATGACTTCAGTAATTTAAGTTTTTCCAATTAAACTTTCTGTGATAGGAAATATTCTATATCTGTGCTTTCCAACATGGGAGTCAGTAGCCACATGAGGCTCTTCAGTACTTGAAGAACTGGATTTTTCATTATCATTAGCATATTTAATTTTAAATAACCACAGCCAATGGCTCCCATATTGGACAGTGAAGTTACAATCTCAGCTGTCCCCTTCCTTAATATTGTGATTAAACCTTACAAGGTAGCTTAGAGGGAAGAACCCCAAAATCAGTATATTAAAAAACTCATGAACTGAGCCATAGGAATATTTTTTAAAGAAGCTGTAATATCTCTATCAGTCATCTAAAAACTCAGATGCAGGTAGACAAAGATCTGGTACATATGTACCTATGTGGAGCCCTAGCCAAGAGATGGAATACCTACAGAGTTCTTGGGCTCAGTTTGGGGCACAATGGAGAACCCAGGCTCTGTGCTTCCACCTCACCGAATACCATGCAAACAGCCAGTAAGGAAGGGAAGTTCTTTTTTCTGGAAACAGGAAAGGAAAAGAAGAAATCTTCAAAGCTTTAATTGGAAACATTTACCTTATGCAGATAGCAGTTGAGTAAAGGATGAAGCCCATACTGCTGCACAGAAAATTTTTCAAAGAGTGTATTGGTAAAAGTTTTTACAGACCCTTAGGATCTTCCTTTGTAGTCTTTGAAGTAAGGAAAGAGAAAATCTTATTATCCTTGCTTCTCTGTAAGGCATAACTTTTGTTGTTTTCCAATACATGTATTTCAGATATATATTGATGAAAGCCAAACTGCTTACACATAAAACAGACATAAACAAAGTGTCTGTGTCCATGGGATAAAACATAGTAGCAGAGTTTTGGAGTTTTTTTTTTTGAAGAAATGTAGATGTTTAACTTTAGATCAGTATATATTAATCCTCGTTGTGGTTTCCCTTCTCATTAAGACATACAGTAACATTATGTGCTGTTGTGCAGTTGCATCAAATGATGTGATAACCATATCCCAGCTGCTTTCAAACATTTTTTTAAGTCCTGTTATTATTATACTGAAAGCCTGCACTGCAAAATCTCTGACATTTGACATTTCATCTTCCCTGGACCCAAATCAACAGTATAATCACAAATGAAAGAAGAAATTACAATGTTCATCCCCAATCCATGGGATAAAAAAAAAAACTTATTTCTTTAGATTGATCTTAAAAATCATTTTCCCTCCTTAAGGGAAAACATGCTGCAAAGTGAAAAGTTACAAGTCACCTTAGTGTAATATTATGAATAAGAATAAAGCCCACAGGTACATTACATTTTCCCACAGGTAAACTAATGCTGCCTTATCCGTTGGTTCCCAGGTCATAGATCTGTACTGGGGAGTTGACGAAGATGAATGGGACAACCCTGAGCTCCAGAAGACCCGCATGAAACTCCTGGAGGATTGTTTGAAAACTTCTGCAGGTCCATGTTTTGTTGTGGGTATAAAAAAACTAATGCTTTATATTAAATGGTGGATGAGTGTGAGAATTATTGCTAATTGGTGATTTTTAAGGGGCTTTTAAAATGGGAAAATGCTTGCTTTTCTATATCTATTTAAAATTTTTTAACTTCCTTGCCCTCGATGTTTGAAAATAAAACCCTCAGCTTTCCGTGAGAAGCACTGCAGATTAATGGTGAATAATCTGAAATGGTAATCAAGAGATGACTTTGGGTTCAACAACCATTTCCAAAACACCTTGTGAATAGCAATAAGGATTATTGTGTCCGCCTACAATAATTATCCTAATTGTTCCTATTGTATAATGTATTCCATCATAGCATCTCTATTTCTCGACATTAGAACTTCTGGGGTTTTTTGTTTGTTTTTACACAGTGGCCGGAACATTGTTAAACCAAATATACTATTTCAAATCTGCCAATAGGATATGATGCCCTGTGGAAAAAAATTTGGTTTTGCCATAATACTCAGTTAGATGCTCATTATAAGCTATATTAACAGACTTTTCAAATAGAACATTATTAGTTCATCACTGTTTTCTAAAGAATACAGTGGTAGTAAGATAAGTATGTCCCTCTGGCAGGTGAATGTGTAAAATCACTGCCTTAATTTAGCTTAGGAACCTTATCTTGAATCCAAACATATCTACCCACTTGACAGGGAAGTTTCTTCTTTCAACATGGGATGTTTTGAGACTGATGGATGAGTGTTAAAATTACTAGTGAAAGCTATGAAGAAAATAGTGTATCATGCAATTAAAAGCTAAATTCAGTATATCAACAAAAGAGTTTTTAATATTTTTTTTTGTATATCTATCTATATTCAGTTCCACATAGGACTAGGAAGACAGACACAGATGATAGCAGAAATCTGACCCCTTGATAGTAAAGCTCTTATCGAGGATAATAAAGTGCATAGAAATTGTATAATACTTTCAGTATCAGCATGTGGATAAATCATTCATTTATTCACCACCTACTTACTGAATGCTACTTTGTGCTTGGGTCTGCTCTTTGTGCTGGGGGCATAGTAGGTTGACCCGTATGAAATGGTCATTTTGTGGGACAGTTTCTTATGATTTAACCTTAGAATTAAACTTAAAAGATAACACTCTGTTTCATCATGGGGCTTGCATTCTTGTGTTGGGGTAAAGGGAGAAGGCAGGCAAATATCAAAGAAATAAGTAAAACAGTAAGTTAGATGGTGATAAATGCTATGGAGAAAAATACAGAAAGAAAGGAGGACAGGGAATACCAGTGAAGGCAGAGATTTATTATTTTTAGTAGAGCAGCTGGAGAAGGCCTCACTGGTGAGGTGACTTCGGCGGGGAGACAGGAAGAGGGGCGGGAAAGGGATATTCCAGCTCAGAGCGTTCCAGGGAAAGGAGTTGGGAAAATGCTTGGTGTGTTCAGGGAACAGTAAGCAGACCAGAGTGCCTGGAAAATATGAGGAAGATGGGAAAGTATGGGAGTGGAGGTCATATCTTGAGGCTCTGTTGTCTTGCAAAATGGCTGTGAGGGTTTTACTTTTACTTTGAATGACATGAGAAGCTAGAGTGTTTTAAGCAGAGGATGGAAGTGATCTGACATCATTTTTAAGGCCTACCATAATTTTTAAGGCTACTGGGTGTAGGACAGAAAGAGACCCATTAGAAAGCCGGTGCAATAAGCCAGACAAAGAAAAGATATTGCAGGTGTTGGGGGTGGTGACGGTGTGGGTTGTGGAAGGGTTGAAGAATAACAACTAACAACAGTTTCCTGTGGTCTGAATAGAATGCAGAGAGCCTTGAAAGCCACATTAGATAAGGGAAGAGCTAGTGGTGGAAGACGAATTAGGACTTTTTCCATGGGTCTTTGGGAGACAGAACTTGGACCCAGTGGATGGAAATTACAAGGAGACCCATTTCAGCACCAGGTGAACAGGTTGGAGGATATAGCTTCTCTCAGGTCTGGGGTTACATGTCCCTGGTTCTGACCCTTCATAGGTGTGTGACAGTGGAGGAGTTTCTTTGCTGCTCTAAGTTTTAGTTTCCTTATCTGTAAAATGGAGATGATGATAACAGTTATCTATCTCATAGGGTTATTCTGAGAATTAATTGAAATTATAGGGCACTTTAGAGTGACTCACAGTAAGTTTTAGTTGCTATTTGTCAGTGTAGTCATTATCATTCTCTCTCCAAGCTGGCTAAAAGTGAAATCACCTGGGTCAAATTGTAATGAGTACATCACCAACAAAGTTGTCATCAAAGTAGAGAATATGAGCCACTCTGGCCGGGATGCTGTAGAAGAGATTCAAACATTGGAATACCAGTTCAACTGGATTCCACCATGCTTAGAAAGCCATTCTGGGGAGGTATAAATCTCTCTGGGTGAGCACTGGGGACTCTGATGCTGGGATCTCCATAGCACTGTCCAGATCCAGCCTCAGAAATACAGGAATGAGAGAAACATTCTCTCCCTCTTTTATCAGCCTGTAGCACATCATACCCAAACTAAACTTAGTCGTGGCCATTAGTTCTAACAGTGTGCTGGTTGGGGAAGGAATAATTTTAAAACTTTGCACATTTGTGCAGGTTTGGGGAGTAAAGGTTAACTGATAGAACATCAGTAACAGCTTCATTTAGTGTATCCCTCCTCCTACTCCCTGTTACGTGTTGAAACTCAGGGCAGCCAGGATGAAACCCTGTGGACAGAGTTGGGATTATTCACCTTGGTAACCCTAAATCACAAAGGCTTCTCTCACTGCTTACAGGGAGACGTACGATTTTTATGGCCTTTCCTGGTGCAGCTATGGTAACAGTGAGCATATGTGTTGCTTTTGAGCTCCAGTTTCCTTGCCCAGTGTTCTCTTGTGATATTTCTAGAAGTCACGATGACCCCTGCAGGCTGCAAAGCATGGCATATTACTTCCCCTAATGCTAAAGCCTTGGGCAAGAACATCACCATTGGTGAATGAAAAAAATGTCTTCAAAGTCTTCACAGATATTAGCCCTTATGTTAGATACAAGTAAGTTCAGGACCAAACAAAGCTTTCATTTTAAGTGCCCAGAGAATGGCGGCCCAAAGGGAACTTGGACTCAATGTTGTATGCACTTAGCTCTTTTCAACTCCATTTCCTGGAAGTTGGGATGTGGCCTTAGGTCTCAGAGACTTGCAGGCTGTGCCTAATCCTGGACCGCTGTTTGTGCAATGCTCCTTGGTCACAAGGAGGACAAGGCCTTAGAGTTAAGCACCTGGACACGCCTCCAGTCCTACACTCAGGGCGTTAACTCAGACACATCATGCTAAGAATACCTCATGTGTCCTGAGGAAGAACAGCAGCTGAAGGTGTGTTCAGAGGAAGGCATAGACAGTGGGAAAACCCAGAATTTTTACTTCACAACCTAAGTTAGGGCCCTGGTTTTGACAGGGCAGGTCACTGACCTCACCATAATTTAGTTATCACATACATAAAATGGAGAAATAGGAATAGTAAACTAACAGTGAATGTTGAATAAATATCAAAGATTTGTTGTGGGAACTAAGTGTGGTGATGTATGTAAGAATTCTTTGTTAACTATAAAGGGCTCTACAACCTTTAGTTATTATTAAGTTGTGATTTAAGTTATTTTCAAATGAGAATAAAATTTTTATTCATACTGGACATTTATTCCAATGTGACATTGGAAAATTTTCCCTTTGAAGATGTCGATAGTCGAAATGGAGAGGGTAGTAGGACTTGATTCAGACTATCAAAGTCAAGTATAAAAAGGCTTTTGAGTTCATTCTTAAGAAATATCATAGAATGTGGAGAGTATATATTCATTTTCTAGATATGAATTTGCTGGCATTTACTTAGTAAGACCTTTCCCTGCTCCCAAGGAGGGATTTTGACCAGGACTGCAGTTAACAGGAGAACAGCTCACAGTTGAGTCCAAATCTCTGCTTCTCCTTTGAAGTGCACGAATTACCTCAGCCCTGTGAAGTGTGGAAGGTTCAGCAAACTCTTCCTCCTCACCCTGTCCTGCCCACGTAGTCCATGGAGGGAAGGGAATAGTGCTTTTTGGAGAAAGCAGAGTCCCTGTAAATGCTATCTCATCCCTGTCCCTCTTCTCTTCATCATGTGTGTTTATGAGGAGAGGGGGTTTTTCTTGTCTCCCCAACTTTGGAGTGCCCCAAAAGAGTGCTTGTGGATTTGAGCAGGGAGCAAAGTCCTGCCTCCTAGCAGAAGTTGATAAAAGCAAGTGCTCGACTGGCTTGAAGAACTGAAGTTTATACCACTGGGTGAGCTACCCCCAAGTGTGTGGGAGCTCTGGGGCATGAAGACAGTATCTCAGCACATTCCCTCAATCCACAGTGTGGATGATGCTCAGACTACTGAGGCAGAGGCATTGTGATCTACTCTGGGAGAGCCAAGCTAGGCCCATGCACCCAATAAAGGGACCGAGGGACCGAGGGACCATGGACTGAGACAGGTAAGAGGAGAGTCCACGACTTCTCTCTCAGAGGGCATTCCCCACATCTCAGAGTCAGGACAAAGAGAGTGCTGCCTACAGTATGCTGTGTCAATTCCCAGAAGTCTCCGGGAGCCAAGGCCCCTGCAGCGTCCGGCCTGGGGCTACCAGATCACACAGATGTAAACAGACGTAATTTGTCAGCATGGGCTAGGGAAGCAGCTGAGGCCAAAGGATGGGACTGCTGCCATGATTCTTCCCTGAATGGGACTGCTGCCATGATTCTTCCCTGAGTGTAAGCAGGTTCCAAAGCAGACGTCCACCCCCAGCACACATACTCCCTGCCGTCCGTCAGTGGCACAGACGGCACAGGACAGAGAGCAGAGGGCAGGCTGTGCCCTTGCCTACCACAGGCGACTTATGGCAGCTGCACGGGAGACCGCTCTGCACTAGGTGGACTGGAGGAAGATCTGAGATAGACATTTGGACTGGGCTAAATTTTAAACCAGAAATATAAAAACTTAAAGGATTAGACTGAGAAAACTAACATTATTCAGCAAGTTTACATTTTTCTGCCAGGCAAATTTCACAGCTGTTCACAGCTGTTACTGGTACAAACTAAACCATTCCATGTGTGTACATCATGGAGTGACACTGTTGAATTAAACCTGCCACATAGAGATCAGTTCTTTATCACCTGTGTCACCACTCTCCTTCAGAGTTGAGTTATGCCTACTTGACAATTCAGACTCAGTTTAGTTTCCTACTTTAAAGAATTTTCAGTTAAAACCTTACAGTGAAATTTCTTAAATCATTGAATTTAAAGAAAGAATTAGTGTTTTTGTAATAGTTTAGCTTTGGAAAATATTTTATCCACATTCCAATATATTATTGATTTACCGATTTACCATTTTAGATATACCAAATAAAATACCCACATGGAAAACTAAAACAAGTGCTTAATCTTGGTTTGTACTTTAACAAAGTGCACAGGTTTTTTGTATGATTCAGTTCTCACATTAATAAGTATGGGTTTACTTATCAAAATATCCTAAAATGGGAAAATAGTCATTGATTTGAACTGGAAATTCATCCAAGTTAATCTAGATTTTTTTAAGTCCTTTAGCAATTTAAATAAAAATTAATTTAAAACCTCAGATTTTCTAGTTACATTTTGCTTGTATAATCAAGGGAAGCAAAGATTGCTTTACATATAAAATTAAGTTTATCCAGCCAAAATCAATCAGTCATTAAGTTCTAAAATAGGATCTAATTAAGTTCCAATGATAAATTGATTCCAGTATAGGTTTAATAATAAATTACTTGATTGTCACCAAAGAAAAATTAGAATGAGCAAACAAAAAATACTGTTGAAAACAAAGCTAGTTATCTCACTAATAGAAGCCAAGAGAGGACATTTTGTTAATTGTTGCTAATATATAATACTTCTATAATAAATTTTTTTTACTACATAAGCTATTTCCATAGTCTAAGCCACTCTTTCACAATTCATGTAAGACAGCATATTTTTGTGTGGTAAAAGGAATTATATGATGAAAAGAAAATGAAATGCAGAGTAATCAACAATTTAACTGGTAAGAAAAACATTCATTTAAAACTATAGTCCAAGGACTTCTGTGTGTGTGAGCAGAAGTGAACTTAAATAAATTTTAAACATCCTATTTTTAAGAAGATGTAGTAGGACTGTGAAAACAGAGATAGGCAAAATTTCCGAAGAGGAGAGTCCTTTGTTGGTGAGCCTGCTTTATAGAAAAGGCGCCCCAAAGCATCAGCAGTTTTCTGCATGACACATTTGCTGAGCACTGGACAACATGGGATGACAGCTGAGGTGGAAAAACAAGCAAAGTCTTCCACAATCTCTTGGTGTTTAGGAGACAAAGTTCATTAAAACATAGCAGAAATATTAAGCAAGTCTTGCCATTGAAACATTTTAATTCACAGTAAGCTCAATCCAACTAAAATTACAACCTAGTTGTACCCAGTTCAAATCCTGAAGGGAATGACATGATTAGCCCCAGGTCCTATGAGTCTAACATGGGAAAAGGAACCCTTAAAAACCAGCCCTTTTAAATACAATGCCCAGAATACAATGACAATTCATGCAAAGAATCAAGAACATATGATTCACAAGTAAGAGAAAAAGTAGACAGTAGAAGTCAAACCCCCAGATGAACAAAATGATGGTGCTGGCAGCCGAAAACTTTTAAATAATTATTATAAATATGTTAATGAAAATAGAGGAAAGGATAGAGAAAATGAGAGAGGAGGTGGATAATTTCAACAAAGAAATGGAATCTATAAAAGTGAATAAGTGGATATTTTATAATTAAAAGATGCAATATCTAAAATTTGAAACTCATTAGATGGGTTTAGTAGACTGAACACAGTATGGCTGGATTAGTAAACTCAGAATTCAATAGAAAATATCCAAATTCAAGCACAGAATTTTTTCAAAAAGAACAGGAAAAAAAGGCATAAAGAGTCTCACATAAGCATAATTTGAGTCCCAGAAAAAGAGAGAGGATAGGAGAGAAATAATAGGTGAGAATTTTCTGAAACTGTTTAAAGGCATCAACCCACACAGATTCAAAAAGGTCAGTAAGCTTCAAGCAAAAACATTACACCTGAACACATTATACTAAACCGATATATGTAAATATAAATAAACCCTTTAAGCTAAGATAAATGGACATTTCATAATGATAAAAAGTTCAGTTTGGAGGGAAAATGTAATATGCCTACATTTATAAACAGCTAATACATATATGTAAATATATAAAGCAAAACTTGACAGAACAGAAAGAGAAATAAAAAATCCACAATAATGGTTGGAGATTTTTACAGACATAGTATCAGAGTGAATAAGCAGAGAACAAAAATCGTTAACTATGATTAATCGTAAGTAGAAGATTTGAATAATTTGACAATGACCTAATTGACATTCATAGATGGCTACAATAACTACAGAATATACCTTTTTCAGTTACACATAGAACATTTGCTAAAGTGTAAAGTATGATCCCTCCATATGGTGGGTAATAACACAAGTTCCAACAAATTTCAAAGGATTGAAATCATACTAAATTTGTGCTCTAACCTCAGTGGAATTAAAAGCTAAGGAACAACTGAAAGATAGCTACAAAATCTCCAACTAGGTTGAAGTTAAGCAAATAGTTCTAAATAAACTGTGGGTCATGGAAGAAATCACAAGGGAAATTTAAAAATATTTTGAACTGAACTTAAATGAAAATACAACATATTAAAATGTTTGGGATTCAGCCAAAGTGCTGCTTAGAGATAAAAAGGAGGAAATGCATAGTTTTAAATGTATATATTAGAAAAGAAGAGAGTTTGGTAATTAAAGATTTAATTGTCCATCTTAAGAGGCTAGAAAAAGAAGGAAACCTAAAAAAATGAGAAGAAAAAGGCACATTCATAAAAATGCAACAGCTTTTAAAACACTTTGAAAGATTCTCAATCCTTGGTACTTCTAAACATAAAAGGATGATAAGACTTTACAGCTGGAAAGAGCCTTGAGATTATCAAGTAAGTGGTTAAAAATCCTACATTTTACATAGGTAAAAATTGAGTCCCAAAAAAGTGAAGGAATGTAGTATTTCCTGAGTCCCTAAAATACACCAGGTGCTGTGCTAAGCACCTCTCATATATTCTTATGCCAACCGACTGAGACCATTATTTTTCCTGCTGTATGGATGAGAATGCTGAGACTTAAGTAGTTTCTTCATTTTGCCTAAAGTCTTACAGCTAATAGATGGAGCCAGTACGGATTCAACCTAGGTCTCTTTAATTCCAAAGCCCATACTTCTCCTACAAGACCCCAAATGGTTTAATTAGAGGCCATAGTGAGGTCTAGAACCCAAATTCCTTTTTCCCACTCTATTTCTTCTTACACTACCAAAGTACAGGAATTCTGTTTTATGCCTGGTTTCAGTTTTGTGGAATCCCTTCACATACAGTTGAATGAGTCAGATAAAATAATGATTGCTCTAGTGTGCAGTGTGCATTTCTCTAGTGGGGAATGAAGCTGTGTTGCCCTCGGCTTTATTAAGATCACTTAAGCCAACCATTAAATTCTTGATTTTTTCATTTAATTTCCCTAGACAGAGAAACTTAAAGCTGCCCAAATCTGTACTTGGAAATGCCATACATGCAAATGGTAAAAAATTAAAAACCATAAACGTTTCTTAGATTTTTCTCCCCTCACACTTACCCAGTGTCTACCCACAGTAGAGGGCCCAGGTCTGCTACACCAAACCAAATGCTAAAGTCTACATGTGGTTCTGGCAATGCATATTTCAATGTTTTTCAGTAAAACAACCAGCAAATCTATTGTAGTGCCTATCATGTGTAAGATGCTCTGCTAAGTTTTCTGAGCAATGCTCCAGTACTCTGTGCTCACAAATGCAAAAAGTAACACTATTCCTGTTCATTTAGCACCCACCTAAACAGAGAGAAAGAAGGAGATGTGTATGCAGTTAAATATGATACAGTTTGACAAAGGCAATAATATGGTGTTAGACAAGTGCCATGAGTCAAATGGAGAAGGTGAGTTGTTCTGGCTTGGAGAGTCCGAAAAGCCCACCCGAGGAAGTGATGTTTGCACTGAAGCTAGAAGGACCAAGAGCTACCCCTCACTAGATCTAGAGCAGGGATGTGAGGGTGCCTTGATTGTCCAGAGACCGGAAGTTCCTGAATGTAGGTAGACCATAGGCCTAGTGATGGGACATGGGGAAACATGACGCAAGAATTGTAATTTGAGGCCAGACCTTACTAGTAAGTTTTAGCTGACACCTGTTAGCAGTAAGGAGGACATTCTGTTCAGATTGATAACTCTGGAGGTAGTGTTGTGAAGAGACTAGAGGCAAGACACTTACCTAGTAGCCAGGCTAATGTCATGAATGATCCGGTGAAAGATCATCTGCTGTAGTGAGAGGTGAGCATGGGTTAGAGACATTTAAGAAATAGAGTTGATGTTGACTTAATGTGGGGATTGAAGGAGAAAGAGTAAAAGGTGATTATACTCATACCCAGGGTGTGTGTTCTTCTATTCATCCCACCACCAGAGATACTTAAATATACACACAGAAACACATAGAATAGCCTACAATCCACATGTACAAAAGGTAATTATTTGCTGAAAGTAAAGTCTGTATTAACCATCAAGGATTTGAGTTTCCTCCCTGATTCTTTTGTGTCCCAGGCAATATGGGAGGAAAATGAAACTAATAATCAAGAGTGAATACAGAGCAAGTTGGATTACAAAATCAGAGTAGACAATCAAAATTCCTTGAACACCTCTTATATTGGTTTTTACTTTAAAGTGTCAGAGAAGGAGCAGTTTTGTAAATATCTAATATGGGTCAAATGCAAAGAAAACTCTGGAGGTGAAGATCAAAACAAGTGTTAGTGCAGCAAGGCAATATGCACAGATACGGGACAGCCTTGTGGGACTTGTACTTTATGGACCCTCCCCTCCTGTATTCTCAGCTGTCGGTAGCAGCCCACAGAGTACAGGAGGTCCTTCTCTCCTTCCTTTACTTTCTCTTCCTTCTTTAGCATGTGAGATGCTGAAGACTGTACAGATCTAGTTGTGGGATTATCATTGTTCCTTTCCCTCTTCAGAACCATTTTCCCAGCCATTCTGCAGAGCTAATGGACTAGTATGAGGCACTTTGAATATTTCAGCACTTTTATTTATTTACATGTGATATCTCTAATTAGGAAAGAGGAAATAGTTTTAACTTTAAGTTTGGAGGGAGAGAAACTCTGCTTATTTTTACTTCAGCATTCACACATTGTCTACTATATAAAAACATGTATTATTGTTAATAAATGTTCCATGTTTTCCAAGCCTGTCATTTCGATTAGTGTTTGTGGACTAGAATCAATTAATCCTATGCCATCAGCAATATTATACATAATTTTAAAAATTTATCTTCATGAAACCAACTGACTGGTGGTGCTTTTCTTAACCATAAAATTATTTTCTTGCCCCAAAATGAGTTCAAGCTCATAAACTTCTGCCTGGCCTGGAAGAGGCAGCCAAGTAAGCATTGGAAGAGGCTTTGAATTATATTCCTGTGAAAAGGGATATTAATTGGCCTCCAGCTGAATCAGTTATAAATATAGAGGTGGCCCTAATTAACCAACCACAGAGGAGCGGTTGTATCTTAATTGCCTAGAGCAGTCCCAATGAAGTACTGGACGTACCTTATACCAAAATGTAACAAGTATAAGGAGAATCTAGATTAATGTTTACATCCATCTCTATACCTCATTTCTTCAAGATAGGAGGATAATAAGACTGAAGCTTAATTACAAAATGTTCAGCCTATCCTTAATTTTTCCTAGTTTTTTAACTATGTTATCTGACATGGACAAACCTAGAGGTTAAAATATTAAGGCCACTGTTGTTTTTTATTCTACCTGTGGGACCCTATACATATAAACTGAGGGTCTTTCTACCCCCATATGGACCACCATACTTGCCTTTACTTTATTAATCATAACCTCTGTTTTCTCATTTCCTTATAATAGATGGCCAAAATCAGCTGTTAAATAGTTTCTTTAATAAAGTTTAGAACGGAAAGCTGTTCCTGTTAATATTCATCAATGACATGATAATAATTTCTGCTTTTATTCTAATTAAATCTGTTGAAGTTTCTCAGAAAATTAGGAAGGCAACAGGTTCCCTTTTCTCTTCCTGTGTAATTGATAATTATGACTGACATGAACTGTCTTATGTTTACTTGTGGGTACCAGGTATCTCACCCAGTTCTCTTTTTTTGACATTACAAGCCTATCAGCTGAATTTGTGTTCTATCTTTTTTTCCCCTGGAAAAAATGTTAAAATGCATACTCATTTTCTATCTACTTTTGCCCTGTGGTGGTGCAGAATAACTTTTTTCTTTCTTAAAAGTTTTTCTACTACATTGGAAAGCTTTTTGTATTTTAATAATGTCCTCCTAAAATGAAGCAGAATTATATTCATGGTAATAATATTCATAGAGTATGAGAAAAAAATGCAATAAATTTTAGGGGATCAAAAAATCATTTCTATTTCTTGAAATATGTATTAAGAATATTAGTATCATACATAGTATATTGAAAATATGCTACACTAGAATCCTTTCAAATCATTATCAGGTGAAATTAAGAGTTTTATCTGAATAATAATTATATATTCAATAACTTTATCACATTTTACTTGCTACCCTTATTATCACTATCTCAACATTACTATTAAAACCAACACACATTTCTTTGACTCATATTCTTCATTTTAAAAGAAGTCCAACTTCAAATATTTGGAGATTTAAGGATCTTGATAAACATATAACACATTAGCGGGACACTATTCAAGCTACTTTGTGGGTACTTTATGTGGATTGATTCATTTACTCTTCCCAGTAATTTATGAGGAAGTTACTATTGTTATAAACATTGCACAAGATGAGGTAGCTGAGGAAAAAAGAGATTTCTGACTTGCCAGGACATGCAGTTAGTAAAGAACAATGCAGGACATGAACCCAGGTGGTCTAGTTCGAAGGTTTACATGTTTATCACTCCACACTATTGATTCTTAATTTGCCTTTGCTCATCTTTTGTTTCCCCTGAATTAAGATGAGTGTGTTTGAACCTACAAAGTCCTCTTCATTAATGGATCTTGAATTCCCTTGGAACATATGTATCTACTAGTAACTCACCTTTTTAATATGTCTTTATCTCTCTGTATCAAGGTCAAAGAATAGCATTCCTGACTTCTGCCCTTCCCCCAGTTCCTATCCATATTTTTCATTCTATTTTAAGGCCCACTCACATGTTAGTGTGAAGTGCAGGTCAGAAAATTCTGCTCATTTCTAGGAATGATTAGGTCATGTTTGTCTCCCATTGAAGCCATTGTCCCTCTAATCTTGGTGAGAAAATGAATGAAACAATACAGACTTATATTGGTTGTGCTCTCTGACTGTCCTAGCTTCACAATGAACTGTGAAGATACAAAACAAAGATAAAAACTTGAAATGCTAAAACCAACACCAAATCAAGGAAGAAACTGAGTGGGTTATAAGACATGCAGAGCTAAATTAAGATTCACAAACTATGGGCAGTAAATAATGGTAATAGCAAACACTTACATAGCATTATGTGCCAGGCACTATTCTGTTTTGTACATATAATAATTTATATAGCTTCACAACAGCAGTCTTGAGGTAGGTACCATTATTATCTCTGTTTTACAGCTAAGGAAATAGGTACACAGAGTTGGAATTTGAAGCCAGGCAGACTGACTCTGAGATTCACAGTCTTAACTACTCAAAACATGTCTCCTGCCACTTGATATGAGATGCTTCATTCTGACCTCACTACCCACCCTTTGCTTCAAAATCCAGGTCAGTAACATGAAGTACACTGGGCAGCTGTTCATGGCTGTGCATATACATCTTTCCAAAAAGGTGGTCAAGGTTAAGTCAGGAAGATATAGGAATTGCAAATCACAATAAACAGGGAACATGATAGAGGTTTGGTAGCTTACTGAAATTTGGCATGGATATTCCCAGTAAACCAGTTGCTGATTGAAAACACCTTAATAACACTGAATTCTGAGAATTCTACTTATATGCCTTATCACTGAAGACACTTAGTGAATTAGCAACAGTGGTGGGTAGAATATCCAGCTCATTATACTAAATGCCTGTTAGACACTGGTTTCTGAATTAGGAGAAAGGTCATCAGTTTACCATGTAGATAGATAGAGAAGAGTTGACCAACACCCAGTGGACAGACATCAGGACAAGAGCAAGCCAGACATTCCATATATTCACCAACATCAAGTTTGAAAAAGAAGCTTTTGAAAAACATTTTACAAATTAAGAAAAATGGGCTAAGAAGAAAGTAATATATCTGAAAATGATTTGCTACAAGAAACAAAAGACTTTAGAAAACATGTTGGCATCTCAGTAGCATGTGGAAGACTCTCTCGAGGCTAACGTGAGAATAGACTAATACAAAAAAAACAGTTAAATGGTGGGGATGGGTGACTTGCAAGGAAAATACAGAATAGATTTAATGTAGTAAAAATCAAGTCAGCATTGCAGAGAATAAACATAGTTTCCTGATAAGCAGAGGGAGGTGTTCCCCTGCTAAGTAAATTGTTTCCTTATGGAGAGAGATAAAGGTGTTAAAACCATCCTATTCACTTTATAAGATAGCATAATTTTGTGTGGCTCTCTATGCCCTTTTTCCTCCCCGAGTCCACCCTCCCCTGTGTTTGCTCCACATCCCTGTTAATAATCATTTCACAAAATGCTAACAATAATGACTTTGGTTTGGAGAACTTTAAATGTTCTGTTATTATGTTCCTCTACACTGATGTCTGAACTGAAATAAAGGACATATACAGCAGTCATCATTATGAACAGGTTTAAGTTCAATTTTATTATCTAAAGAAAAAAAGTAAAACACAAGCTCCCCAAAAATGAGGCTCTTGGTTAAGAAATTGAGCAGTGTGGCAAGGTGTCATTTAGTTGTCATTCACTTTGGATAACTGCCCACAATTTTGAGGACGTTAGGAGGGAACTCCATTTTCCCTTGCAACCATGGCTGCCACCAGCTAGACTCTCACCCGGTTTTGCCAAGATCTTGGGACAATTTCTCAGCCTATTATGCAATTACTTTTCTGTGAGTTCCTTTTTTTTCTTCCTTTTTTTGAGTGACCTTTGAGTCAGAGGGACTTATAATTTAGTGACTGTTGTAAAAGTGTTTCTTTCAATACATTCCCCCTGTGTGTCCCTTCTAAATATAATTTTATAAATCATTTTAAAAAACTGCTTTCTCTGTAATGCTGGGCTCAACAACTGATTTCTTCAAAAATTGAAGTTAAAAGAATTGGGCATTCTGCTGAAATTCACAAAGATTTATTTGTTGTTCTAAAGCTGCCATGGGAACGAACATTTGTTTTTATAGTTTTTCAATTAGAAACTATAAAGCAAGTGGAATAGTTTGACTTCATTTGTGCTGAGGGTCTATGAAGCTGGCTACCATTTCAATTCACATTTTATAACCCAACTTCAGACAAACTGTACAAAGGAAAACCAAGGCTTAGGAAATGCTTGGTCATTTGGACTCCTCTGGGCCCCATCCCCCCAAAAAACTTCTTTTACTCTAGTTGTCTGGGTAATTCAATGGAAAACCACATGACAGTTCATGAATTTGCCCAATGCTTTGTTGTATTATTTAAGGTTCAGAAAAGGGCAGCCCTTTCTGGTCTGCTTTGCAGGGATTTCATGGAAGGAATTGTGATGGACAGAGCTAATATAGTCACACCTAAGAATGAGAATAACAAAACACTTATGGAGCAAGTCTCCATAGTTGTGACCATTTAGTCCTCCCAACAGCAGGGTGCAGAAGTGCCCCTGTTACCTCCACCTCACAGAACCAACTGAGGCACAGGAAGTCAGCTTGCCCGGCATCACGCAGTAAGAGACGGAGCCAGCATTCAAACTCTTTGACAGTCTAGTCTGGGGTAGGCATTTGTGTTTCACAAAGCACATTTCATAATATGTTTTATCTCTTAATCCTCTTAATATCCCCAAGAGATAAAGGTTTTGTCATTCTGTTTCTTCACATGAGTAAACTGGGACAGAATCATCATTAAGCAGAACTGACCAAGGCTATACGGTAGTAAATGATGATGTCATCTCAACCGCAGGCCTCCTGACCACAAGCCTCCTGCTCTTCCTCAGTCCCATGCCTCTCAGGGACGTTTTGTTTGTTTTCGTTTTGCCAAGGAGCATGTTCATTCAGTGAAAACTTAAACTACCTCTTCATAAGATAAATGAAGACAGAGCTGTCGTAGTTGAAGCAGAGTGGACAGGGCACTTAGACTTCCTTCTTACCCCGTTTCCCTCCACCCCGAGGATCCATGGAATACAGCTGGGAATCCATTGCCTTATCTTGTGGTATCTTTCAGAAAGATAAAGAATGGCTTTGTTTTTCCTGGAATAAAGGGAAATTATTGACTGGTATAAAGGGAAATTAACACTGGAGAGGCCAGAAATTACTGGAAACAGGAATAGCATCGAGGAAAAAGCAAGTTTTTTTAGTTGGCTAAGTCAGGATTTGAACTTGGCACTTGTGAGTTTTAGTCTGTTTTTCATCTGTAAAATGGGAATAAGAATTGGTACTTTCCACTGAATGCTTCTGGTGGACCAGCAAAGCATTCATCCAGTTGGTCCTTACAGAAAACTTATGTGAGGGGTAGGTATTGTTTTCTCCAATTTACAGATGAAAAAATAGAGGCTCAGGCTTAGCCAACTTTCCCAATTTTACTAGGCTAGAAAACCACTGAGTTGGAATTCAGAACCATATCTGTTTGATTAAAAAGGCTGAGCCCTTAACCTACCTAGGATTGGGGAAATTATGAGATAAAGCTCCTAACATATCCCAGGCACATAGTAGGCAGCCAATAGATGACAGATGTTTAGGGAGACAGCATATTACTTAAGAGTGTAAACTTTGAACTCAGACTGCTAGGATTCAAATATCTGTTCTACTCTTCACATAATGACAAATTAGACAAATTTTTCAAAATTTTCAATGACCTCATTTATAAAATTGGAATAATATTAGTACCTTCTACGCAGTTTTTGTGACACTCAAATGAGATACTGTGTCACTTAGCACGGGGCCTTACCCATAGTGTGCATTAAATAAATGCCAGCTATGATTATTATTAGGAATTGTATGCAGAGGAACCAGGGACAGGACACCAAAACAGATTTTATAGGTAGCCTACATTACCTCATTTTGCTTTCACCAAAACTTTTATGAAGGGTTGCTACATTATTCCCATTTTACAAATGATATTTCGAGTCTTAAAATTTTCTCTTAAATGTTCATAGTATGTGACTATGGGAATTCTAAGCCTTTGCCGCCATTCAGCATAGATTCCAACCAGCTAGTTAAGAGACTTCCCCCCAGTCTTGATGGGATTGAGCAGATTACGAACATGCCGTTCTTTGCCCTGCTTAAATTCAGAACCAGTTGAGAGGTGATTGCAGGAATCCGGTAGATGGAGATTAAAATGTCACCCTTTTCCATGATAAAGCTGTTGAAGAATATGGATTCAGGAGGCAGAATGAGTAGGGTAGAGGAATCCCGTTTAACATTCCCAGATTTGTGTTCTCTCAGCCTCACTGGGTTCAGTCTGTAAGACTATGAGTCATCCAGGTGTGGGGGTTAACATCTGTCAGGGCAGCACTGCTCCTACCCTCCCAGACCAACTCTTGCTGCTTTGGGGCTCTTCCCTGGACTGTAGCAAGACCATACTGGTCATTTTGTCTCCAGAAAGCTCTAAAATAGGTCAGAAATATACAATTATTAAGTTAATACCAAAGCTACCCTGTACCCAAATCTGAAATTCAGTCTATTCTATTTCCTATCCCTAATTATGTAAGCCACATTGTATGACATAGCCCTTCAGAGGTTCTGTAATGGGATACCCTAGAGCTATTTGAATAATGGAATGTGAGTAATAAAAACCCTTCTTATTTGAATATTAATCTCATCACATTATTAATTATACAGGGAGAAATTAAAGTTAAAAGATTAACATCCAAAAAGTTAAAGTACAAAGTAGGTAAGTCAAATCTCAAAATTTGAAATTTTGAATTTGAATTTCTTTGAAAAGAAAATTGTCTTCTGTGGGATAAAATTTTTTTAATTTAAGTTCAAAATTGATCTTTAGTATCTTATTCTGTTCAAACTCATTCACAGACAGTCTTGGTAAGTGGAGCAAGCTTGGACTGTCCTCGTCTGTATGGCTGTTACGACTTCAGCATCTCAGAAATGAACTGTTATTCTGTGTTTCCAAAGAGCTAATAAAGCATAACTAACCATCATAATGCTGGTCCCACACCCATGAAATTTAGAAAACAGGCCAACCCCAGGCCTTAAAGAAGTTAGCCCAGGCATCCTGATGTTCCCAAATCCATACTTCATGTTGCCAAAACCAGAGCAGAGATTCAGTGGAACAAGTGAAAGAGAGTCAGTGGAGAACAACCTAGTTTCCGTGTTGCCAGGATGCAACTAGTCTGTGCACACACTCCAATGGCTATGACCTATGTTCATTTGGGAGAAAATTCCCATGAAGAGATTAATTTTAACACTCTTGTTTGTTGTATCCAAGAGGACATTTCTCCTCACATGTACCGTCTCCCCTCATAGGACACAACATTGAGACACTCCTGCCTCTTGAGATATTTGGAATCATGGCAACCCCAAAGCATCAAGATTTCTTTGAGGGTTGCCTGTATTTCCCAGTGGAAATATGAATGGGAAAAATGATGCTATTCCACTCCTCTCCCTCTTCTCTTGTCCTTTGAGCCTCATATTTCTGGCATCCCGGTGCTGCACTGAGGCTATGGATTCTACTGATATAAACACAGCTTGCTGTGAAATTCTTATGACAGATGTCTGGTACTATCTCTTACATCTATGAAATGTAGTTCTGGGGAAGATTTTCCTGAATCCACAAATTTGTTTCAACTGGGGAATTGCCCTAAGAAGCTCCCTGAACTTCAAATGCTGTTGAGGTCTCTAGAACCTATTTAGAACCATGTACTCTGCCATGTTCTCCTTCAAATACTGTCTTCCCACAGTTTTGACACTTTGAAATCTAAGGAGTATTTCACTGTGTAATCTTTTTCTGCTCTGGCATCATCTAGTCTTGAAGGCAAGCTGAAGAGATTTTCTAACTATTTAACCTAATCCTTAAATTGGCCTCTTCCCCTTTGTGAGACAATGGGGGCTAGCCCTGTTCACTAGATTTGAGGCTCTTTCACCCACCTCCTGACCCCTGCCTTTTATTTATAGCCAAAACAATTGATTTCCTGAAATATCTCTTTAGATGCATCATATGGGATCTCCCGTGATGAGAAATATGAAATTATGTTCTTGATATGCCAGAGACCTCTACTTTTCAAACAAACCATGCTCATCTGCCCTTCCCTGAGTTGGAGAATTCCATCTACATGATATTCTTCCTATCAGATCAGCATGGAGCCTAGACCTGGACTTGCTCCATTTATTGTCCTGCCTGTTCACATGTGGTATGTCTCATCTTGTCTCTGTTTTTGAGTTCTCACCTCATAAATTTCTCAAGCAAGCCCCTCAGAACATGGGAAACACCTGCCCTGCCTGCCTCCTACAGTGGCTCTGTCACCTGAAAATCCACCCAGGAATGCTTTGCTGCTTTCCCCAATCTTTTCATATCACATCTGTCCACATATGGAACTACTTTCTATAATGACCCAGTCATCAGAATGTAGATCCTCAATGGCTCTTACTGTGGACTCTGCAGGTTATTAAAGTGTTTGCAAAAGTTTTCTGGATTCCAGCACCCTTTAGGAGAGTAATTTCAGGTTGTTTTCTGAGATCGTGCCTTCTCTGTTGGGTTTCATTGGACTCAGGTCACTCTTTCTGATCTATTATGAGCT
>JAVSCE010008536.1:0-14755 GCA_032199065.1 Smutsia gigantea | reverse complement strand
TGAAGTGTTCAAAGAAATATTTAAAATTTAATATTTTAGCAGAGAGTGCCCATTGAAACAACAGAACTATGTTACATAATGTAGTCAGTAGGTATTAATTACTACCTGTATTTAATTGGTAAAATTGAAGACAAATACCCTGGTGGAATTAAAAAATAATAATGTAGCGTATCTTACTCAGTTTTATTAGGAAACAAGTACACCAAATTTTGCTTCCTCAGTCTTACAGCCTTCTTATTTGGTGTTCCTTGTGTTTCACTGAAGTTCTAGTAAAAAAAAGGAAAGGAGGTAAGTGTTGGAGCCAGGAGTCTAGTTAAGACATTGGAGATGTGTCTGTGCAAAAAGTAGAAGAGGGATCTGTCCAGAGAGTTCTGACATTGGGTATCAAGGTCAGTAGTCAGAAAAATTGGCTGCGATTATAATTGTTTGAGAAGGATGAATTTATTTACAAGAAAAACAGGAGATGAATTTTTTATTGAGAAGAAAGAAGATATCTCGCAGGGTATTACGGACTGAATGTTTGTGTCCCTTCAAAATTCTTATTTGAAGACTTAACTCCCAGGGTGGCTGTCTTGAAGAAGGGGCCTCTGAGGAATTAATTAAGGTTAAGTGAGGTCAGAAGAGTGGGGCCTGACCTGATAGGATTAGAGTCTTTATAAAAAGGGACATCAGAGAGCTCATTCTCTCTCTGACTGTGAACATACAAAAAAGAGGTCATGTGAGCATGCAGCATATGATGGCAGCCATATACAAGGCTGGAGAAGAGACCTGAGAAGGACACTACCTTGCTCTTGGATTTCTCAGCTTCCAGACTGTGGGAAATTTCTGTTGTTTAACCCACCCAGTCTGTGTATTTTTTTTACAGCAACCTGAGCAGACTAAGACATAGAGTTAAAGTTGATTTGGGGTGTGGAAAGGAAGACAGGAAGGAATGCAAGTATAAAGGAGGAAAGACTAGGAGACGTTATCTCTAGATCCATTTCCTGAAGTTGTTTACAATGTACTTACATGCTTATAGAATCACATGGAAAAAGTTTTTTAGGGTGAGTTAGAAGACTGATGTAGTAGTGTTCTTCAGAGAAAAAGAATCAATGAGCTGTATATATAATGGGATGGGATGTACTCGTGTGCGGGTGCCCCCCCCCCCCCCACATGCACATGGGTCGGGGGAATTTGTTTTAAAGAATTTGCCTTTGTGATTATGGAAGTTGGCAAGTCCAAAATCCACAGGTCAGGCCCTGCAGGGCAGAGGTCCAGGGAAAAATTGATGTTGCAGCTAGAGTTTACAGGCAGTCTACTAGCAAAATTTGCCCTCTTAGGGGAGAGCAGTCTTTTTCTTAAGGCCTTCAACTGATTGGATGAGGCCCACCCACATTCTGTAAGGTAACCTGCTTAGAGTATACTGATCTATTTTTTTAAGTTTATTTTGATATCATTAATCTACAATTAAATGAGCAATATTATGGTGATTACACTACCCCCTTCATCAGGTCCCCCCCACCAAACCCATTACAGTCACTGTCCATCAGCATAGTGAGATGCTATAGAGTCACTACTTGTCTTCTCTGGAACTGATCTATTTTTAATCTTATCTAAAAAGTATCTTTACAGCAACATCCAGGCATGTTTGACCAAATATATGGGTACTGTGGCCTAACCAAGTTGACACATAAAATTAACCATCATAACTGTTATACCTCTTTTGCTTAATCTGATATCAGAAGAAAGTAAATTTACTCTGGCATTTTTGACTCATTAACTAAATTAATTCAGACTTTTCACATAAATACCTGGTTAGAGGTACATAATTTATACATTTAGCCAAATTATTTTGGTAATTGTAGCCTCAGCATCAGGAAAAGGTGAACATAAATTAGCATTAATTTGCTCAAAAGAAAATGGTTACAAATTCCAAATAGATAAATTAAAAATAGTGAAGCCATTTTTGATTACTTCAGTCAGAGTGGTATCTTCTGTATTAGAACATCTGAGGCAGAATGATTTCTAACAAAGTAGGTACTGTGTTCTAGTTTCAGCTTTATATTTTTTAATTCAAGGTAGAAAAAAAATCCCTTTAATTTCTTCCCTTTTGTTGGCTTATCTGTAAGGTAAAAATTTAGATGAGATGTTTAAGACTTCTAGCCCTAATATTCTGTGATTTTGTAGTTTCATTGAACTCTTATTAAATCATGTATGATATTCTCCTAAAGTACACTTTACTTTTCTTCTTTAATAGCTAGTTCTATAAGAGTCAGAGAAGTAAATTATTCATCTTCATATTAATATTATCCAATTCCTTACTCAGAACAAGCATCCAAATATTTGTTTAGAATATAATCTATTAATATAATTTACTGATAATAGTTAAATGTTATTTTATTAAATACATAAACATAAAAATTTGATATAACAATTCTTTGTTTTGGCCTTCAGTATCCATTATAGACTATACAAGTTTAAAGCTAAAACTGTTCTTGTAGATTTCTCATCACATTGATTTAAGTCGGTTATAATCTAATAGATTTATTTTGGGCTTTGTCATGTACTAGTGTCACTTCGAGCAAATGACTTAGACTCTCTCAACCTCAGTTCCCTCAAGAGTAAGATTGGTAGCCAAGTTACTGTGATATTTAAATGAAGTAATGTGGAAAACATCAAGGACAGTGCTTGATACATAGTAGACATATTAAAGTGTTAGTTTGTTTTTTTCTCTTTAGGATTGGAACATTTACATCTTCCTACTACTAGGGTGCCTAGTAAGAGCTGCTTAATAGATGTTTGCTAAATTGAAGATGTTAATGAATCAAGTCATTTATTATGAGAAATTTCTAAAGAAATCCCCCCAAATTCAATGATTTCATTTATATATTTTCTGTTCTTATTAAGGACAGTCTTTAAGATACAAAATAACTGTCTATTAATTCAATTTGGTATTTTTCATGTAATAAAAATGCTTTAATGCTTTGTATTTGTGCTTTTGTTTTAGTGATGTAGCTTGGTTCAATGAATCTTGGTTAAGCCGAATTAAAGAGGATATGGGTGACAACTGGAGAATAAAGGTATGCAGAAGGAACAGTAGGAGCCCTTAATCCAAACAGTGGTTCTAAAATTAGCACTAAGCTCCTCATTAGCACCAAGCACAACAAAGTCTTTTTTAAAAAATTAAGGGTACATTTTATTGTGTTCAGTTTGAGTTTTGGTAAGTGTATGTTCTTATGTATCTACCACCATAATTAGATATAGAACATTTCCATTAACCCAAAACGTACACTTTACACTCCTCAGTTAATCCCCACTCCTAGCTTGGGCCAGATGGCCACAGATTTGCTTTCTGTCATTTGGAGAGTTCCATATAAATGGAATTAAACATTATGTACTCTTTCTAGCATTTTTCACTCAGCATAATGTTTCTGAGACTCATCCATGTTGCCTGTGTTAGTACAGTTGACCCTTGAATGACATGGGGGCTAGGGGTGCCAACCTCTAGCACTGTCAAAAATCCACATATAACTTTTGACTCCCTGAAAACTAAACAACCTACTGTTGACTGGAAACCTTACTGAGAACAAACACATTGACCAGCACATATTTTGTATGTTATATGTATTTATAGTATATACTGTATTATTACAGTAAACTAGACAAAACTTGTTATTTTTAAATGTTGCAAATCTTCAAAAAGTTTTCCAGTATCTGTTGGAAAAAAGTTCACATATAAATGGATCCATGCAGTTCAAATCAAACCTGTGCTGTTTAGGGGTCAGCTGTAGTTTTTTCTTTTTTTTGCTAAGTAGTATTTCATTATACTTGAGTTGTATTTCATTACCTGGGCTTAACCATTTGCTTGTTGATGGTTATTTGAATTGTTTCTGTTTTAAGCTACTATAAATACAACTACAATGACTTTAAATTCTGTTAATGTTTAAATCATGTAATTAGAATCTGTTATTAGGATTATATACATTAACTTTTACATTTTCTTAGTGAATGGGGTTTTCATTATGAAATACTTGCCTTTATCCCTGGTAATATTCCTTGTTCTGAAGTCTGATTTGTCTGATATTAATACAGCCACTCCAGTTATGATTATTTTTTGCTTTACTATATATTTTTCTATTTTTTTAATCTGTGCCTTTATACTGAAAATGTTTTGTGTAGACACCTAATAGTTGGGTCTTCCTTTTTTATTCAGTGATAATCTCTCTATTCTGTTCTTTAAAAAAAACCAACTCTTCTATTTTTTGCTTTAATTACTGTTTTCATTTAAATCCTTGAACATTTTTAAGCAGGTTTAACATTATTTTCAAATTCTTTCATCTGTCATTTCTTGGCTTATTTTTATTGACTGAGTTTTCTCCTCATTACGATCCATATTTTTTATTAGAGTCTGGACAGTGTGAATCTTATTGTTGAGTGCTGGATTTTTTGTATTCCTTTAAAGAATGTTGGACTTTTATTCTTGCAGGCAGTCAAGATACTTGTGAATCAGTTTGATCCTTTCAAGGTTTTGGGAGTGGGAGGCAGATCTAGAGTTATTTTTACCTCCAGGGCTGGATTAAACCTACTACTAAGTTGTGACCTTTCAGGGTCTTCTCTGAAAGCTTGTCTATAAAGCATAGTCTTCACTGACTGGTGGGAACTTTAAGTTTCTGGCCCTGTGTAATATTTGGGAATTTTCAGCATAAAGTTCCCCAAATTGTTTTCTCCTTGGAATTATTTATGACTGGAAAAAAAAAGAGAAATTATTTTTGTTTAATCTTGTTGAGTTTTCACCCATGCACATGCAAATTAGCATTCAGCCAGAGAGTCAGAGAAACCACTCTGCAGATTTCTGGAGCTATTCCTCTCCATAGTTCTCACTTCTTCATTTGTCAGACCTTTAAATTCTAACTACCTTGACCTTCCTGAATTTCTGATCTCTTTCCTCCAGGCTTTGTTTAGTTTCTACCACCCTATTAAGTGATATGGAAGTTGCCTCCTGAGAGAAATCTTGGACTAACGTTGGGCTCATCTCTTTTGTTTTCCTTCTCTCACATATTAGACTTCTATACTGCCTGTTGGCTAACACTTGTGCACAAGTGTTCCTTGTATTTTGTTACTTTTTCTAGTTTGTGGCAGGAGAGTAAGGCTAGACTCACTAGTGATCAGAGGTGGACGTGCTCATAGCTACATCTTTAAAGTTGGCACTTGAATTCATGTTGCTCACTTTAAGTAGAATCACCCTGGTTAAACTATGTAAGCATGAAGATATTATTTCTTTTATTAATCAACCTCTGATTAAAGCTTTAATGTCTTTGATGTTTAAAAAAATATCATATACTTGTATCATCTTTGATGTTTAAAAAAATATCATATACTTGTATCTGTAAAACTAACATTTTTGTCATTTTTATTGGGGAAGTTTTTATTGTTTCTCACTTTGGCATACATTTCTTTCATTATTATGATGAAATTACTTAAGTCTTATTCTTTTTCCCCATTAGGCTAATAATTTAAAGAAAGTACTTCAAGGAATTATGAGTTATTATAATGAGGTATGGAAAACATCTGACTTTGCTTAAATACAAAATACTGTGTGATAATTATATTGACACTGAAAAATGATGTGGCTTTTTATTTATAACATTTTACCAGACTATAATTCATAATTGGAATGCACTGTTGTTTCTTGTCATTTTTAGAACATTCAAATTTTGTGAAGATAAACAATACACTGATTTATAAAATGTGGTTCTATACTGATACTCTTTAAATTGATATTTTTTCTCAAATAGAAGTGCCTTCATCTTTATATGATTGGATTTTATGTAGTGCCATAGACTTTATAATTAAATTGAAATTATTTCCTATTCAAAACATTATTTTGACATTTTTTCCAATGTAACAGCAAAGACATACTGTGAAATTACACTTGTGCAAGTGAATTTGGAAAAAAATGCAAAATGAAAGTAGTGTTAAAGTCACTTTAGATAAGTACATTATTCAGGTAGTTTTTTTTCCCCCTTATTAACATTGTACCAAATTCTTTAGTAGGATTATTTGATATAAGAAAGTTCATGTTATTTAAGAAAGTTATGTTTGGAAGATTGTGGTTTAGTTTTGCCTTAATTTTGTTTTTAATTTTTAGATTTGTCACATACTTGAACTTGTAATTTCTTCCAAATAAACTTCAGACTGAAATTTTTCAATTCATTAATGCATAAGACATTTTGAAGCTTTTTGTTTAATGACAAGAAAACTTAATAAGCTACAAAAAGAATTCATTCGATTCATTATACATTTGTAAATATGTGATGATTTATATTGTCATTCTCTGTCAATCAGTCATACACCTAAATACCATGAATATCCTTTGGCTTAATATAAATATGCTTATGTTTTAATGGAAAGGCCCAAGTTTTGTCATAATAGATCAGGCCAGGGGATTCTCAAATTAAACAATCCCTCTGGCAGTGGGATCAAAGGATATTTGGTATAAAACTATTTTAGTTAATTTTGACTGGTTACTCAACATTTTGGGACATTGCTTGAACTTTGTTAGCTGATTTTAGTCATTAATTATGAATTTATCCATAATTTATCTGGGACGCTTCATGAACCTATTTATAATTTATTTTTCTTATAATAATAAGTGTAGTAAATTCTTTGTAGCCAACATAAATTAGTGATCAGATTTATTGTCTTAATACTGCAGTTTTTGGGGCAGCAGATTTCTGAAGAACTTATCCCTGATTTAAACCAAATAACTGAATGTTCAGATTCTGTGGAGCTTGGGAGGTTGCTCCAGCTTATTTTAGGTTGTGCAGTCAACTGTGAAAAGAAGCAAGGTAAGTGAATTTCTATCATTTGAGGATACCAACTTTCTAGAAACAACCTATATTGCTATTGAAAGCATTAAAATTTACTATTACATCTTGGCAGAAAGCACCTTGAAATTTAAGCCCAAAGATCTGAATTCTAGCCCAGCTCTGACATTAAATGTTGAGTATCTTATTTACACCTGGATTCTGAGATTCATATTCAGTGGCTTAATTAAATATATTTTAATTTAATTAGTTTAATATATTCAGTTCTTAGGACTTAATGGATATTCAGTAAAGTTGTACTTATTCATCTGATAGATTATCTGTTTCACATGTAAGATAGAACATTAGGTTGATTCAAATTTTCATAAATAAATATGGATCTACAAAATTATAATCAAGGCTTCTTAAGTGATATTCTGCCTGTCCAGTATGTCCTCCAGATAAGACATTGGTATATCCAAACACAGTGATCCATATCCTGCTTAGTGCAAAAAGGTCATTTTTTATTGCATATAGTAAATAAAAAATAACAGAGAAAGATTTTATTCCGTTAGGGACATGCACTAGTCTGGGTGGTAAGATTTTTGATGCTGATGTTTTTTGCATGATTCATCCAAACTTGTTCTTTAGTATATCACCTTTAAAAGAGATTGTTGGGTGCTTAAATTTATAAAATATAAAACACTAAGCCAGGACCTTAGAATACACATTCAGTGTTATCTAATGAAGACAGCATATGAGATGGGATAAATTCAGGAAGTAGAAAAAAATACATGTTATCAATTGTTTATCAATAAAAAAGGACAGCGATCAGGTATCAGAAAACTTTGATATTAGTTCATCTAGATCATTAACTAGCTGTTTTTTTCTAGGGCAAGTCAGTACTTCTCCATAGGTCTTTATTTCTTACAGATAATATCAAAGATCTATATGTTGGTTTTTTCATAAATGTAAGAAACATTTGCTCATGAAATGTTAAAACTTACATAAATGTTTAATTACAAGTTAACACACAATAATTAATTTATAAATCTAGCCATTTATTGTTCCTTACTGTGATCCTTTTTTTTAGTTGATTAATGCTTTGTTTCTATTTCAATTACTGGCCATAACCTCTTTTTTTTGCCTAATTTTAGCATGTTTGTCAGTATTAATAGTCTTTTTCAAAGAACCAACTTTTGTCTTTGATTATATTTTATTTATACTGTTTAATATCTGTTTTTTATATCATTTCTTATGTATATTTTTGTTTTAAATTGATCAGTCCTTTCCACTCTAAACTACAATTGACATTTTAAGCTATAATTTTCTTGTAAGTGATGATTTTGTTGCCTGCTATGCATTTTGATATATGTGGTACTTTCATAGTTAAGTTGTAAACATTACTTAGCAATTTTATCCTCAGATTTTTAAAAGGAAATTGAATTCCTGGATGCATAAATAAAAGTTAGGCAAATAGTAAATATTAAAAAATTTTCATTGTTGTTATTAAGAACAGGATTATCTAATTGGATTTATTTTTGGAGGTATGTTAATTACCAATTTCTACCAGTGAGCAAATAAATGAAAAAAAAAGTGATTTTAGTTAAAATGTAAAAATAAAACACATTCACAATGTAAAACAGCTTTCATACCTTTATACTTTGAAGTGAGAATTTTCAAAATGACTCCAAGATATTGTAATAATCTCAATCTTGAAACACTGAAATAGTTTGCTTAACAGTTGCATGTCTGTCTTGGTGGGGAAAGATTTTTTTATGAAGGTTTCAGTAAACCTGAAACATTCCGTTATCTAGAAAGTCCGGGTAAAGGAAACCGTTCATTGCCTGTGCTTTCTCCAGTTAATTCTTCCCCTTCTCCACTCCCGTGGCACTTGGTGGTCAAGTGCATCCCGCATCTTTCAGAATCTTTGTGTAGTTCTTGGCTTCACAAAAAAAGAAAGCTTTAGTGAACTTTCAGAAGTTTTCCAGAAGAATTGTTAAAACAATATAAGTATTAGAAAATAGGTCCTTAAAATTCCTGGAAAATACTTCACCTGAAAAACACTTGAAGTGGATTTAAATCTGCAAATATATGAAGGACTCTTTCTCATGGTTCCTCACCTCTTATTGGGACAGAACTAACTTAATTTACTGCAGGTGTGTTCATGGTAACAGAAGGCTGTCCTTGAGGTGAGACTTGGTGAATGTTGAGCAGGTGTTTACAGGAGGCTGTGTAAGTCCCTTTTTTGAAAGCGTTCCTGAAATGAACTGAATAGGTGACAGAATGAAACTTCCTGGCCTTAATATTTTAGGAGTTCATTTAATGTATATGAATTCATCCCCATAATATTGAATATTTAACAAGAGGGAAAAAATTGTCATAATTGTTTTAAGATTAATTGCAATATTTTCTCTTTCTTATAAGAAAATTAAAGGCTTTCTTGTTTAGGAAAAATAAAACACTTAAAAATACTTATATGACGATTTCCAATTCTACTTATTTGATTTCAGTGGACTTACCTCTTGAGGAAAAATAATGTATTTGCCTAAAGAATTATGTGTGATAAATGAATTTTTATACTGTTAATTAAATGGCTAAAGTGTATGGATAAAGAGTAGATTATTTTTTCAGATCTGATTTTTTTTTAAATCATAGAACATATTCAAAATATAATGACCCTGGAAGAGTCTGTGCAACATGTGGTCATGACTGCTATTCAAGAGGTAAATTATATTGTGTTCACTAATGTATACAGATTCTAAACCAAATGACATAAAACTTATACATAAATTTTATGCATGTGTATCTTTCTGTTTGTATAAACCTACCATTTGCAACAGGTTTACTTCCTTTAGCCAGTGTCTCCAGCCACCTTTTTTTTCAGTCTCTTAAAAGGACTTTAAATCCAATTTTAGTACTTTTGCATTTTTTTTTGTTCTTGATATATATTTTTATTGAAGTATAGTTGATATACGATACTCTATTGGTTTCAACACAGTGATTGCAAGCTGGAAAATTCCTGCACATGAATTGACACCCTCTTGTTTTGGAGTACTGGCCAGTGTTGCTAATAGGCTTCAACCCTCTTTCTTCCAAAGCCCAGATAAATCTCAGAATCCTTCAGAGAGGTTCTAGGCAGCCACTAGGGAAAATCCACTAGATTTGGCAAGTGAGCCAAGTCTGAGTAAAAACCTTTTTGTGAGTCCTGTACTATGTGATACAAAATGCTGTCATTCCCCGCACCCCCACCCCCACTTTCCATTCCACAGGTGTCCTCTGAAACTGAGATGATGGGGGGCTGAATCCAAAGCCTGGTCACTAGGGCAACATCATAATGTGGAGCCAGAAGCAGAGGTTGGGATTGAGGCTATTGCCATGATACACACCTTTCTCTTTTCTTGAATGATACATATTGATGACTGTTTGATATACTTGAACAGTGAATATAGTGAAATCAAAAATAACCCAAACATTTTGTATATTTTCTCCTTTAATAGTTTTAAAATGCAGGCAGCTCTGTGCTTCCCATAGTATTGACTGCACCATCTCTCCTCATGGGAATCCATTCTTGTTATTTGGAAAGTGGGATGTCTAGTACTAAGAATTTTCTGTAACTATAAAGCTTTCAAAACATGAAATGTACATATATGATAATTCCCAGGAAGTTCAAGGTAATTTTTTCAGATATGGAATTTCTTAATGATTGAATCTCCATTCTAAATTAATCCCTGAGTTCTTTCTTTTATAATTTATTTTGGTATCATTAATCTACAATTACATGTGCAATATTATGATTATTAAACTACCCCCTTCATCAGGTCCCCCCCACCAACCCCATTACAGTCACTGTCCATCAGTGTAGTAAGATGCTATAGAATCATTACTTGTCTTCTCTGAGTTGTACAGCCCTCCCCGTGCCCCCCACCAACATTATGTCTGCTAACCGTAATGCCCCTTTTTCCTCCTTGTCACTCCCTTTCCACCCATCCGTCTCAGTTCCTTTCCCTTTGGTAACTATTAGTCCCTTCTTGGTTTCTGTGAGTCTGCTGCTGTTTTGTTCCTTCAGTTTTTTTCTTTGTTCTTATACTCCACATATGAGTGAGATCATTTGATACTTGTCTTTTTCGGCTTGGCTTATTTCACTAAGCATAATATCCTCTAGCTCCATCCATGTTGTTGCAAATAGTAGGATTTGTTTTCTTCTTATGGTTGAATAATATTCCATTGTGTATATGTACCACCTCTTCTTTATCCATTCATCTACTGATGGACACTTAGGTTGCTTCCATTTCTTGGATATTGTAAATAGTGCTGTGATAAACCTAGGGGTGCATCTGTCTTTTTCAAACTGGGCTGCTGCATTCTTAGGGTAAATTCCTAGGAGTGGGATTCCTGGATCAAATGGTATTTCTATTTTGAGTTTTTTGAGTAACCTCCATACTGCTTTCCACATGGTTGAACTAATTTGCATTCCCACCAGCAGTGTAGGACGGTTCGCTTTTCTCCACATCCTTGCCAACATTTGTTGTTGTTCGTGTTTTGGATGTTGGCCATCCTCACGGGTGTGAGGTGATATCTCGTTGTGGTTTTAATCTGCATTTCTCTGATGATTAGCGATGTGGAGCATCTTTTCATGTGCCTGTTGGCCATCTGAATTTCTTCTTTGGAGAAGTGTCTATTCATGTCCTCTGCCCATTTCTTAATTGGCCTATTTGCTTTTTGTTTGTTGAGGTGCATGAGTTCTTTATATATTTTGGATGTTAACCCCTTATCGGATATGTCATTTATGAATATATTCTCCCATACTGTAGGATGTCTTTTTGTTCTACTGATGGTGTCCTTTGCTGTACAGAAGCTTTGCAGCTTGATACAGTCCCACTTGTTCATTTTTGCTTTTGTTTCCCTTCCCCGGAGAGATATGTTCACAAAGAAGGCACTCATGTTTATGTCCAAGAGATTTTTGCCTATGTCTTTTTCAAAGAGTTTTATGGTTTCCTGACTTACATTCAGGTCTTTGATCCACCTTGAGTTTATCTTTGTGTATGGGGTTTGACAGTAGTCCAGTTTCAGTCTCTTACATGTAGCTGTCCAGTTTTTCCAACACCAGCTGCTGAAGAGGCTGTTATCTCCCCATTGTATATCCAAGGCTCCTTTATCAAATATTAATTAGCTGTATATGTTTGGGTTAATGTTTGGATTTTCTATTCTGTATATGTTTGGGTTAATGTTTGGATATTCTATTCTGTGGGTTTGTTTTTGTGCCAATACCAAATTGTCTTGATTACTGTGGCTTTGTAGTAGAGCTTGAAGTCAGGGAGCGTAATTCCCCGTTTTATTCCTCCTTCTCAGGATTGCTTGGGCTATTCGGGGTCTTTTGTGGTTCTATATGAATTTTAGAATTATTTGTTCCAGTTCATTGAAGAAAGCTGTTGGTAGTTTGATAGGGATTGCATTGAATCTGTAGATTGCTTTAGGTAGTATAGCCATTTTGACAATATTTATTCTTCCTAGCCAAGAGCATGGGATGAATTTCCATTTGTTAGTGTCCTCTTTAATTTCTCTTAGGAGTTCGTCTTACAGTTTTCACGGTATAGGTCTTTCACTTCCTTCGTTAGGTTTATTCCTAGGTATTCTGTTCTTTTTGATGCAATTGTGAATGGAATTGTTTTTCTGATTTCTCTGTTAGTTCATCGTTAGTGTATAGATAGGAAAGCAACAGATTTCTGTGTGTTAATTTTGTATCCTGCAACTTTGCTGAATTCAGATATTAGTTCTAGTAGTTTTGGAGTGGAGTCTTTAGGGTTTTTTACGTACAATATCATGTTATCTGCAAATAGTGACAGTTTGACTTCTTCTTTACCAGTCTGAATACCTTGTATTTCTTTGATTGCCGTGGCTAGGACCTCCAGTACTATGTTGAATAACGGTGGAGAGAGTGGGCATCCCTATCTTGTTCCCAATCTTAGATGAAAAGCTTTCATCTTCTCGCCGTTAAGTATGATGTTAGCTGTGGGTTTGTCATATATGGCCTTTATGATGTTGAGGTACTTGCCCTCTATACCCATTTTGTTGAGAGTTTTAATCATGAATGGATGCTGAATTTTTGTCAAATGCTTTTTCAGCATCTATGGAGATGATCATGTGGTTTTTCTTCTTCTTTTTGTTGATGTGGTGGATGATGTTGATGGATTTTCGAATGTTGTACCATCCTTGCATCCCTGGGATGAATCCCTCTTGATCATGGTGTATGATCCTCTTGATGTATTTTTGAATTCGACTTGCTAATATTTTGTTGAGTATTTTTGCATCTACGTTCATCAGGGATATTGGTCTGTAATTTTCTTTTTTGGTGAGGTCATCCCTGAGTTCTTGAATATTTTTCTGTACCTCCATGAGCATGTTTATGATTTTTATTTTGAACTCTCTTTCAAGAAGATTAGTGAATTCAGTTTCATTTGGCCCTTTTTCTGGTGTTTCTGAGATTTTTGTTTGAACCATGTTCCTTTGATGTTTCATATGTGTATGTGGCGCTCTCTAGTGCCCAGAAGCTCTAGTCTCTGGAGGCTGCTCAGCCCCTGATGTGGTGTTGGGGGTCGCGGGGAAGTGGTGCTGGTGTCTGAGGGGAGGAACGAGCTGTTTCCTGCTTCCCAGCTGCAGTGGCTGTCTACACTGTTAGAACCAGTGGGCTGAGCACACACATGTAAGCCTCTGTGCTTTGCATCTTTAACTGCCGTAAGTGCGGCCTCCCTCTGGCAGGCCTGATGCCAGGGTATGGACTGTCAGTTTGTGAGTCAGTGCAGGCAGGCCAGGAGGAGGGCTCCGCAGGCTGCATATCACAGTGGGGGGCCTTGGAGCTGAGTAGCCTGCCAGGGGGATGGAGCGCCTGAAGCTCCTAAAAGTTCCCACCCTGCTGGGCAGAGTGCGCCCAGACAACCTTGTGCACCTTTTCCTGCACAGCAAGCTCTGTGCTAACCCTGCTCCTTCAGCAGCCCTCTCGCTGCTAGGAAGCCTCTCAGACTACCCACCTTTCCTTTGTCCCAGAGCAGCCAGATGGATCCCCGTCCTCCACAAATGGCCGGGATCTCAGTCTCTCAAGCACTCCACCTGTCCCAGCTCCCCAAACCCACTAATCTCCAGAGCACCATGCAATGTATGTTTGTGCTCCCAAAGCGGATCTCCAGGGCTGGGTGTTCAGCAGTCCTAGGCTTCCACCCCGTCTCCGCTCCATTTCTCTTCCTCCCGCCACCAGTGAGCTGGGGTCGGGGAAGGGCTTTCGTGAGGTCTGCTCTGTTCTCCAGGTATATGCAGTCTGGTGCAGACTTCTTGCCTGTTGCTCTTTTAGAATTAGTTGTATTAACTATATTTTCTTATTATATGTGGTTTTGGGAGGAGTTCTCACCTCTCACGCCGCCATCTTGAGTCTCAGTACTTCTACATTTTAAAAGATAAATTATTATTGTCAAGTTCCTTTAAATACCTTCAACTGAGCAGGATAAATGTTTGTTCAGATGGAAATTTTTCTTTTCCTTTTACCAATTAGAGCAGTCTTCTTTGAAGACTGATTGTGTATATGTATTTTTTTTTTCTGGATCAAGAAGGCATTTCAGGCAGTAATTTATTTCAATGGGATCCCCTAATGGAGTCAAAGACGGTCAATACCTTCAAAAGGCTCACGTAATGGTGTTCTTTAAAGACTATTTTGTCTTTTTTTTAATTTCCCCAGAAAGCTTAGGAGAGTATAATGTACTCAATTTTTTCATAAGAAAATATCATCCATTATTTTATAGGAATCTCATATGCATCTTCAGAATATTAGAACTGTTAGAAAATATAATGATACTTAGGTTTTGGAGCTAGGTAACCTGGTTTGAAATCAATCTAGTTATCTAAATTTGACCACAGGGATTCAAAATTCATGTGGTGTATGATGTTTCTTAAAATCAGACTAAAAGGCTGCCATGAAGTTG
>JAVSCE010008535.1:0-18225 GCA_032199065.1 Smutsia gigantea | reverse complement strand
CATCTTCCCTGACACTCTGTACTCATTAAACACTAGCTGCCCATTTCCTCCTCCTCTCAGCCCGTGGCAGCTACTGTTCTACTTTCTGTCTATAAATTTAACTACTCTAGTTACCTCTTATAAGTAGAATCATACAATTTTTTTTTCAGGACTGGTGCATTTCACTTAGCATGTCTTCAAGCTTCATGCATGTTATAGCATGTATCAGGATTTCCTTCCTCTTAAAGGCTGAATTAATATTATGTATATACCATGTGTTGTTTATCCACTCATTTATATGAACAATAGCCATTGTTGATCCATTCATGAACACTTGGGTTACTTCTACCTCTTGGCTCTTGTGAATAATGCTGCTGCTATGAGCATGGGTATACACGTATCTGTTCAAGTTTCTGCTTTTACTTCTTCTAGGTACATACCCAGAAGTGGGATTGCTGGATCATAGTCTATGTTTAATTTTTTGAGGAACTGCCACTCTGTTTTCCATAATGGCTGCACCATCTTCCATTCCTACAGTAATGCACTTAGGATTTCAATTTCCACAGCCTCACAAACATTTTCTGGGTGTTTGTTTGTTTTGTTTTTTTAAATAATAGCTATCTTAATGGGTATGAAGTGGTAGCTCATGGTTTTGATTGGCATTCCCCAATGATTATTAATGCTGAACATGTTTCCAATACATGCATATTGGCCATTTTGTGTATCTTCTTTGGAGAAATGTCCATTGAAGTCCTTTGTTCACTTTTTAATAAGGTGGTTGTAGTGTTTTTGAGTTACAGGAATTCTTTATATATTTTAGATATCAATTCTTTATCAGATATATGACTTGCAAGTATTTTCTTTCATTCCATAGGCTGCCTTTTCACTCTGTGATTGGATCCTTTGATACACAAAATATTTTAATTTTGGTGAAGTCCAACTTACCTAATTTTTCTTTTCTTGTCTGTGCTTTTGGTGTCATATCAAAAAAAAATCATTGCCAAATCCAGTGTCATAAAGCTTTTGCCCTGTATTTTCTTCTAAGAATTTTATAGTGTTAGCTCTTGCATTCAGGTCTTCAATCCATTTTGAGTTTAATCCAATTTTTAAAATATGGTATAAGGTAAGAACCCAATTTCACTTTTTTGCATAGGCTATCCAGTTTTTCCAGCACCATTTGTTGAACAGACTGTTCTTACCCTATTGAATAGTCTTGGAAATCATTTGACCATATATGCAAAAGCTTACTTCTGGGCTCTCTAGTCCATTGACCTATATGTCTGTCTGTCTTTATGCCAGTACCACACTGATTCGATTTACTACAGTTTTGTACTAAGTTTTAAAAGTAGGAAGCATGAGACCTCCAACTTTGTTCTTTTTCAAGATTATTTTGGTTGTTCAGAGTCCCTTAAGATTCCATAGGAATTTTAGGATGGATATATCTATTTCTTCAAAAAACATTGTTGGGATTCTTATAGGGATTGCATTAATAGAGCAACTTTCTAAAAATTCTTGTTTATATAGATCATCATCCTTACTGTAACCTGGATGTTCTAGGAACCTATGGAATTGTAGACACAAGAAGATCCTTAGGGTGTAAGGGTTTAAAGCCCAGCTCCCTCTCACTCCATGCCTTCTCACTTTTCTGCCCACTTTTCTTGGTAGTTCTCATGTCCCTTATTCTTCCTCTTTCTGTACCTCCACAGATCTTCTCCAAGGAGTAGGAGAGAAGAATATGTTTAAGTCCATGCCGTTAATGTTAGACATTGGTCACAACAGTGTTCAGAAGGCTTCTCCAATCAGGCTCAAGGAATCCTGCAGAATGACTCAGTGGTGTGAGTGAGATTCATGTGCCCCTCTGTGGTCTGGTGGCTAACAAGGTTGTAAAGAAATCAACCTGAGCAACTCTGAAAACAATCTCCAGCCTGTGTGGCTAGAGTCCATGCACTTTAAAAAACTGGTTTCAGTTATTCTAGCAAATTTGAATGCTCAAGATTGACACCTTGACAAATTATAGGAAATTGCAAACATTTTCCCAGGCCCAATAATCAGGCCTTTTCCTGAAGACTACAGAGAGGATTTAGGCAGGAAATCTCCCCAGGGCAGGTTTAAAATCACAGTAGCGGTGACAAGAGCTGGGATCACCGAGCTCAAAACACACTCCCTGCATGCCTGCTGGCACTGGGACGAGACCACCAACGTCCCCCAAGAGGCTAGGGACAGAAGGGACTTGGGGCCAGTGTTGGCCTTCACAGAGGGAGAGAGGAAGAAGTGCTTATTTATCTGCCTTAGACAGTATTTTCATTTAGAAAGTATTTTGGTTACTGTCAGGGAAGGTTAAGGCTGGTTGCCAGAAAAACCAAACTTTTCCCTCCCTGCAGGAGGATTAATGCTCTCCCTAAACCCTAAAAAAAAAAAAAGCCTTTTCTTCAAAGGCATGCTGTCTGCAATGTTTCAAAGGAGACTTTTCCTTCTTGCAGTGGTTGTCAGTTGGTGGGAGGTGAACATTGTAAGTCAGTCTTTTAGAACTGAGGTGTTCAGTCTGCAGGATGCAGTTCACTGGTGGGTCCTAAAATCTGTCTGGGGTTCTGTGATCAGCATTTTAAAAAATGAACTAGGGGAGGATACATCAGTTTATGGCATATGGTAGAGTAGGTCTTGATATTTTTCAGTTTTATATATGGATATTTGGACATTTATTGGATGTGATGTAATGTGTCATTCTTAGTATGTTCAGTAGTCAACAACTCATCAAAGCCATTATTTTTTAAATTGTCTTTGGCTGAACAAGGCCGGGGCAAACAAGGCCCTGGTCTGGCCATGCTCAGCAAATGGCCTACTAAACAAAGACATAAACTCTAAAGAGTAGCCATTTCAGTTTGAACCTAGTCCTGATTTAGGCTTTCTGGTCCGAATTCTACAGTTGACCCCTGAATAACATAGGGGTTACAGGGAGTTAGGGGTGTCAATCCCCGCCGCACAGTCTAAAACCACATGTAACTTTGAGTCCCCTAAAACTTAACTACTAATAGCCTACTGTTGACTGGAAGCCTTAGCAATAACATGAATGGTTGATTAACACATATTTTGCATGTTAATATGTATCATATACTGTAGTCTTACAATAAAGGAAGAGAAAAAATGTTATAAAGATAAGCAAGAAAAAGCATATTTACAGTACTATTTTGAAAAAAATTCCATATGTTAATGGATCTGTGAAGTTCAAACCTGTGTTGTTCAAGGTTCAACTGTACTTTGTTGATGACCTTTTCCAATAGAATAGATTTAATATAAAATAAGTATTTATGAAATAATACGTTTTATATATAAAATAAGCATTTCTTGGTTTAATAGAACAGTGTTTCCCCAACTTAAGTCTTTCACAAACCTTCTGTGATTTTTGCTAAACCTGTGAACCACTTGTGTTTTTATTTATTTAATCTTTTCCTTACATCAACTCAAATTATAAATCTGCATTTAATATCCGTGAAACTGTCAGCTTATATATGAGCTAGTTACCTGTTCCAACATTACAGTAAAATAAACATACACTTTGAAAATATAAAAATGTTCATCCATGTGCCATGGAAAATAGTCTCACCTACTTCTGTGGCCCACATACCATTGGAGGAATGCTGATGTTGAGAACATTCTCTTTTGCTTTTCACCCTCTTAGATTCCCTTGCTCTAACAAAGGTTCATACACATGAGTAAAGAAACAAGAGCTGTTAGTTATTAAGGAGAGGAATCCTCTTAATTTTTAAAGAACCCACTCCACCCTCCTTCCCCCATGCTCTTTTCATAGATGGTAGCATTTCTAATTCACAAGCACCTCATTCAAGGTTGACGATACCTTGACCCAGCCAGTTTTCTCCTCCACTTATTAGTAAACATCATAAGAGAACTGCAGAGGGGGAATGTTTAAAGATACAGAAACACCTGTAGTCACAGCACAGAGTAATTGTAGATCTTGGTGAGTGAGGGCTGCCTTCTTGGGACCCCATGGGACAGGACTGGCTGAGGCCTGGGCTCCGAGGCCTCTCAGAGATTCACTGAGATTTGAGTGGAAACAGAGCTGAAAAGACGCTAGAGAAATAGCTCATCCTCTTTCTCAGAAAAGGGGTGACTGAGGCCCCAGATTGACAAAACGGCCGATCTGGGATGACACTGTTAGTTAATGACAAAGTTTGTAGCTTGGCCTATACCCACACTTCTGCATTTATCTATTTCAGAAGCGTGCTAAGTAAAGTCTCATTCTAGGAACCATAGAACCCCAGCATGAGAAATGGCTGCGGTCCCAAGAAAGAGAACAGGCCTCAAACAGGCACTTAAGCCAGGGTCACTGGTTTGCTACCCTAGGAAGGATAGAAATGTGTCAAGTTAACCTGGACACAACCACTCATGACCTGGAGCCCCCTTCACTATTAATGGGACTTCTGGCCATGACCCAAGCACAGAGCATTGATCAATTGATCATCAGATGCCTCGGTGTTCTATAGCCCTACTCAGGAAATGTCTGTTCTGGAAACCAAATTCAGAATCATTTCCAAGTGCTACCTTTAACAGCTGTAATGAGTAGCCTTGAAATGTCCCCACGATTCCATAACCGGGGGACCCAGGCTAAATGCCAAGTACAAATTCTGAAGCTCTGAGTCCTGGTACTGGTATTTTCCTATGCTTAAGCTGAAAAATTTTAATAACTTTTATTAGAGAATGACTAATCGCAAACCTTGTGTTTCTGTTGCCTTAATGTGACTTGCAAAATCAAAAACTACCAGGCAACAATTCAGAAGCCAGGCACTGAGTATTTCCTATGCTCCAGCAGGCTTTGGCGCACCAAGATAAATCAGGGAGGGTGTCTAAAACAGCGGAAGTCACTTCCGGGAAGATGGCGGTGTGAGCAGGGCGGCAGAAATCTCCTCCCAACACTATATTTATCTACGAAAACACAGAAAATACATCTATTCCTAAAAGAGAGACGAGAATACACAGGAAAGCGCACAGCGTGCAGCTACACCCGAGAGGACTCGGCACCCCAAGAGGCGGGTAAGATACGGAGCCGCGACCCGGCGGGACCCGAGCCCTCCCCCACCCCAGCGCACCGGCGGGAGGAGAGGATTCAGAGCCGGGAGGGAGTGGAAGCACACCCCGCGAAGTAGCCAGCCCCGGTGATCTGCGCGGGGAGTGCTGACCCACATTGCGCAGTGCAGCGGAGACTGGAGAGACAGAGGGGCAGGATCTGAGCGGGGAACGCGCCAGGGGGCTTGCAGCCGGCTCCGGGAAGGAAAAAAAAAGTGCGCGCTTTCCTCAGCGGTCTTAAAGAGACAGGAGCCCAGCGGAGGAGCCGGATCGCCCCAGCACACCCAGCCCAGCAGGCTGGGAGTCCTGGGGAGTTTCAGACGCCTTAGCTGGCGACTGAGGAAGCGTAGCCATACTTAACACTTCTCACTGAGATCAACAGCCTCCTATTCGTTCCCACCCCTGCCAGAGCGATAAAGGGCCCTGTGGAGCGGCACAGTCACAGCTGTGGAATAGTGGAGCAACAGCGCCACCTAGAGCATTCCCACAGAATCTACGTCCGGTGGGCATTTTTTTTTGTTTGTTTGTTTTTTGTTTTCTTTTTTTGTTTTTTCTTTTCTTTCTTTTTTCTTTTTTTTCTTTCTTTCTTTTTTTCTTTTTTTCTTTTTTTCTCTTTTTTTTTCTTCTCTTTTTAAAGTTTTAAAGAGCCCAGCTGACATACGTGGCAACTATCAGTGACCAAATTATACAGCCATGAAAAGACAGAGGAATATGGTTCAGACCAAAATCAACCAGACAACCCCAGAGAGGGAGTCTGAAGGGATGGAAATGCACAGCCTCCCTGAAAAAGAATTCAGAATAAAAGTCATAACCATGCTGATGGACCTACAGAGAAATGTGCAAGAGCTGAGGGAGGAAGTGAGGGAACTGAGGAAAGACAATACAGAAATCAGACAAGCGATCGACGGGCTTAACAGCAGAATGGATGAGATGCGAGAGACTGTTAATGGAATAGAAAACAGAGAACAGGAGTACAGAGCAGCTGAGGCAGAGAGAGATAAAAGGATTTCTAGGAATGAAAGAATATTAAGAGAACTGTGTGACCAATCCAAACGGAACAATATTCGCATTATAGGAGTACCAGAGGAAGAAGAGAGAGAAAAAGGGATAGAAAGTGTCTTTGAAGAAATAATTGCTGAAAACTTTCCCTCGCTGGGGAAGGAAGTAGTCTCGCAGTCCACCGAAGCTCATAGATCTCCCAACACAAGGGACCCAAGGAAGACAACACCAAGACACATAATAATTAAGATGGCAAAGATCAAAGATAAAGACAGGGTATTAAAGGCAGCTAGAGAGAGAAAAAAGATCACCTACAAAGGAAAACCCATCAGACTATCATCAGACTTCTCAACAGAAACCTTACAGGCCAGAAGAGAATGGCATGATATATTTAACGTAATGAAATAGAAGGGCCTCGAACCAAGAATATTGTATCCAGCACGATTATCATTTAAATATGATGGAGGGATTAAACAATTTCCAGATAAACGAAAGTTAAGAGAATTTGCGTCTCATAAACCACCACTACAGGATATCTTAAATGGACTGCTCTAGATGGAAGCACACCTAAGGCTAAAAAGATGTCACCAGAGGAAAAAAAAATCATAGCAAAGAAAGCAGACCATCCAAATACCAGCTAAAGGCAAAGAATAAAACACCTATTATAGAAAGAATCGAGGAGGAGGAATAAGAAGGGAGAGAAAGAAAGAAACATCAGACTGTGTTTACAATAACTTAACAAGAAAGTTAAGTTAGATTGTTAGATAGTAAAGAAGCAACCCTTGAACCCTTGGTAACCACGAATCTAAAGCCAGCAATGGCAATAAGTACATACCTATCAATAATCACCCTAAATGTAAATGGACTGAATGCATCAATCAAAAGACACAGAGTAACAGAATGGATAAAAAAGCAAGACCCATCTATATGCTGCCTACAAGAAACTCACCTCAAATCCAAAGATATACACAGACTAAAAGTGAAGGGATGGAAAAAGATATTTCATGCAAACAACAAAGAGAAAAAAGCAGGTGTTGCAGTACTTGTATCAGACAAAATAGACTTCAATACGAAGAAAGTAGCAAAACATAAAGAAGGACATTACATAATCATAAAGGGGTCAGTCCAACAAGAAGATATAACCATTATAAATATATATGCACCCAACACAGGAGTGCCAGCATATGTGAGACAAATACTAACAGAATTAAAGGAGGAAATAGACAGCAATGCATTCATCTTAGGAGACTTCAACACACCACTCACTCCAGAGGACAGATCAACCAGACAGAAAATAAGTAAAGACACAGAGGCACTGAACAACACACTAGAACAGATGGACCTAACAGACATCTACAGAACTCTACACCCAAAAGCAACAGGATACACATTCTTCTCAAGTGCACATGGAACATTTTCCAGAATAGACCACATACTAGGCCACAAAAAGAACCTCAGTAATTTCAAAAATATTGAAATCCTACCAAGCAACTTCTCAGATCACCAAGGTATAAAACTAGAAATAAATTTTAGAAAGAAATCAAAAAAGCTCACAAATACATGGAGACTTAACAACACTCTCCTAATTAATCAGTGGGTTAAAGACCAAATCAAAACAGAAATCAAAGAATATATAGAGACTAATGACAACAACAACACAAAGCCACAACTTCTGTGGGACGCAGCAAAGGCAGTTCCAAGAGGAAAGTATATTGCAATCCAGGCCTATTTAAAAAGGAAGAACATTCCCAAATGAATAGTCTGAAGACACAATTACTGAAATTGGAAAAAGAAGAACAAATGAGGCCCAAAGTCAACAGAAGGAGGGACATAATAAAGATTAGAGAAGAAATAAATAAAATTGAGAAGAATAAAACAATAGAAAAAATCAATAAAACCAAGAGCTGGTTCTTTGAAAAAATAAACAAAATAGATAAACCCCTAGCCAGACTCATTAAGAGAAAAAGAGAATCTACACACATAAACACAATCAGAAATGAGAAAGGAAAAATCACGACGGACCCCACAGAAATGCAAAGAATCATAAGAGAATATTATGAGAATCTATATGCTAACAAGCTGGAAAACATAGAAGAAATGGACAACTTCTTAGAAAAATACAACCTTCCAAGACTGACCAAGCAAGAAACAGAAAAACTAAACAGACCAATCACCAGTGATGAAATCGAATTGGTAATCAAAAAACTACCCAAGAACAAAACCCCTGGGCCTGATGGATTCAGTTCTGAATTCCACCAGACATACAGAGAAGAGATAACACCGATTCTCCTTAAAGTTTTCCAAAAAATAGAAGAGGAGGGAATACTTCCAAACTCATTCTATGAAGCCAGCATCACTCTAATACCAAAACCGGGCAAAGACCTCACCAAAAAAGAAAATTACAGACCAATATCCCTGATGAACGTAGATGCAAAAATACTCAACAAAATATTAGCAAACCGAATTCAAAAATACATCAAGAGGATCATACACCATGATCAAGTGGGATTCATCCCAGGGATGTAAGGATGGTACAACATTCGAAAATCCATCAACATCATCCACCACATCAACAAAAAGAAGAACAAAAACCACATGATTATCTCCATAGATGCTGAAAAAGCATTTGACAAAATTCAGCATCCATTCCTGATTAAAACTCTCAACAAAATGGGAATAGAGGGCAAGTACCTCAACATGATAAAGGCTATATATGACAAACCCACAGCTAACATCATACGTAACGGCGAGACGCTGAAAGCTTTTCATCTAAGATCCGGAACAAGACAAGGATGCCCACTCTCCCCACTGTTATTCAACATAGTACTGGAGGTCCTAGCCACAGCAATCAGACAAAACAAAGACATACAAGGCATCCAGATAGGTAAAGAAGAAGTCAAATTGTCACTATTTGCAGATGACATGATACTGTACATAAAAAACCCTAAAGATTCCATTCCAAAACTACTAGAACTAGTATCTGAATTCAGCAAAGTTGCAGGATACAAAATTAACACACAGAAATCTGTTGCTTTCCTATACACCAATGATGAACTAACAGAAAGAGAAATCAGAAAAACAATTCCATTCACAATTGCATCAAAAAGAATAAAATACCTAGGAATAAACCTAACGAAGGAAGTGAAAGACCTGTACTCTGAAAACTACAAGACACTCCTAAGAGAAATTAAAGAGGACACTAACAAATGGAAATGCATCCCATGCTCCTGGCTAGGAAGAATCAATATTGTCAAAATGGCTATACTACCTAAAGCAATCTACAGATTCAATGCAATCCCTATCAAACTACCAACAGCTTTCTTCAATGAACTGGAACAAATAATTCTAAAATTCATATGGAACCACAAAAGACCCCGAATAGCCAAAGCAATCCTGAGAAGGAGGAATAAAACAGGGGGAATTACACTCCCTGACTTCAAGCTCTACTACAAAGCCACAGTAATCAAGACAATTTGGTATTGGCACAAAAACTGACCCACAGACCAGTGGAACAGAATAGAAAATCCAAACATTAACCCAAACATATACAGTCAATTAATATTTGATAAAAGTGCCTTGGATATACAATGGGGAGATGACAGCCTCTTCAGCAGCTGGTGTTGGAAAAACTGGACAGCTACATGGAAGAGAATGAAACTGGACTACTGTCTAGCCCCATAAACAAAGGTAAACTCAAGGTGGATCAAAGACTTGAATGTAAGTCATGAAACCATAAAACTCTCAGAAAAAAACATAGGCAAAAATCTCCTGGACATAAACATGAGCAACTTCTTCATGAACATATCTCCCCGGGCAAGGGAAACAAAAGCAAAAATGAACAAGTGGGACTATATCAAGCTGAAAAGCTTCTGTACAGCAAAGGACACCATCAGTAGAACAAAAAGACATCCTACAGTATGGGAGAATATATTCATAAAAAACGTATCTGATAAAGGGTTGACATCCAAAATATATAAAGAACTCATGCACCTTAACAAACAGAAAGCAAATAATCCAATTAAGAAATGGGCAGAGGACATGAATAGACACTTCTCCAAAGAAGAAATTCAGATGGCCAACAGGCACATGAAAAGAGGCTCCACATCGCTAATCATCAGAGAAATGCAGATTAAAACCACAATGAGATATCACCTCACACCAGTGAGGATGGCCAACATCCAAAACACAAACAACAGCAAATGTTGGCGAGGATGTGGAGAAAAGGGAACCCTCCTACACTGCTGGTGGGACTGCAAATTAGTTCAACCATTGTGGAAAGCAGTATGGAGGTTCCTCAAAAGACTCAAAATAGAAATACCATTTGACCCAGGAATTCCACTCCCAGGAATTTACCCTAAGAATGCAGCAGCCCAACTTGAAAAGGACAGATGCACCCCTATGTTTATTGCAGCACTATTTACAATAGCCAAGAAATGGAAGCAACCTAAGTGTCCATCAGTAGATGAATGGATAAAGAAGATGTGGTACATATACACAAGGGAATATTATTCAGCCATAAGAAGAAAACAAATCCTACCATTTGCAACAACATGGATGGAGCTAGAGGGTATTATGCTCAGTGAAATAAGCCAAGCCGAAAAAGACAAGTATCAAATGATTTCACTCATATGTGGAATATAAGAACAAAGAAAAAAACTGAAGGAACAAAACAGCAGCAGACTCACAGAACACAAGAACGGACTAATAGTTACCAAAGGGAAAGGGACTGGGGAAAATGGGCGGGAAGGGAGGGATAAGAGGGAAAAAGGGGCATTACGATTAGCAGATGTAATGTTGGGGGGGCACAGGGAGGGCAGTACAACTCAGAGAAGACAAGTAGTGATTCTATAGCATCTCACTACGCTGATGGACAGTGACTGTAATGGGGTTGGTGGGGGGGACCTGATGAAGGGGTAGTTTAATAATCGTAATATTGCACATGTAATTGTAAATTAATGATAATAAAATAAATTATATTAAAAATAAATAAATAAATAAATAAAACAGCGGAAGTCACAGACCAGGAACTCATAACCAACCCAGAGCAGAAACGTGGCATAATAATGCAAGGGTCACTTCCTCTGTGAAAGTTTCCCAAATGAGCAATTCAGGACGTTGAGGGAGTTGTTAATGAAGCCAGTATAACTCTAATACCAAAACCTGGCAAAGACCTAACCAAAAAAGAAAACCACACATCAATATCCCTGATTAACGTGGATCCAAAAATACTCAACAAAATATTAGCAAACAGAATTCAAAAATATATCAAGAGGATCATACACCATGATCAGTGGGATTCATCCCAGGGATGCAAGGATGGTACAACATTCGAAAATCCAACAACATAATCCACCACATCAACAAAAAGAAGAACAAAAACCACATGATCATCTCCATAGATGTTGAAAAAGTATTTGACAAAATTCAGCATCCATTCATGATTAAAACTCTGAACAAAATGGGTATAGACGGCAAGTACCTCAGCACCATAAAGGCTATATATGACAACCCACAGCTAACATCATACTTAATGGCGAGACGCTGAAAGCTTTTCATCTAAGATCGCGAACAAGACAGGGATGCCCACTCTCTCCACTGTTATTCAACATAGTACTGGAGGTCCTAGCCACAGCAATCAGAGAAAACAAGGACATACAAGGCATCCAGATTGGTAAAGAAGAAGTCAAATTGTCACTATTTGCAGATGACATGATACTGTACATAAAAACCCCCAAAGATTCCATTCCAAAACAACTAGAACTAATATCTGAATTCAGCAAAGTTGCAGGATACAAAATTAACACACAGAAATCTGTTGCTTTCCTATACACTAATGATGAACTAACAGAAAGAGAAATCAGAAAAACAATTCCATTCACAATTGCATCAAAAAGAATAAAATACCTAGGAATAAACCTAACGAAGGAAGTGAAAGACCTGTACTCTGAAAACTACAAGACACTCCTAAGAGAAATTAAAGAGGACACTAACAAATGGAAATGCATCCCATGCTCTTGGCTAGGAAGAATAAATATTGTCAAAATGGCTATACTACCTAAAGCAATCTACAGATTCAGTGCAATCCCTATCAAACTACCAAAAACTTTCTTCAATGAATTGGAAAAAATAATTCTAAAATTCATATGGAACCACAAAAGACCCCGAATAGCCAAAGCAATCCTGAGAAGGAGGAATAAAACAGGGGGAATTACACTCCCGAACTTCAAGCTCTACTACAAAGCCACAGTAATCAAGACAATTTGGTATTGGCACAAAAAAAGATCCACAGACCAGTGGAACAGAATAGAAAATCCAAACATTAACCCAAACATACACAGTCAATTAATATTTCATAAAGGAGCCTTGGATATACATACAATGGGGAGATGACAGCCTCTTCAGCAGCTGGTGTTGGAAAAACTGGAAAACTACATGGAAGAGAATGAAACTGGACTACTGTCTAGACCCATACACAAAGGTAAACTCAAGGTGGATCAAAAACCTGAATGTAAGTCATGAAACCATAAAACTCTTAGAAAAAAACATAGGCAAAAATCTCTTGGGACATAAACATGAGCAACTTCTTCATGAACATAACTCCCCAGGGCAAGGGAAACGAAAGCAAAAATGAACAAGTGTGACCTTATCAAGCTGAAAAGCTTCTGTACAGCAAAGGACACCATCAGTAGAACAAAAAGACATCCTACAGTATGGGAAAATACATTCATAAATGACGTATCTGATAAGGGGTTGACATCCAATATATAACGAACTCACGCACCTTAACAAACAAAAAGCAAATAATCCAATTAAGAAATGGGCAGAGGACATGAATAGACACTTCTCTAAAGAGGAAATTCAGATGGCCAACAGGCACATGAAAAGATGCTCCACATCGCTAATGATCAGAGAAATGCAGATTAAAACCACAATGAGATATCACCTCACACCAGTGAGGATGGCCAACATCCAAAAGACAAACAACACCAAATGCTGGCGGGGATGTGGATAAGGGGGGAACCCTACACTGCAGGTGGGAATGTATATTAGTTCAACCACTGTGGGAAGCAGTATGGAGGTTCCCGAAAAATCTCAAAATAGAAATACCTTTTGATCCGGGAATTCCACTGCTAGAAATTTACCCCAAGAATGCAGCAGCACAGTTTGAAAAAGACATATGCACACCTATGTTTATCACAGCACTATTTACAGTAGCCAAGAAATGGAAGCAACCTAAGTAGTCCATTAGCAGATGAATGGATAAAGAAGATGTGGTACATATACACAATGGAATACTTACTATTCAGCCATAAGAAGAAAACAAATCCTTCCATTTGCAACATGGACGGTGCAAGAGGGTATTATGCTCAGTGAAATAAGCCAGGCAGAGAAAGACATCTATGAAGTCATTTCACTCATCTGTGGACTATAAGAACAAAGAAAAAACTGAAGGAACAAAACAGCAGCAGACTCACATAACCCAAGAATGGACTAATAGTTACCAAAGGGAAAGGGACTGGGGAAGATGGGTGGAAAGGGAGGTATAAGAGGGTAAAAGGGGCATTACGAATAGCAGACATCATTAATGTTGGGGGGGCATGGGGAGGGGCTGTACAACTCAGAGAAAACAAGTAGTGATTCTATAGCATCTCACTACGCTGATGGACAGTGACTGTAATGGGGTTGGTGGGGGGGACCTGATGAAGGGGTAGTTTAATCACCATAATATTGCACATGTAATTGTAGATTAATGATACCAAAATAAATTATTAAAAAAATGACATGCTCTTATTGTGTACTTAAATGTTGAGAAAGTAGATTATTAAAAGTTCTCATCACAAGAAAAGACTCCTAACTATATCTAGTGATGGATGCTAACTGAACTTCCTGTTATCATTTCACAATATGTAATACATATATCAAATCACGATGCTGTACACCTAAAACGAACACAATGAGATATGTCAATATATCTCGATTATTAAACTATAATTTTAGAGTTATCCCGCAGCACTTAAAAACCAAAAATTCCAGGCGCTCCATCCAGGCGATGGGCGCGGGGAGGGCCGGGGGCACCCGGGAGCGGTGTCAGGCGGCGGCGGCGGCGTGGAGACGTCGGCGGCCTCTCGCTGCAGGGACGCCCAGTGGCTGTGTTCTTGCTGCAGGGACGCCCCGGTGGCTCTGCTCTCGCCGGCAGGAACAGGCCTATTGGGAACCTCCGCAGCGGCGGCGACGGCTGCGGAGTGTGAGCAGAGGGTGTCGGCGGGGCTGCCGCGTAGGCGCTGTGGAAGAATGGCTCCGTGGAGTTATCACGGCGCGCTATCTGAGGGAGGAGGCCAAAGATGCCCGGCGGATCAATGACGAGAGAGAGCAAGCCCAGGAAGTTTAAGAAGAAAGATTCTGTTATTTATTTATTTTCTATTTTGTATCATTAATCTACAATTACCTGAGCAACATTATGTTTACTAGACTCCCCCCATCATCAAGTCCCCACCACATACCCCATTACAGTCACTGTCCATCAGCGTAGTGAGAGAGAGAGATGCTTTAGAATCACTACTTGTCTTTCTCTGTTGTACAGCCCTCCCCGTGGCGCCCTCTACATTATGCCTGCTAATCGTAATGCCCCTTTTTCTCCCTTATCCCTCCCCCTTCCCACCCATCCTCCCCAGTCCCCTTTCCCTTTGGTAACTGTTAGTCCATTCTTGGGTTCTGTGAGTCTGCTGCTGTTTCGTTCTTTGTTCTTCTACTCCACGGACGGACGAGTGAGATCAGTTGATACTTGTCTTTTTCCGCCTGGCTTATTTCACTGAGCATAATACCCTCTAGCTCCATCCATGCTGTTGCAAACGGTAGGATTTGTTTTCTTCTCATGGCTGAATAATATTCCATTGTGTATATGTACCACCTCTTCTTTGGCCATTCATCTGCTGACGGACACTTAGCTGGCTTCCGTTTCTTGGCTATTGTAAATAGTGCTGTGATAAACATAGGGGTGCATATGTCTTTTTCAAACTGGGCTGCTGCATTCTTAGGGTGTCATTCCCAGGAGTGGAATTCCTGGGTCAAATGGTATTTCTGTTTTGAGTTTTTTGAGGAACCTCCATACTGCTTTCCCCAATGGTTGAACTAATTGACCTTCCCACCAGCAATGTAGGAAGGAGGGTTCCCCCTTGCTCCACATCCTCGCCAACATTTGTTGTTTGTCTTTTGGATGGTGGCCATCCTTACTGGTATGAGGTGGTATCTCATTGTGGTTTTAATTTGCATTTCTCTGATGATTAGCCATGTGGAGCATCTTTTCATGTGCCTGTTGGCTATCTGAATTTCTTCTTTGGAGAAGTGTCTGTTCAGATCCTCTGCCCATTTTTTAATTGGATTGTTTTTTTGTTTGTTTGTTTGTTTGTTTGTTGAGCTGCATGAGCCCTTTATATATTTTGGATGTCAACCCTTTATCGGATATGTCGTTTCTGAATATGTTCTCCCATACTGTAGGATGCCTTTTTGTTCTGCTGATGGTGTCCTTTGCTGTACAGAAGCTTTTCAGCTTGATGTAGTCCCACTTGTTCATTTTTGCTTCTGTTTCCTTGCCCGGGGAGATATGTCCATGAGAGGTTGCTCATGTTTATGTCCAAGAGATTTTTGCCTACGTGTTTTTTTCTAAGAGTTTTATGGTTTCATGACTTACATCCAGGTCTTTGGTCCATTTTGAGTTTACTTTTGTGTATGGGGTCAGGCAATGATCCAGTTTCATTCTCTTACATGGAGCTGTCCAGTTTTGCCAACACCAGCTGTTGAAGGGGCTGTCATTTCCCCACTGTATATCCATGGCTCCTTTATGGTATATTAATGGGCCGTATATGTCTGGGTTAATATCTGGACTTCCTATCCTGTTCCACTGGTCTGTGAGTCTGTTCTTGTGCCGGTACCAAATTGTCTTGATTACTGTGGCTTATTGTAGTAGAGCTTGAAGTTATGAAGCGAGATTCCCCCCTGCTTTATTCTTCCTTCTCAGGATTGCTTTGAATATTCGGGGTCTTTAGTGCTTCCTCATGAATTTTAGAACTCTTTGTTCCCATCCGTTGAAGAATGCTGTTGGTATCTGGGTAGGCATTGCATTGAAGCTGTAGATTGCTTTAGGCAGGATGGCCATTTTGACCATATTACTTCTTCCTAGCCAAGAGCACGGGATGAGTTTCCATTTGTCAGTGTCCTCTTTCATTTCCCTTAAGAGTGTCTGGCAGTTTTCAGGGTATAGGTCTTTCACTTCTTTGGGTAGGTTTATTCCTAGGTATTTTATTCCTTTTGATGCAGTTTTGAATGGAATTGTTTTCCTGATTTCTCTTTCTGATAGTTCATCGTTAGTGTATAGATAGGACAGCAACAGATTTCTGTGTATTCATTTTATATCCTGCAACTTTGCTGAATTCAGATACTAATTCTAGTAGTTTTGGGGTGGAGTCTTTACGGTTTATTATGTACAATATCGTGCCATCCACCTGCAAATAGGGACAGCTTAACTTCTTCTTTACCAATCTGGATGTGCCTTGTATTTCGTTGTTTTGTCTGATTGCCGTGGCTAGGACCTCCAGTACTATGTTGAATAACAGTGGGGAGAGTGGGCATCCCTGTCTTGTTCCCGATCTTAGGTGAAAAGCTTTCGGCTTCTCGCTAAGTTAAGTATGATGTTTGCTGTTGGTTTGTCATATATGGCCTGTATTATGTTGACGTACCTGCCCTCTATACCCGTTTTGTTGAGAGTTTTTATCATGAATGATGTTGAATTCTGTCGAATGCTTTTTCAGCATCTTTGGAGATGATCGTGCGGTCTCTGTCCATCTTTTTTGTTGCTGTTGATGGATTTTCGAATGATGTACCATCCTTGCATCCCTGAGATGAATCCCACTTGATCCTCTTGATGTATTTCTGAATTCGGTTTGCTAATATTTTGTTGAGTATTTTTGCATCTATGTTCATCAGGGATATTGGTCTGTACTTTTCTTTTTTGGTGCGGTCTTTGCCCGGTTTTGGTCTTAGAGTGATGCTGGCGTCAAAGAATGAGTTTGCAAGTATTTCCCCCTCTTCTTTCTTTTGGAAAACTTTAAGGAGAATGGGTATTATGTCTTCTCTCTCTGTCTGGTAAAATTCAGCGGCGAGATTTAAAATTCAGCGGCATGAGAGGTGAGACAGAGAATTCCCCCCAAAACCACGTATAGTGTGAAAACATCATTAATACAACTATCTCTCAAATAGCAACAGGAAAGAAGGCTGCCCCGGACTGCACCCGCAGACCTCACGAACAGAGCAGGCCTCACGAAACAAGGTAACGTACGAAAGAAAGCCTTGATCCGGGGGGACCCTACTAGCCCTTCCCCAACCACATCTCACCGGCGGGAGGAAGAGAAACGGAGCGGGGCGTGGGTGGAAGCCTAGAACTGCTGAACACCCAGCCCTGGAGGTCTGCTTTGGACCACAGACCTACACTGTGTGGTGCTCTGGAGGCTGCTGGGGTTGGGGAGCTGGGGCGGGTGGAGTGCTTGAAAGACTGAGATTCTGGCCATTTGCGGATGACGGGGATCCACATCAGGCCGCTCTGGGATAAAGGAAAGGCAGGCGGTCTGAGAGGCTTCCTAGCAACAACGGGAGAAGGGATAGGTGGACAAGGTTCTCTGGGCGCACGCTGCCCACTGGGTTGGGAACTTTGAGGAGCTTCAGGCACCCCATCTCCCTGGCTGCCTACTCAGCTCTGAGCGGGCTGGCCACGTCCCCTACTCCCCCACCCCCAACTGTGACACGCAGCCTGCTGTAACTTCCTTCTGGCCTGCCGGCACCTGCTCGCAAACCGGCAGTCACTTGCGCGGGCATCAGGCCAGCTGGAGGCCCCGCCTACAACAGCCAGAAACGCTAAGCACAGAGGCTTACACCTGTGTGCTCAGCCGGCTGGCTCTGACACTGCAGACAGGCACTGCCGCCGGGAATCAGGAAACAGGTCTTTCCTGCCCCAAGGCACCAGCCCGCTCCCCTACGACACCTCAACCTCACTCTAGGGGCAGAGCAGCCCCACAGACTAGAGCTTCTGGGCACTAGAAGGCACCACACAGAATTACGAAACATCAAAGGAACCTGGTTCAGACCAAAATATCACAAACCCCAGAAAAAGGACCAAAT
>JAVSCE010008534.1:0-38992 GCA_032199065.1 Smutsia gigantea | reverse complement strand
TCTGTTTTTGTGCCAATACCAAATTGTCTTGATTACTGTGGCTTTGTAGTAGAGCTTGAAGTCAGGAGTGTAATTCCCCCTGTTTTATTCCTCCTTCTCAGGATTGCTTTGGCTATTCGGGGTCTTTTGTGGTTCCATATGAATTTTAGAATTATTTGTTCCAGTTCATTGAAGAAAGCTGTTGGTAGTTTGATAGGGATTGCATTGAATCTGTAGATTGCTTTAGGTAGTATAGCCATTTTGACAATATTTATTCTTCCTAGCCAAGAGCATGGGATGCATTTCCATTTGTTAGTGTCCTCTTTAATTTCTCTTAGGAGTGTCTTGTAGTTTTCAGAGTACAGGTCTTTCACTTCCTTCGTTAGGTTTATTCCTAGGTATTTTATTCTTTTTGATGCAATTGTGAATGGAATTGTTTTTCTGATTTCTCTTTCTGTTAGTTCATCATTAGTGTATAGGAAAGCAACAGATTTCTGTGTGTTAATTTTGTATCCTGCAACTTGCTGAATTCAGATATTAGTTCTAGTAGTTTTGGAGTGGAGTCTTTAGGGTTTTTTATGTACAGTATCATGTCATCTGCAAATAGTGACAATTTGACTTCTTCTTTACCAATCTGGATGCCTTGTATGTCTTTGTTTTGTCTGATTGCTGTGGCTAGGACCTCCAGTACTATGTTGAATAACAGTGGAGAGAGTGGGCATCCCTGTCTTGTTCCCGATCTTAGAAGAAAAGCTTTCAGCGTGTCGCCGTTAAGTGTGATGTTAGCTGTGGGTTTGTCATATATAGCCTTTATGATGTTGAGGTATTTGCCGTCTATACCCATTTTGTTGAGAGTTTTAATCAGGAACGGATGTTGAATTTTGTCAAATGCTTTTTCAGCATCTATGGAGATGATCATGTGGTTTTTGTTCTTCTTTTTGTTGATGTGGTGGATGATGTTTGTTTTGTTTTTTTATAGCAGCCATCCTAACAGGTGTTTTCTTACTTAATGTGTGTGTGTTTACAGCTTTCCATTTCTCTCTTAGCACTGTATTCCATAAGTTTTGGTATGTTGTGTTTTCATTGTCATTCATCTCCAGGTATTTTCAAATTTGCCTTGCAACTGCTTCTTTGACCCACTGATTGTTTAAGAGTGTATTATTCAATTTCCACATATTTGTGAATTCTCTATTTTTCTTCTGTCACTGCTTTTTAGTTTCATTACATTGTGGTCAGAAGGGATATTTTGTATGATTCCAATCTTTTCAAATTTATTAAGATTTGTTTTGTGGCCCAATATGTGGTCTATCCTAGAGAAAAATGGTTATTCTGTTATTTTTAGATGAAGTATATATCTGTTAGATCTGGTTGGTTTATAGTGTTGGTCCAGTCCTCTATTTCTTTATTGATCATATGTCTGATAGTTCTATCCATTATTGAAAATGTGGTGTATTGACATTTCCAAATTTTATTGCACAACTGTTTCTCCTCTAAGATCTGTCCAATTTTCTTTCATGTATTTTTGGGCTCTGTTGTTAAGTGCATACATGTTTATAACTGTTATTTCTTCTTGTTGAAATAACCTTTTATCAATATATAAAGTCCTTTTTTGCCTCCTGTAACCTTTTTTGACTTAGAGTCTATTTTTTTTTACAATAATATAGCCACCTCAGCTCTCTTTTTGTTACTATTTTTACTTATCCTGCTTTGAGATTCATTAAATTTCTTTAACTTGTGTAATGATATATTTAATTAGTTTTGGAAAATTGCAAGTCATTATCTCTTCATGTATTGCTTCTACTCCATTATCTCTTTTCTTTCTATATTAGTTTCTCTCTCTATATATAATAAATTGCCACTGCTATAACAAATTACCACTAACTTGTGGCTTAAAACAACAAAGATTTATTTTTTTATAGTTCCAGAGTTTAGAAGTCCAAAATGAGTCTTATTGGGATAAAATTAGGATTGCAGGTGGGTTTGTGCCTTTCTTGGTTCATGGTCCCTTTTCATATCTTCAAAGCCGGCAGTGCTATATCCTCAGATGTCTCTGTATCACTCTGACACTCCAGCCTCTCCTAAGGATCCCTCTGATTACCTGGGACACACCTGGATAATCTCCCTATCTCAAGATCCTTAAGCAAATCACATTTGCAAAATGACTCTTGTCATCTAAGGTAACATTCACAAGTTTCAGAAAGTAGGATGTAGACTTACTGGGGACAGAGCATTATTCTACCTAAGACTCTCTTTCCAGAGCTCCTAATTGTTGTGTGCAAGACCTTCTCACAGTATCTTCTACATCTCTTATCATCTTTTTCCTCTGCCCTATCTTTCCGTTTACTAATTCTTCAACTGTGCCTAAACTGCTAAGTCGATCCATTGAATTCTTAATTTTGGCCATTTTAGCAGCTTTAGAATTCCAGCTTGGTTCTTACTCAGCTCTGCCATGTCACTTTTTATTTTCTAATCCTCTACTGATCTTCTCAATCTTGATTTTTATTTCTTTAGTATAATGTGTTATGATTTGTGTCTGACAGGTCCAGTATCTGAAGTCTTTGTGGATATGCATATGCTCTGCTTTGCACTTGTACTGCTTTTTTCATGAGACTGTTTCCTTTAAAAAAAAATACACCAAATTTGTTGAAATATAGTACATAAAGTGCACATATAATTGTATGGCTTGCAGAATTTTCACGAACTGAACACACTGATGCAACCAGAATTCAGATCAAAAAAGAAGACATCAGCGCTCTGAAATGTCCTCCTGTGCCCTCTTCCCATGGATAAGTACAGTCTTGATTTCTGGCAGCACAAATGAGTCTGCCTACTTTTTACTTCCTGTAGATGGAATCATCTACAAGAATATACCTTTTTCTGCCTTCTCAGTGTTATGTTTATGTGGTTCAGCCATGACGTTGTTCTCCATTACAGACCCATTCATTCCTATTGCTGCTTAAACCTCTATGCTTTATGCTATCAAAGTAGCTCTTTTATCAGACATATTTCTTATGGATTCCTCTGTGCATGGTTAGCTTCGGTTACAACTTGCACATAGTATTTGAAAAATTATTTGAGTATTGAAAAGATTGAGGCCTAAGATGATGGTATTATTCTCTAGAAAGGACTCTGTTCTCCCTGGTCCTGGGAGGGGAGACTCTACCAGTAGGAGGCTACTTTAATTGAAGTTTGAGGCTGGAGTTGCCTTGGATCACCCAGACAGATGGTGCAAAGCTGGGCTAGTTTGCTTTTGGTGCTACTTGTCTTTGCTTCTAGTTTACCCTTCCTTTTAGAGTGTAGCCCTTTGGAGTCCCTGTTTAAAGTGGGGGTGTTTGTTATTAGAATCCCCATTTCTGAGGGATCCTGGGCTTTGACTTTGCTCCCCAGTCAAAGCCTAGAAGGTTGAAAAAGAGCACTTGGGTAGGAAGGGTCAAACCAATAGGCGAAAAGGGCCAATGGGTCAGAGTGCTTGTGTCAGTCAGGCTTGTGGGCTCTGCTGCCACGCCTGTGGGGCCGCCCCATGTGGGCCGGGGTCGGGGGTGGGGGGCGGGGGATGGGACAGCTAGGGTGGCTGCCTGGCCCGTGTGTCCCTACCCAAGCCAGGGCTCATCAGTATGGTTTTCTTCTCATTCCAGCCTAATTCAGTGGTTTGAAACAGCACCAAGTCGGACCTGCCCCCAGTGCCGAATCCAGGTGAGGGCAGGGGGTGTAAACACCTCACCCGAAGACGTCTTCTCCTCACCAGGGAGCAGGAATGAGGAAGAGCATTGAAACTAAGTGAAGTCTCTGACCTTCTTGGACTCTCATAGTTTGAGACTGGTCTAGTCTTACCTGTGTTTTTGAGTGGTTTTGGGGGGCCTGCTTATGCCCAAGGGTAACTGGCAGATGGGCTCGTTTCTTGGGCCAGGCTTCTCCTGGGTAGATTTGGCCTCCTTCCCTGACTTTCCCCATTTTCTCAGTGTCCTGCCCCTAGAGGTGGATGTCTTCTGAGCAGTCACTACATGGGTCTCCCGTGACATGACTTCAGTAACCACCTAACTGGTGGCACCAGCTTGGGGTGCCCAAAGGGTTGTAGAGGCCATATGATTTCAGGGGGTATGCTGTGAGAGGTCAGGCCTGTGGACAGGCCTGGCTGCTCATTAACCTGAGGGTCCCCCTTCCTCCTTGCCCACCAGCCAGCTATGTAGTAACACTCTGTCTTGTTCTCCCATCAGGTTGGCAGGAAAGCCATTATCAACAAGCTCTTCTTTGACCTTGCCCAGGACGAGGAGAGTGTGTTAGATGCAGAATTCTTAAAGGTACCAGAGTTGATCTCATTCTGTTGAACCCCAAGCCCTCTGAGCTCACTCTCTGCTCCCATGCAGGGAGGGCATCTAGAATATGGAGGTGGAGTTCTGGGGGGGACACTGGTAGACACTGAGGCAGAGGACATGTGGTGATGAGACAGCATTGGAGAGACGCTGTTAGGGAGGGCAGAGCCCTCCCTCCCCTTGGGATTTCAGAGCGATTCTGACTGAAGGCCAGAGGCCTCTCCCAAGGCCCCTCACCCAGGAGAGGAGCTACAGCCATCCTTCCCAGCCCACTTTGCTGCTTGGACAGTTAGAGACAGATTAGAAAACTCTCCCAGTCCTCAGCCAAGGAAGATGCATGGACTCCTTGTTCACAAACTTGGCTGCACTCAAGACTGCCCAGGGAGCTTGGTGCCTGCCTAGGTGCCTGAGTCTTTCCTAGACCAGGAATGGAGAACGGAGGCCCTGGAACCAAGATGTGCAGCCAGGGCAGAAATGCACACACAGGGGAGATGGGTGGATTCCCTCCTACACTGCTACTGCTTTCCCGCCACATCTAAGATTCTGTTTGCTTTGTGAACAAGGGGCAGAAACCTCTAGAAGGAATGGGATTGGGGTTTGCAAATGAACTGAAGGTTCATTTGCTGGGCATCTGTCAGACCAGGGTTCATTTAGCCCTGGCCCCAGGGTTCCTGATGTCCTTGGAACATCACTGCTTCAGAAAGGGGAGCTTTTGTGCATTAAGTCAGCGTGTTCATCGTCATGGTAACCGTTCCCAGTTTTAAGCTGCATCCTCCCTGTGATAAAGGCAACAAAGGCAGCTTCATTTCTTCCCAGCTTTCAAAGCCAGATCTGGGAGACAGGGAGGGAATATCTTATGTAGTTTGGAGTGAGGGCTTGGAAGGCACCCTGCTTGGGTGTGGAAGGAGGCAGGGGCCTAAGGGCAGCTTTGGGCTGGCTTCTGTTCTGGTGCTTATGCATGCCCTTCTCTGCCCACCACTTCCATCCCGGGGAGTTCTCCTTACACTGACCAGCCCAGCCCCCAAAAGCTCCTGCCCCCAGAGCCATGGGTGGAGAGTTTAAAAGGAGAGGCCTACCCACCCACTGGCGCTGGGCCTTTACTATTGGTCACATGTGAGGTTCTGAGTCTCATGTTGACTAGGAAGAGTAATCTGGAGGAGGACTTGCTGGTTCCCATCCAGCCCCCACCACAGACCTGTGGCCAAGTCTTGCAGTTCTGCAGAGCCTGGTTTTCCTGCTTATGGAACAGGCACTTCTCTTGCCTGCAGGGATGCTGAGTGCTCTGGACTCCTCAGTGGCTCTGTGGCAGTGGCTCTGGAACATCTGCACAGGCTTCAAGAGATTCACTTGACTGTCACGACAGTCTGATTAGAGCCCAGTGCATGTGGGGTTTCATCCAGGGCACACAGTAGTCCCGGCTCACTGGGCCTGTTGGATTCTGGGGCTGCAAGATTTGTGGTTGTCAGAGCCAGCTTAGATCTGGGGGAGGGGTAGACTGTGGAGCACGTGGGACCCAGGTGGAGGGAAGGAGCAGTGGCCTACGGTCCCTGGCCACCCCAACTCTGTCCCCAGGGAGCAGAGCTGATGCCCAGCGAGGGTGAGGTCCAGCACATGGCCAGGGATGCGGAGTGAGCCGCCGCCATGAGATGGCGTGGGCCCACCTCTACTTACTTTCTCTTGTTCTATCCTGCAGTCTTATACCTGAGATTATTTCCCTCCGTCTTACCTACCTTTTAAAAAGGCACGTAGGAGAAAATAGGGCTTACCCCTCCATTGTTAGCTTAGCTTTGTCTTGAGGTAGAACCGGAGCCCTGCTTCCCTGGATCTATAGGCCTCATCGTCCCCTCTGGGGCTCCCCGCAAGCCTTGCAAGATGCCGGGTGGAGGCTGGCTCTGACGCCTTCCTGCTGCTCATTGTGCATATTGCTTTGCAGAATGAACTGGATAATACCAGAGCTCAGCTTTCCCAGAAAGGTGAGTTAGCAAGAGACAAGGTGCCCTGGGAAGCACAGACATGGGTGCTGGAGGGAGAGGCCCTGGGAGGAAGGCCTCCAACTTTCTGGAGGAGCCAGAGACTCTCCCTGCTTTGTATGTCCAAGAGTCTTGGCAGCTCTTGTGATTGGCAGAAAAGGAGAGGAAAGGGAGGTGACTACGTCTGTCTACCCAGACCAAGTGAGCCTCTGCTCTTTTTCTGGGGTGTCTTGTCCAGGACCCAGGCTGGAAGGGGGCCACCTGATGGGACAGAACATCTGTAGGAGAGGATTGGGCCTCCAGGTTTGGCAGGAACCTGATTGACTCCCAGGATGATGAGTTAACTAGACCCACTGGAGTGGGGAGCAGTGAAATTATTACTCGAGTAGTTCCAAGCAGCAGGAAGAGGGTCTCATCTCTTAAGTGAAGAGACTGTGGCTCACCTTCCCTGGTTTGGTGCATGCCAGAGAGAGAAGCAGGCCACCCAATTTTCTGGCCTGAGACTTGTTCCTTGCCTGGCTCTGGGGTGGGGTGCTGGAGCCCAAGGGCCCAGATTCTTACACCAATGGATGGGCTGTGCTCTCCCTCGCCCTCCACCCTTCCACTCCTGCACCAGAGAGGGAGAAACGGAACAGCCAGGCCATCATTGATTCTCTGCGGGACACACTGGAAGAGCGCAATGCCACCGTGGAATCTCTGCAGAAGGCCTTAGACAAGGCCGAGATGCTGTGCTCCACCCTAAAGGTGGGTACTGGGCCCTGTGAACACGAACTGGTGGGGAGCCCTGGTCCTGGGCTGAGCACTCCAGGCTTAGCCTCTGGTTCTGCATTGGTTGGTACCTGGGTTTGCATACGTGTACATGGAAGGCAGATCCCTTCCTCCCGAGGCCCCCTATACCGTGCCCCTCTGGACCATAAAGAAAGGGCCATATTGGCTGCACTGAGGGGTCTTGTACTAGGTAATTTGAAGACGTGGGGCCTTCCCAGTGCTTCAGGGGCTGTTCAGCAAGGACCTTGGTAAGGCTGAGCTATGTTTCCAAAAGTGGTTTGTACTCCACTGGTGGAGCTAGGACTCTTGAAGCCTGAAGAGCCTTCCACTAGTGCTCTGGGCCTTGACTGGACTGCTCTCTGGAGCCACATCAAACAGCATCTCAGGGAGCGGCAGGGGGCCTTTGAAGTCGGCTTTGCTGAGCTGACTCAGCAGATCAAAGCCTGCAGAGCAAGCGGCTCTAGACCCAGATGAATTTTGTATCAGCCTGGGTTGGTGAGCCTCTTGCTCTCCAAGGGGCATGAGGCGGTTGATGTGAACTCACTGTTGGTATTCTGGGCTCATAGGCAGGATCAGTCCTTTCTGGATGCCATTTGAAAGAGAAAGGGAGCCATCCTTGTGATGCTCACTGTCTCCTTGGTGGCTGGGCTGGATCACATGGCCTGGGCAGCAGGCAGGAAGGAGGGCCCAGCAGCTAGCTGCAGAGCAAGGGTGTCTGATGGCATCCTAGGTCATATATGGAGGGGTCTGGTGCTGAGGGCAGCCTCGCAGTAGCCTCTGGCTCAGCTCTCCTAGCTTGGCAACTGTCCATGGGTCTGGATGGTGGATAGTGAGGCCTGGATTTATGCTTGATGCTGCTTCTGCTTCCTGCATGACATGCACTGTGAGGCTCAGGCAGCAGCCACCAAGGGCCTGCAGGTGCTGGCAGGGCACAGTGCCCATGGTAAACGTACCTCAGGGAAGTAGCAGAGAGATAAAGATGCAGCTGGCTTAGAGCCTCTGGGCAGGGAAAGCACAAGCCAGAGGGGCCCAGGAACCTTACCTTCTGGGGGTTGGGAACACGTGGTTATTGGCATTTTCAGAAGCCTACAGTTCTAGGGTAGTGTCCTCCATGACTTTGGCTATGGCCCTGGGACCCAAGAAACAGCAGGTCTGTGTGGGTGTGTGTGCTCTTCAGAAGCAGATGAAGTACTTGGAGCAGCAGCAGGATGAGAGCAAACAAGCGCGGGAGGAGGCCCGCCGGCTCAGGAGCAAGATGAAGACCATGGAGCGGTGAGCTTGCAGTCAGGGCCTGCCCTGCCCCTTGCTCCCGGGCCCCCAGGGTGGCATAGATCTCAGGAGTGCTGCAAGAGGTTAGGTCACCTCTGTGGCTCAAATCTCCATGGACCATGGGAGGGCTCAGGCCAGCTGGGGATGACTGGTTCAGCCTCTGTGAGCTTCTTTGCTTTCCATGGGGACCCTTGCCACATTTCTCCCTGTCCTGTCACCTGTGGGCAGGCAGCCTGGCAGATCTTTTGCTCCAAAAGCTTCTCTCCAGAAATCCCTGACCTCTGTGGGACCTCTCTGGGCCCTTCTTCTTCCCCACAGCATCCCTGCAGCTGTGCCCAGCTCTGCTGGGGTGCCTTTCTCTGGGAAGACCTGCCTGCTAGTGCATCCTAGCAGCCCAGGCTGTCACCATAGCAACAGCAGCAAAGGGAGGCAGAGCTGCACTGGGTTTCTCCCCATCGGCCCTCAGGTTTTAAATGCTGTGGGTTGGTGTTTTTCAGGATTGAGCTCCTACTGCAGAGCCAGCGGCCTGAGGTGGAGGAGATGATCCGGGACATGGGTGTGGGACAGTCAGCAGTGGAGCAGCTGGCTGTGTACTGTGTGTCCCTCAAGAAGTGTGTACTCCGGCCCCTCTGACTGAGCCAGCAAACTCAGCCCCAGCCCCTGGGCCATGCCTCCCCATCCGCCGCCTGCCTCTGGTAGAGCAGAGCAAGCTGCGGAGCCCTGGAGACTGCTGTCTCAGACAGAACCCTGTCCCTACCTCTCCCAGTGTAGCCTGGAGCTGGTATCTTAGCCTCTCTGCCCTTGGCCTCCTGAATGGAGACCGTATTAACTTGCTTCCCAGGGTTCCTGAGAGCATGAGTTACAAGTGTTACCTCTAAGGGGGTTCGCACAGCTCTCTGAGATGGAAGCCCCTCGTGATATGTGGTGCATGAGCCCCTTTCCCATCAGCTCTGTCACTGAGCCTGTCTAGCTTGCATCAGAGAACTCAGATTCTCCACTATCGTGGGCATGAGGCTGCGGGAAGGGGCCACTTGGTGGACAGGCACAGAGGATTGCAGGTGCACGGGGACCATCCAGTCAGGCCTGGGCTTCCAGCACACTCTCTCAAATCTCCAGTGTCTGCAGAACATGCAGGGAACTGAGATTCCCCAGGAATCCTTGCAGCGGCTGTAGGACACCCCACACACATACCCTGTTAGGCTCAGGTGTCAGTGGGAAGGGTTGGGGGGTGAGGTGGGGGGCCAGCCCCGTGTGGTTGGTGCTATGGCTCACGCTGACCAGCAGGGTGTCCGTTTTGACATCTCTGTTCCATAACCCCTTTGTAGAGAGTATGAGAATCTAAAAGAGTCACGGAAGGCCTCCGGGGAGCTAGCCGACAAGCTGAAGAAGGACTTGTTTTCTTCCAGAAGCAAGGTAACTAACTTTTGTGGGAGCAGAGCATGAGGGGGAAGAGGTGGCTATCCTTGTGTCATGCTCAGTCATGTCACCTGAGCAAGGCCATGGGGCCTAATGGTGCAGCTGACTTCATGGGGCTGTTGGTGACTCTCAAGAGACCGGTTGCTGGCCCTTGCTGGGCACTGGCTCTGGCTATGTGGCTTGTCCACTTCAGGTGTCCCCCAGCACACGCACACTTATTATGCTCCCCTCTGCTCTTCCTCACTCCTGGGAACCTCTCCACTGGCCAGAGAGCACAGGTCCCAAATATGACAGCCCAGAGGCCTCTTTTTAGTCCCAGGCCCAGAATAGGAGGCGCACGGAACCTGATTCAGTCAGTAGAGCTGCTTTTATTTCTGGGCGTGGTGCATTATGGGTTGCAGGGTATGGGAAGCAGACCTGGCTACTGGGCAGCTCCAGATGGACATTGCTGGACAAACGCCCAGCCCCACAGAGCCAGGGCTTCCCGATGTCCCCAGACTCTCCTAGTACTGGGGCTCCAATGAGCATGCACTGGGTAGCAGTGGTAAGGGTAGGGTCCATGGCCACCTGTGGCTCGTGCTTTCTCTCTACTTCCTTACAGTTGCAGACAGTCTACTCTGAACTAGACCATGTCAACCTGGAGCTAAGGTCGGCCCAGAAGGACTTACAGACTGCCGACAAGGAAATCGTGGTGAGGGCACATCTGGCCAGGCAGGGACGAGGAGTGGCTGTGTGCCTTCCAGCTGCTGGGCCAGGCCCGCTCTGCCAGGCAGCTGGTGCGGGGGTCCTGGCTGCCGTGTGCTCCTGGGCTAGGGAGGGAGTCAGGATGTACACCTTGGCCCTGGTCTGGGCCTTGGGCCTCCGCAGCAGAGGGGACAGCACTGTGGGTCTTCCCTCACAGTCTGATTTGTACCTGCATCCCAAGGTTGCCAAGGGAGGGCTCCAGCAGAGACAGGTTTTGAGGCTGGGTGGGCCTGGCCCCCTGAGCTGATGGTGGCATTTGAGGCCCTGCTGTTCCCAGTGGGCTTGCCCTTCGTGTGTGCTGTTTATGCCCTTGGCCATCTCTCCGGACTTGATGCCTCTGCCTTTCTTTCATACGCCTCTCTTTCCTTCCCCAAGAGCCTGAAAAGAAAGCTGACAATGCTACAGGAAACCCTGAACCTGCCGCCAGTGGCCAGCGAGACTGTCAACCGCCTGGTTTTAGAGAGGTTCGTTGACACTGTGGGGTGGTGTAGGAGTGGCAGGCTGGAGGAGCTCCCTGGTAAGGGTCCTCACTGCTCCTGGCTTTGGTGGGGTGGGTGGTCCACGTGGGCCAAAGGGGTGGACCTCCTGCCCTGGAAACAAGCACAATTCAGCTGGATGGCACCTTGAGGGCAAGTTGTAGGCTCTGCCCAGGAAAGGCCGGGGCAGGCCAGAGAGGACGTGGGGTGGGCGCCGAAGGGGCAGGAGCGTTGGCTGTCTCTGGGCTTCCTGCTTATGGAACAGCTCACCGCACATATCTGTCTGCCCAATAGACAAACACCGAACCCTTCCCAGATCACTCCACCATCCCAGGCATGTGTGTGCCAGAGCTGCCAGCAGAGGGAGCCAAGAGGCTGAGGGAGGGCACCCCGGCCAGGAGCCGCCAGGCCTCCTCCTGAATGGGTCACAGCTGAGGGGCCGAGAGCACCCTCAGGGCTGTCTCCTGCCCAGCTCATGGCCCAGGCAAAAACACACAACTTAGTGACCTAGCCTTTTATTTGAGCCACATTTCGATGTCCAGTGGAAAATCATTATGCTCCCTCTTCCCCACAGCCATCAGTGCCGGAGCCCACCCATCTAACCCCTGTAATGCCTCCTGACCCTTTGCCTTGTCACCACTTCCATGTGAGGCTTGTGACCCGTCCTTCCACTCCTGTCTGCCGAGCATAACAGCCCCGGGCATCATGGCACTCCTCCCTGACCAAACACCTCCCTGGCCCCTTGGCATGGGCCTGAGGGACTCATAGGCTGCCGTGGGCCACAGGCTCCAGCTGGCTCATCCTGTCCAGGCTGCCAGTGCGCCTTGCCTTCCCAGCCTGTGCCGTGGTGTGCGTCAGTGCTCCCCACTGAGGGCTCAACTGCCCTGCACAGCCTTGCCTGTCTCCCCAGCACAGCTAAGCTTGGTGGGCAGTTGGGGCAGCCCCGGTTTTCCAGACTCATGGAACATGCGGGAGCAGTGTAATGTGCTCCCCTGGATGGGGCTTACTTTCACCCCTTGACGTGGAGTCCCCTTGATTGTCCTCTGTCTCTGCATCCAGCGCCACCTGGTCCAGTTCAGTGACCATGGCAATGTGTGTCTGTTGAGCTCTTGAACTGTAGCCAGTCCAAGCAGGGCGGAGGTGGCAGGACAGACAGGTACGGGGCACAGAGCACGTGTGACACGGGGCGCAGCTCGGGCTGCTGCCTTCCATTGGCCTCCGTGGGCCAGGCCCCAGATGGCCCCCTCTGCAGCCATTGCCAGCCACCAAGCCCTTCACAGGGGACACCAGCCCTCCCGTTTTCTGTGTCTATCCATTTGACTGTAGGAATCTTATGTAAGTGGAATCAAATATTTGTCCTTTTGTGACTGGCTTTTTTCACTTAGCCCAGTGTCTTCCAGGTTCATCCATGCTGTAGTGTGTATCAGAAGTTCCTTACTCTTTAAGGATAAACCAGCAATTGTGTTTTAAGTTTGTAAGCATTCTTTCTTTTTTGCAATCTTTTTTTAAATAATTTATTTTGTCATCATTAATCTATAATTACATGTGCAATATTATGGGTATTAAACTACCCCCTTCATCAGGTCACCCCCACCAACTCCATTACAGTCACTGTCCATCAGCATAGTGAGATGCAATAGAATCACTACTTGTCTTCTCTGAGTTGTACAGCCCTCCCCATGCCCCCCCAACATTACATCTGCTAATCATAATGCCCCTTTTTCCCTCTTACCCCTCCCTTCCCACCCATCTTCCCCAGTCCCTTTCCCTTTGGTAGTCCGTTCTTGGGTTCTGTGAGTCTGCTGCTGTTTTGTTCCTTCAGTTTTCTTCTTTGTTCTTATACTCCACATATGAGTGAAATCATTTGGTGCTTGTCTTTCTCCGCCTGGCTTATTTCACTGAGCATAATACCCTCTAGCTCCATCCATGTTGTTGCAAATGGTAGGATTTGTTTTCTTCTTATGGCTGAATAATATTCCATTGTGTATATGTACCACATCTTCTTTATCCATTCATCTACTGATGGACACTTAGGTTGCTTCCATTTCTTGGCTATTGTAAATAGTGCTGTGATAAACATAGGGGTGCATATGTCTTTTTCAAACTGGGCTGCTGCATTCTTAGGGTAAATTCCTAGGAGTGGAATTCCTGGGTCAAATGGTATTTCTATTTTGAGTTTTTTGAGGAACCTCCATACTGCTTTCCACAATGGTTGAACTAATTTGCATTCCCACCAGCAGTGTAGGAGGGTTCCCTTTTCTCCACATCCTCGCCAACATTTGTTGTTGTTTGTGTTTTGGATGTTGGCCATCCTCACTGGTGTGAGGTGATATCTCATTGTGGTTTTAATCTGCATTTCTCTGATGATAAGCGATGTGGAGCATCTTTTCATGTGCCTGTTGGCCATCTGAATTTCTTCTTTAGAGAAGTGCCTATTCATGTCCTCTGCCCATTTCTTAATTGGATTATTTGCTTTCTGTTTGTTAAGGTGCATGAGTTCTTTATATATTTTGGATGTCAACCCTTTATCAGATACGTTTTTTATGAATATATTCTCCCATACTGTAGGATGTCTTTTGTTCTACTGATGGTGTCCTTTGCTGTACAGAAGCTTTTCAGCTTGATATAGTCCCACTTGTTCATTTTTGCTTTTGTTTCCCTTGCCCGGGGAGATATGTTCATGAAGAAGTCGCTCATGTTTATGTCCAAGAGATTTTTGCCTATGTTTTTTTCTAAGAGTTTTATGGTTTCATGACCTACATTCAGGTCTTTGATCCACCTTGAGTTTACCTTTGTGTATGGGGCTAGACAGTAGTCCAGTTTCATTCTCTTACATGTAGCTGTCCAGTTTTTCCAACACCAGCTGCTGAAGAGGCTGTCATCTCCCCATTGTATATCCAAGGCACTTTTATCAAATATTAATTGACTGTATATGTTTGGGTTAATGTTTGGATTTTCTATTCTGTTCCACTGGTCTGTGGGTCTGTTTTTGTGACAATACCAAATTGTCTTGATTACTGTGGCTTTGTAGTAGAGCTTGAAGTCAGGGAGCGTAATTCCCCCTGTTTTATTCCTCCTTCTCAGGATTGCTTTGGCTATTCGGGGTCTTTTGTGGTTCCATATGAATCTTAGAATTATTTGTTCCAGTTCATTGAAGAAAGCTGTTGGTAGTTTGATAGGGATTGCATTGAATCTGTAGATTGCTTTAGGTAGTATAGCCATTTTGACAATATTTATTCTACCTAGCCAAGAGCATGGGATGCATTTCCATTTGTTAGTATCCTCTTTAATTTCTCTTAGGAGTGTCTTGTAGTTTTCAGAGTACAGGTCTTTCACTTCCTTCGTTAGGTTTTTCCTAGGTATTTTATTCTTTTTGATGTAGTTGTGAATGGAATTGTTTTTCTGATTTCTCTTTCTGTTAGTTCATCATTAGTGTGTAGGAAAGCAACAGATTTCTGTGTGTTAATTTTGTATCCTTCAACTTTGCTGAATTCAGATATTAGTTCTAGTAGTTTTGGAGTGGAGTCTTTAGGGTTTTTTATGTACAGTATCATGTCATCTGCAAATAGTGACAATTTGACTTCTTCTTTACCAATCTGGATGCCTTGTATGTCTTTGTTTTGTCTGATTGCCGTGGCTAGGACCTCCAGTACTATGTTGAATAACAGTGGAGAGAGTGGGCATCCCTGTCTTGTTCCCGATCTTAGATGAAAAGCTTTCAGCTTCTCGCCGTTAAGTATGATGTTAGCTGTGGGTTTGTCATATATAGCCTTTATGATGTTGAGGTACTTGCCGTCTGTACCCATTTTGTTGAGAGTTTTAATCATGAATGGATGCTGAATTTTGTCAAATGCTTTTTCAGCATCTATGGAGATGAACATGTGGTTTTTGTTCTTCTTTTTGTTGATGTGGTGGATGATGTTGGTGGATTTTCGAATGTTGTACCATCCTTGCATCCCTGGGATGAATCCCACTTGATCATGGTGGGATGTATTTTTGAATTCGGTTTGCTAATATTTTGTTGAGTATTTTTGCATCTACGTTCATCAGGGATATTGGTCTGTAATTTTCTTTTTTGGTGAGGTCTTTGCCCAGTTTTGTTATTAGAGTGATGCTGGCTTCATAGAATGAGTTTGGAAGTATTCCCTCCTCTTCTATTTTTTGAAAAGCTTTAAGGAGAATGGGTGTTATTTCTTCCCTATATGTCTGGTAGAATTCAGAGGTGAATCCATATGGTCCGGGGGTTTTGTTCTTGGGTAGTTTTTTGATTACCGATTCAATTTCATTGCTGGTGATTGGTCTGTTTAGTTTTTCTGTTTCTTGCTTGGTCAGTTTTGGAAGGTTGTATTTTTCTAAGAATTTGTCCATTTCTTCTAGGTTTTCCAGCTTGTTAGCATATAGATTCTCATAATATTCTCCTATAATTCTTTGTATTTCTGTGGGGTCCGTCGTTATTTTTCCTTTCTCATTTCTGATTCTGTGGAAGCATTCTTTCTTGCTCTCTGAGTACATTCTTTGCAAAATACACTATTCATTATTTTATGGTCTAGCATTTTGTCTCTTGGAATCAGTGTTTATAGATCATGGCCTTTCTCTTGGACTTCCCTCCCATTCCTGGGGGTCTCTGTCTGCCTGTGACCCTCTGAGGAGTAACAGAAAGGCTGCCTGGGAACCTATCCTACGTGCACAGGATTTGAGGAAGTGTGCAGTGAGCTGGCATCATGCTGAGCCTTTCCTGAACCCAGGATGCAGTGGCTTTACTCTCAGGTTCCAAACTGGCAGCCCTGACTCACAGCAGACAGTTTGCTCTCCATCCTGGGAAAGGCCCAGGGTGGCAGAGTAGGGGGTGGGGCCAAGCTTATGCCCCAGGCTCAGGCCTGTTCAGTGCGCCTGCTCGTCTTGGTTTCCCGGGGCCTGCCTTGTGCCCGCAGCGCTCTCCTGTGAGCTCTGGCAGTTGTGTGAGTCTCCTATGCCTGGCCATGCTGTGCTAGAACTCTGGCAGTCTGTAGGTACTGATAGAGGCTGCCCACTCCATTTATTGCAGTAGGATTACCCTTCACTCCTGTCATTTGAGGGTGGCCTCAGGAGGCCTATCACCCCCTTCGGGAGGACTCTCATGGATCCCAAGGGCCCCTGCCTCCAGGCTGAAGGGAGCTGGGGAGGCCGTTCCTGAGAGTAGGCCTTTCAGGTGCCATGACTGCATGGAGGACACATTGACTGGCCCTATGCCTCACAGGCGAGGGCTGTGCTCAGGCCTCGGTGCTGTTTTAGGGAGGGGGCTCTGGCTTGCTCTGTTCCTGAGGCCTCTGGCACGAAGCCTTGTGTGTTGACTGTGGGTGAGTGCCCCAGAGGCGAAGGTACCGCCCAGGAGGGCCTCAAGTCAGGACCTCCGCCCATGAGGGAGGGGTGCTAGACCCAGAGTCTTTCTCCTCAGACAGACAGAAGAAAGACCTTGGCAAGAAGGGGAACAGTTTGAGCTCCTAAAGGAAGCAGGATGTACTGGGAACAGTCTGAGGGGACAAGGGCTGTGTTCACATGAGCCAGACTAGGCAGGGGATAGGGAGGCCCTCCTAGAGCTCCTGAGCCTTGCACTGGGTGTTATGATGGTCAGGAAGCACCGCTGGATGGGGTCTGGAAGGGTAGCAGGCGGCCCTGCTGTGAGCACCCTGCAAGGCAAATGGCTCCCCCAGCCAGGCCTGCCCACCTCTCCTCGCTGCAATGGGTCCATGGTGGCAAAACGGTTGGTGGGAGTGGTCCTGGCCACAGCTCTATGCTATGGTTCCCAGAGGGGGATGCAAAGCAGCTGGCAGGGAGCTGGTTTGAGGTGGGCTTGTGTGGCCTTTGTTTCCATGTGCAGGCACAGGAGGGGCAGAGCTTCCCAGGGCCAGGCTGGGGAAAGGGAGAGAGAGTGCCAGCTGCCCCCATTGCTTACCTACCCGGTCAGTGCAGATAGTCCCTTTTCCTCTGATCTGCACAGCCCTGTGGGCTCCCAGGCAGAGACTGCTGCTCCCTCATGCATCCGCCTGGTCCTATGTAGCAGGCTTGGGCCTTTGGACACCACTGCAAGGTTCCTGAGGACAGAAAGGGGGGTGCTCAGGGCCACCCCTGCCACTACCCAAGTTCTCTGACCATAGGAGCTGGAGAGTCCCATCTGGCCTGCATGGGCCAGAAAAACCCCATTGTCTGCAATTTCCTAATAATACCCTCCCCCCATTGTGAGGCTTTGGAAAGTAGGACCTTTCACAGGTAGTCACTCGTGATGTGTAGAGTATGTCCTTCTAGCCTTTTCTCTATTTGGGGGGGATGGCGGTGCACCAAATACGATGGCACCATACAGAGTCACCTTCCAGAATCACTGTGGCATAAAAGTCACCAGCATTCTTCTGTGCAGAGTTCAGTGTCATTCAGTACACTGACAGTGTCATGCAGCCATCCCCACTGTCCCTCCCCAGAACTCTTTCATCTTGGAAAACTGTCCCCACTTTCCTCCAGCCCCTGGGAACCACCATTCTACATTCTGTCTGATATTCCACAGCAGGCGCACTGTTGTACATTCCGACCAAAAGACACAAGGGTTCACCACATCTTCATTGTTATTTTCTGGTTTTGGTTTGGTTTGGTTTGGTTTGGTTTGGTTTGGTTTGGTTTTATAGTAGCCATCCTAATGGGTGTGAGGCAGTATTTCATGGTAATTCTGGTTTGCACCTCCCTAATGATTGCGGGTATTGACCCATTTTTTCCTGTGCTCATTGGCCATTTGTAAATCTTCTCTGGAGAAGTGGCTACCACTCCTTTGCCCATTTGTGAATCAAGCTTTTTTCCATTATTGAGTTTTAGTTCTCTGTGTGTTCTGGATTTTAATCCCATATCAGAGATGGGATTTGCAAACATTTTATCCCATTCTGTGGATTGCCTTTTTTACTATGGTGGTAGTATCTTTTGATGTGCAGATTATTAAATTTTCATAAAGTCCAGTTTGTCTTTTTTTCTTTTGTTACCCATCATACAGAGCTGTTTACTGCTTTTTCAATTTAACATGTAAGCATTTTCCCATATTAATTTTCTCTCCAGAAACACTACTTTATCATATTCATTGATATGATACGTTCATTGACATCATACGCAAGCTGTGAAATCGCCAACCTGCTAGGGGAGTCATTTTGACAGTCTCTAACACAGTGCCATTTGCCATAAGTAGCACAGGAGGTAACACCCCCCTACGTTAGCCTGTGGTCACATCTCTGGCTCCTTGCCCTGCACTCTGAGAAATGAGGCTATGTGATCAAAAGACATGAGCCTTTTGTTTATACGTTTGGGTTTGTGTGGGTTTTGCTTGCTACCGTCCTGTGTCTCCCAGACTTTCACCTGATCCTGTGACTGTGTGAATGACAAAGTGAAGTGCTTTTTTTTAAAATATAATTTATTTTATTATCATTAATTTACAATTACATGTGCAATATTACGATTATTAAACTACCCCTTCATCAGGTCCCGCCCACCAACCCCATTACAGTCACTGTCCATCAGCCTAGTGAGATGCTATAGAATCACTACTTGTCTTCTCTGAGTTGTACTGCCCTCCCCGTGCCCCCCCAACATTACATCTGCTAATCGTAATGCCCCTTTTTCCCTCTTATCCCTCCCTTCCCGCCCATTTTCCCCAGTCCCTTTCCCTTTGGTAACTATTAGTCCGTTCTTGGGTTCTGTGAGTCTGCTGCTGTTTTGTTCCTTCAGTTTTTTCTTTGTTCTTATACTCCACATATGAGTGAAATCATTTGATACTTGTCTTTTTCGGCTTGGCTTATTTCACTGAGCATAATACCCTCTAGCTCCATCCATGTTGTTGCAAATGGTAGGATTTGTTTTCTTCTTATGGCTGAATAATATTCCATTGTGTATATGTACCACATCTTCTTTATCCATTCATCTACTGATGGACACTTAGGTTGCTTCCATTTCTTGGCTATTGTAAATAGTGCTGCAATAAACATAGGGGTGCATCTGTCCTTTTCAAATTGGGCTGCTGCATTCTTAGGGTAAATTCCTAGGAGTGGAATTCCTGGGTCAAATGGTATTTCTATTTTGAGTTTTTTGAGGAACCTCCATACTGCTTTCCACAATGGTTGAACTAATTTGCAGTCCCACCAGCAGTGTAGGAGGGTTCCCTTTTCTCCACATCCTCGCCAACATTTGTTGTTGTTTGTGTTTTGGATGTTGGCCATCCTCACTGGTGTGAGGTGATATCTCATTGTGGTTTTAATCTGCATTTCTCTGATGATTAGCGATGTGGAGCATCTTTTCATGTGCCTGTTGGCCATCTGAATTTCTTCTTTGGAGAAGTGTCTATTCATGTCCTCTGCCCATTTCTTAATTGGATTATTTGCTTTCTGTTTGTTAAGGTGCATGAGTTCTTTATATATTTTGGATGTCAACCCTTTATCAGATACGTTTTTTATGAATATATTCTCCCATACTGTAGGATGTCTTTTTGTTCTACTGATGGTGTCCTTTGCTGTACAGAAGCTTTTCAGCTTGATATAGTCCCACTTGTTCATTTTTGCTTTTGTTTCCTTTGCCCGGGGAGATATGTTCATGAAGAAGTTGCTCATGTTTACGTCCAGGAGATTTTTGCCAATGTTTTTTTCTAAGAGTTTTATGGTTTCATGACTTACATTCAAGTCTTTGATCCACCTTGAGTTTACCTTTGTGTATGGGGCTAGACAGTAGTCCAGTTTCATTCTCTTACATGTAGCTGTCCAGTTTTTCCAACACCAGCTGCTGAAGAGGCTGTCATCTCCCCATTGTATATCCAAGGCACTTTTATCAAATATTAATTGACTGTATATGTTTGGGTTAATGTTTGGATTTTCTATTCTGTTCCACTGGTCTGTGGGTCTGTTTTTGTGCCAATACCAAATTGTCTTGATTACTGTGGCTTTGTAGTAGAGCTTGAAGTCAGGGAGTGTAATTCCCCCTGTTTTATTCCTCCTTCTCAGGATTGCTTTGGCTATTCGGGGTCTTTTGTGGTTCCATATGAATTTTAGAATTATTTGTTCCAGTTCATTGAAGAAAGCTGTTGGTAGTTTGATAGGGATTGCATTGAATCTGTAGATTGCTTTAGGTAGTATAGCCATTTTGACAATATTTATTCTTCCTAGCCAAGAGCATGGGATGCATTTCCATTTGTTAGTGTCCTCTTTAATTTCTCTTAGGAGTGTCTTGTAGTTTTCAGAGTACAGGTCTTTCACTTCCTTCGTTAGGTTTATTCCTAGGTATTTTATTCTTTTTGATGCAATTGTGAATGGAATTGTTTTTCTGATTTCTCTTTCTGTTAGTTCATCATTAGTGTATAGGAAAGCAACAGATTTCTGTGTGTTAATTTTGTATCCTGCAACTTTGCTGAATTCAGATATTAGTTCTAGTAGTTTTGGAATGGAATCTTTAGGGTTTTTTATGTACAGTATCATGTCATCTGCAAATAGTGACAATTTGACTTCTTCTTTACCAATCTGGATGCCTTGTATGTCTTTGTTTTGTCTGATTGCTGTGGCTAGGACCTCCAGTACTATGTTGAATAACAGTGGAGAGAGTGGGCATCCCTGTCTTGTTCCCGATCTTAGATGAAAAGCTTTCAGCGTCTCGCCGTTAAGTATGATGTTAGCTGTGGGTTTGTCATATATAGCCTTTATGATGTTGAGGTACTTGCCCTCTATACCCATTTTGTTGAGAGTTTTAATCAGGAATGGATGCTGAATTTTGTCAAATGCTTTTTCAGCATCTATGGAGATGATCATGTGGTTTTTGTTCTTCTTTTGTTGATGTGGTGGATGATGTTGATGGATTTTCGAATGTTGTACCATCCTTGCATCCCTGGGATGAATCCCACTTGATCATGGTGTATGATCCTCTTGATGTATTTTTGAATTCGGTTTGCTAATATTTTGTTGAGTATTTTTGCATCTACGTTCATCAGGGATATTGGTCTGTAATTTTCTTTTTTGGTGAGGTCTTTGCCAGGTTTTGGTATTAGAGTGATGCTGGCTTCATAGAATGAGTTTGGAAGTATTCCCTCCTCTTCTATTTTTTGGAAAACTTTAAGGAGAATGGTGTTATTTCTTCTCTATATGTCTGGTAGAATTCAGAGGTGAATCCATCAGGCCCAGGGGTTTTGTTCTTGGGTAGTTTTTTGATTACCAATTCGATTTCGTTGCTGGTGATTGGTCTGTTTAGTTTTTCTGTTTCTTGCTTGGTCAGTCTTGGAAGGTTGTATTTTTCTAAGAAGTTGTCCATTTCTTCTATGTTTTCCAGCTTGTTAGCATATAGATTCTCATAATATTCTCTTATGATTCTTTGTATTTCTGTGGGGTCCGTCGTGATTTTTCCTTTCTCATTTCTGATTGTGTTTATGTGTGTAGATTCTCTTTTTCTCTTAATGAGTCTGGCTAGGGGTTTATCTATTTTGTTTATTTTTTCAAAGAACCAGCGCTTGGTTTTATTGATTTTTTCTATTGTTTTATTCTTCTCAATTTTATTTATTTCTTCTCTAATCTTTATTATGTCCCTCCTTCTGGTGACTTTGGGCCTCATTTGTTCTTCTTTTTCCAATTTCAGTAATTGTGTCTTTAGACTATTCATTTGGGAATGTTCTTCCTTCTTTAAATAGGCCTGGATTGCAATATACTTTCCTCTTAGAACTGCCTTTGCTGCGTCCCACAGAAGTTGTGGCTTTGTGTTGTTGTTGTCATTAGTCTCCATATATTCTTTGATTTCTGTTTTGATTTGGTCGTTAACCCATTGATTAATTAGGAGAGTGTTGTTAAGTCTCCATGTATTTGTGAGCCTTTTTGATTTCTTTCTAAAATTTATTTCTAGTTTTATACCTTGGTGATCTGAGAAGTTGGTTGGTAGGATTTCAATATTTTTGAAATTACTGAGGTTCTTTTTGTGGCCTAGTATGTGGTCTATTCTGGAAAATGTTCCATGTGCACTTGAGAAGAATGTGTATCCTGTTGCTTTTGGGTGTAGAGTTCTGTAGATGTCTGTTAGGTCCATCTGTTCTAGTGTGTTGTTCAGTGCCTCTGTGTCTTTACTTATTTTCTGTCTGGTTGATCTGTCCTCTGGAGTGAGTGGTGTGTTGAAGTCTCCTAAGATGAATGCATTGCTGTCTATTTCCTCCTTTAATTCTGTTAGTATTTGTCTCACATATGCTGGCGCTCCTGTGTTGGGTGCATATATATTTATAATGGTTATATCTTCTTGTTGGACTGACCCCTTTATCATTATGTAATGTCCTTCTTTATCTTTGCTACTTTCTTCGTTTTGAAGTCTATTTTGTCTGATACAAGTACTGCAACACCTGCTTTTTTCTCTTTGTTGTTTGCATGAAATATCTTTTTCCATCCCTTCACTTTTAGTCTGTGTATATCTTTGGATTTGAGGTGAGTTTCTTGTAGGCAGCATATAGATGGGTCTTGCTTTTTTATCCATTCTGTTACTCTGTGTCTTTTGATTGGTGCATTCAGTCCATTTACATTTAGGGTGATTATTGATAGATATGTACTTATTGCCATTGCTGGCTTTAGATTCGTGGTTACCAAGGGTTCAAGGGTTGCTTCTTTACTATCTAACAATCTAACTTAACTTTCTTGTTAAGTTATTGTAAACACAGTCTGATGTTTCTTTATTTCTCTCCCTTCTTATTCCTCCTCCTCCATTCTTTCTATAATAGGTGTTTTATTCTTTGCCTTTAGTTAGTATTTGGATGGTCTGCTTTCTTTGCTATGATTTTATTTTCTCTGGTGACATCTTTTTAGCCTTAGGTGTGCTTCCATCTAGAGCAGTCCATTTAAGATATCCTGTAGTGGTGGTTTATGAGAGGCAAACTCTCTCAACTTTCGTTTGTCTGGAAATTGTTTAATCCCTCCATCATATTTAAATGATAATCGTGCTGGATACAATATTCTTGGTTCGAGGCCCTTCTGTTTCATAACGTTAAATATATCATGCCATTCTCTTCTGGCCTGTAAGGTTTCTGTTGAGAAGTCTGATGATAGTCTGATGGGTTTTCCTTTGTAGGTGATCTTTTTTCTCTCTCTAGCTGCCTTTAATACCCTGTCTTTATCTTTGATCTTTGCCATCTTAATTATTATGTGTCTTGGTGTTGTCTTCCTTGGGTCCCTTGTGTTGGGAGATCTATGAGCTTCGGTGGACTGCGAGACTACTTCCTTCCCCAGCGAGGGAAAGTTTTCAGCAATTATTTCTTCAAAGACACTTTCTATCCCTTTTTCTCTCTCTTCTTCCTCTGGTACTCCTATAATGCGAATATTGTTCCGTTTGGATTGGTCACACAGTTCTCTTAATATTCTTTCATTCCTAGAAATCCTTTTATCTCTCTCTGCCTCAGGTGCTCTGTACTCCTGTTCTCTGTTTTCTATTCCATTAACAGTCTCTCGCATCTCATCCATTCTGCTGTTAAGCCCGTCGATCGCTTGTCTGATTTCTGTATTGTCTTTCCTCAGTTCCCTCACTTCCTCCCTCAGCTCTTGCACATTTCTCTGTAGGTCCATCAGCATGGTTATGACTTTTATTCTGAATTCTTTTTCAGGGAGGCTGTGCATTTCCATCCCTTCAGACTCCCTCTCTGGGGTTGTCTGGTTGATTTTGGTCTGAACCATATTCCTCTGTCTTTTCATGGCTGTATAATTTGGTCACTGATAGTTGCCACGTATGTCAGCTGGGCTCTTTAAGACTTTAAAAAGAGAAGAAAAAAAGAGAGAGAAAAGAAAGAAAGAAAGAAAAAAAGAAAAAAAGAAAGAAAAGAAAAAAGAAAAACAAAACAAAAAACAAAACAAAACAAAAAAAACAAAAAAAACAAAAAAAATGCCCACCGGGCGTAGATTCTGTGGGAATGCTCTAGGTGGCGCTATTGCCCCACTATTCCACAGCTGTGACTGTGCCACTCCGCAGGGCCCTTTATCGCTCTGGCACTGGTGGGAACGAATAGGAGGCTGTTGATCTCAGTGAGAAGTGTTAAGTATGGCTACGCTTCCTCAGTCGCCAGCTAAGGCGTCTGAAACTCCCCAGGACTCCCAGCCTGCTGGGCTGAGTGTGCTGGGGCGATCCGGCTCCTCCGCTGGCCTCCTGTCTCTTTAAGACCGCTGAGGAAAGCACGCACTTTTTTTTTCCTTCCCGGAGCCGGCTGCAAGCACCCTGGCGCGTTCCCCGCTCAGATCCTGCCCCTCTGTCTCTCCAATCTCCGCTGCACTGCGCGATGTGGGTCAGCGCTCCCCACGCAGATCCCCGGGGCTGGGTACTTCGCGGGGTGCACTTCCACTCCCTCCCGGCTCTGACTCCTCTCCTCCCGCCGGTGCGCTGGGGTGGGGGAGGGCTCGGGTCCCGCCGGGTCGCGGCTCCGTATCTTGCCCGCCTCTTGGGGTGCCGAGTGCTCTCGGGTGTAGCTGCACGCTGTGCGCTTTCCTGTGTATTCTCGTCTCTCTTTTAGGAATAGATGTATTTTCTGTGTTTTCGTAGATAAATATAGTGTTGGGAGGAGATTTCTGCCGCCCTGCTCACACCGCCATCTTCCCGGAAGTCGTGAAGTGCTTTTCTATTGAGATCAGGGCTTCTTGCATGGTACCTCTGAGCCGGGCGTGGGCTCAGGCCCCTGGGGCTGAGCCGTGTGTGACGCCTGATGGGCCCTGTCACCGTGGTCCTTTAACCAGGCCATTCTGCCTGCAGCCCAGCCCCTCTGGAGATGCTGAACCTGAAGCTTCGCAGGCCAGCCTTCAGTGATGATATTGACCTCAATGCCACCTTTGATGTGGACACGCCCCCAGCCCGTCCCTCCAGCAGCCAGCAGGGCCACTCCAAGAAGCTCCGCCCAGACGAGGCACAGTAAGTGGCCTGCAGGGGGCGCGGCTTGGCCGCAGCGCCTCTTACTCTCGCTCCTGTGTGCTCCCTCAGCAAGCCCTTCCCCTGCTGGTCTCATTGATGTTGATATCCACCAGCACCTTTCAAGCAGAGGTGTTCGGATGTGAGTTGGAGAGAAGCAGGAAGGGCAGGTCTGGGCTGATGGTGATGGGGTTTGGGGTGGGCGGGGGGCTGCCAATACCTTAAGTGCCTACCCACCAGAGTCCTGAGAGGACTCTGATCCCTCATCCCCTGCGTGTCTGTCAGGCTCATTCTTGAGGCAGGACCATCCCAAACAGTGATGCACAGGGCCCCTGCCTAAGGGGGCAATCCGCAGGGCATGTTGGAGGGGCTGTGTGAGGCTGCAGGAGGCAGGCGGGACCTGTGCGGGCTGCAGTGGGAGTGGGAACACCAAGGCTGTCCCCCCATGGCCAGGCAGGTCATGCGTAGCTCATCACAGAGGCAAGAGCTGCTTACATATGTGGAGGTGTGTGCTGCTCAGATAAGGGGGGTTGGGCTGAGAAGCTTTCCTCTTAATCAGAGACTCCAAACATGAGAAAGAGATCAAGCTGCCTGGCAGTGGAGGCAGCAGAGGCCAGGGAGGGGCAGAAGGAAAGGCCTCTGGGCTCTCCACCTTGCCCCAGCCTTGAGTGGAGGCACCCATGCAGGCCAGGCAGGTCTGCAGCATTGGGGGAAACCTAGGGTCTGTGGGCTGCAGCCAGGGGGCCTGTGGCACTTGCTTATACCCTGGCTTCCTTGTGGTGACTCTTCACCTAGAAAGGTTGAAAGTGGGCACCTGGGGCCTGCAGGCTGCCAGGCATTTTAGAGACATTTCTACTATCTTCAGGGCCTGCAGAGGCAATGAGGGAGAACAACTTGGATCAACCTCCCCAGAGCCAGACTTGCAGCAAGTGGAGAGTTTCCCCGTGGTCTTCATGTGGCCTCACCACAGGCTGTAGGGGCAGGAACAGAGAGGTCCAGAGTCAGCAGGCCCTAAGCCTGCCCCGGCCTGTTGGTTTTGAGAAGCTGCAGAGTCAGCCTTAGGTCGCCATCCTCCTACCCACCTGGGAAATACCAGGAGAGGGTATCCAGCTGCTACGATCCCCAGGAGTTGGGTGGGGAGACTGTGCAGCTTGGAGCTGGCTGTGGGAGGGCAGGGCCAGGGGCCATGATCCGTCTGCCCTCGATGCTGCTGCACGGTTACCTAGGCGGCATGCAGCCCTGTGCTCTGAGCACTGTCCGGGCCATCTAACTCCCCAAGGTGCTTGTGGAGGCGTGGCCCTCTGGGCAACAGGGCTGGGGCTGAGGTCACTGGCTGCCTTCTGCCTGTGTCACGGTGTAACTGGCTTCCGTCCTGTGGGTGGTGAAGCACTTGGGCTCTCCTGGCTCACACAGAGCCTAAGACGTGGTGATGTGCCTGTGGGCTTGGGGTGCATTGAACTGGCCTGGCCCTGAACAGAAGACACAAGACTGGGATGTGGCCCACCTCCCTGCCTCTACCCGTCTGGCCACTGTGGCTGCCTCGGGAGGGAGCTCACTGAGTTGCCCGGCCCGGTGCACAGCTGTGCCAGCAGTCATGCCTCATGGAGGCTCCCGGAGCACATGCTGAACTGACTGACCATGCTGGCGGGTCTCCCACCTGCCTCCTGTTTTTATGTCACTCCTGCAGCTCTCCCATTCAGGATACTCCCAGGAAGGTGTCCAAAGGCCCCAAGCAGGTAAGGCTTCCCAGGACCTGTGGCAGCCGCCCCCAACCCTTGCCAGGACTGAATGTGAAGCCAGACTTCTGAGAGACTTCCCAGAGCCCTCTTGCACCTGGCCCGTGATAGAGGCACTTCAGGCCTCCCTTGGGGGCCTACTCATTGTCCTTCCTGCCCCTGATGAGGCGTCAGAGATCCCGATCCTGGCCCCCAGCACTGTTGCCCGCTTCTTGGATGCCATCGCTCATCAGGTCTGGCTCTGGGGTCTCCCCTGCAGGAGTCCCAGCTCTTGCTGGGTGGCCAACTCTGTGTGGGAGAGCCAGATGACGAGCTGGCTGGTGCCTTCCCTGTCTTCATCCGGAATGCCATCGTCCGCCAGAAGCAGCCCAAGAGGGCCAGGGCAGAGCCCTGTCGCAGCACAGATGTGGTGAGCGTGGCTTCCCACAAATGGCGGTGCCAGCCCTCGGGTGGGGCTGGGCGGCCCTCTCACCTCATCCTTTTGCTTTAGGTAAGGACAGGCTTTGATGGGCTCGGAGGCCGGACAAAATTCATCCAGCCTGTATCCTTGTTCTGTGGCATTGGGCTGAGCTGAGTACAGAGCTCGCACCATCCCTCACCTGTACCCCCAGACCCAAGCCTGACCGTGGCTGCAGCCTCAGGTGTGCGGAGTCAGGCCTTGCTCAGTGTAGCAGGGCTGCCCGCCTGCCCTCAGGTCTCAGCCTTTCCGGCCTGCATTCCAGTCCCTGCCGTGGGCCTCTTCCTTGACGGCTCCTCCAGACTGACATGACTGTGATCCGCCCACTGCCCGTTAAGCCTAAGGCCAAGGCTAAGCAGAGAGCGGTGGGGAGGGCTGTGCTCCCTCCCTCCCAGACCAAGCTGGACACCTTCCTGTGGTAGTGAAAACAGTGAGTCTGATCAGTGGCCAGATAGGTGCCTCCACCTCGGGGCTGGGCCGTGGCCCCTCCCAGGAGCAGCCCGGAGGGCGTGGGTGGATAGGAGATGGGGGTGAAGGTGAGCCCAGAGACTGCTGCTCCCATACTCGCCTCACGCTGCCCACCCCCACGCCGGGTCCACCTGCGGAGCTGATGGGACCCGCTCGCCATCCTGCCAGCAGTTTGCTCCTTGCTCCACGCTCACTACAGCCGCGACCAGGCATGGGTGGGCTGCTGGCCATCCAGAACAGGGTCTTCTGTTGACTCCGTGGACCACAGTGCTGGGGCTCTTCAGGCAGCTTCTGCCTGCTTTTGACTTGCTGCCACGCATGGTTTGGGCGGAGCAGGGTGGAGAGTGAGGTGATGGGGGGAAGATTTCCATGTAAAATAAAACCGAGACACTTTTCTTCCTGGCTCTGTAAGTGTGGCACAGCTCTGGGAGGCCATTTGGCGTGGCCTCCTGGGTGGGACCTTCTCCTAGACTCAGGTGCTGCAGCCTCCCGGGGCACAGGGAGACTGGCCAGAAGGAGCGCTGCAGCACTCTCCAGTCCGACTGGCACAACCCAAGGTCTGTCAGCAGGAAAGCCGGGGTAAACTGAGGCCTACCTCCCTGGGGAGTCACAGCAAGGACAGCAGGTACCCAGGGGTAGCCTCCCCCGCCTCTCAGCCCTGCCAGCCCAGTCACTAGCCTTTGGGTCTCCTAGAGGGGTCCCTTCTAGAACGTTGCTTGGGTGAGGCCCCTAAGCTTCCCCTGTCACCACTGAAGGGGAGCTTACCCACATGTGCAGGGCCCAGCATGGGCCAGGGCCAGGGAACGAGGAGAGCAGACGCCTCAGGCCGGGTGCCCAGCTGCAGGAGCAGGCGGCTCTTGGGGGTGACTGTCTGGGTTCTCGGCTACCTGGAGTTACGGATGTAGGGGCCACCTAGTAGCATGCACGCCCTTACCAGCTGAGTGGTAAAGCAGAAACCTAGTTGCTCTGTACTCAGAGCCGTTAAAGAGGGGACAAGGGCACTGGCCTCCCAGGGACAGGACCTCTCGTATTCTAGGTTAGGAACCCAGAACAGCTTAGGAGTGTAAGTCTGACACAACAGACAAGTATTATTCAAGTCCTTTTACCCAAGGTATCTAGAATGGAGGTGACCACGGGCTGGTGTGAGGGGAAAATGAGTTATACTGCTTAATGGGTACAGAGCTTTTGTTTGGAGTGATTTTAAAGTTTTGCAAATGGATAGTGGCGGTGGTTACTGCAAAGAAAACCCCCAAATTATGACAGACCTGGTAGATAGAGCTGGAAAGAGCAATTGTAATCAACTACCTCAGAGCCCTGGTCCTGGCCAGACAAGGGAAATCCTGTGCTTGAACCAGCCATCACCCCCATTCTTCCAGCCTCACCAGTTAGGGGGGTTCCAGAAGCAGCCGATGGTATCGGGGCAGGCAGTGGGGGCCTTGCCCCCCAAAGCGTGAGGTTGTGCACTTTGGTGGGCCTGGGGCCCCCGAGGGGCCTGCCTTGGCCTTCTGCTTGGGTGCAGTGCCTGGGGTGGTGGAGTTGAGGCTGGGGTGGTGCCCAGTGCTTTACCTGCAGCCAGAAAGCCTCAGGTTGTCAGCTGCCTGCAGACACAGTGGAACAGACCCTCAGTGATGTCCACAAGGAATACACACTTAGCAGAATAGTTCAGAAAAGTCACAAATGGACAGCTTCAGCTTTCAAGAAGCAAAGTCTAGCAACCCCCGAGGAGTGGGAGAATCCAACTTCCAGAGTTACCATAACAATAGTCAGAATATCGAGGTCTTAACAAAATATTATAAAAAGCATGGCCCTTTCACAGGAAAGAAAAAATTTGACAGAAACTCACAAATTTTGGAACTGAAAAGTACCATAACTGAAATGAAAGATTTGCTGGAGTCACAAAAGTCGATTGCTTCCTTATATAGCAGCACACAATCAGAATTAAACAATTCCATTTACATTAGCACCAAGAAAAAGTGGAGAGGAAGAGGAAAAAGAAAGAAAAGAAAAACACAGCATAAATCTAATAAAACACGTATAAGATCTATATAAGGAAAATTACAAAACTAATTATAGAAATCCAGGATCTAAATAGATGGAGAGATTCTCCAGATCAATAGATAGGAAGACACAGTTCTTCCCAATTTGATCTACAGATTTAGCAAAGTTCCAGTAAAAACCCCAAGTTATTCGGTTAAAAACAAGAAACTGACTCAAAAGTTTCTATGGAAAAGCAAAAGACTAATAGCCAACACAATATTGAAGAACTAAGAGGACTGACAGTACCCAACTTCAAGATTTATTACTGGTAAAAAAATAGACAAATAGATCAACAGGACAGAATAGATCTCAGAAGTAAAACCCCACAAACCTAACCAACTGACCTTTCACGGAGGGGCACCGGCCGTTTAGTGAAGGAGGCGGGTTTCTGCAGACGGTGCTGGAGCAGCTGGATGTCCACATGCCAAGATGAGTCTAGATGCAGGCCTCACACCCTCCACAAAATAAGCTCAAAATGGGTCCTAGAGCTAAATGTAAAACGCAAAACTATAAAACTAGAAATAGAAAATCTAGGTGATCTTGGGTTTGGTGCAGACTTCTTAGATACAACACTAAAAGCATTATCCATGAAAGATGAACATTTATAATTTGGACCTTCTTAAAACTTCTGCTCTGTGAAAGATACTGTTAGAGAAATGAAAAGATCAGCCACAGATTGGGAGAAAATCTTTGCAAAACACATATCTGATAAAGGACCCATAATCAAAATATATGAAGAACTCTTATCACTCAACAATAAGAAAACAACCCAATTTAAAAAACGGGCAAAAGTCTGAACACACACCTCAGCAAAGATACACAGCTGGCAAACAAGCGTATGTGAAGGTGCTCCACATCATGTCATCAGAGGGCTGCACGTGAAGCCATGAGATCGGCGCTGCGACCTGACGGAAGGGCTGAGGTCCAAAACCACCAAAATGCTGGCAAGGATGGGGGGCGACGGCAACAGGAATTCATTGCTGATGGGAAGGCAAGATGCCATGCTGGCAGTTTCTTACAAAGATCAGCATGGTTTCATCATAGCCCAGCCATTCTTACCCAAATGAGTTGAAAACTTATGTCCACACAAAGCTCTGCACGTGAATGTTTATAGCAGCTTTATTAATAATTGCCAAAAAATTGGGAGCAACCAAGACATCCTTCCACAGGGGAAATTGTGTGTGACGTGTGAGGTGAGAGATGATAGAGACACTCCATCCACGTGGCTCCCTGACAGGTCTAGGGGTAGAAGCAGTTATGAGAGAAGTAGAAATTCACTGAAATGTACCCACCTCTTCAACTTTTCCCCAGGATGCAGAAGTGTTCTATTGAACTACAAATTTCCAAAATAATTGCTTCAGACAGCCTGATTTATTTCAGTGGAGGGGAGGGTTCCTGGAACTTTCTGACCATGCTATCTGCCCTGACATGACTGAAGCAGCACTCCTTTAAACAATCAACAGGTTGAAGAAGAAAGCACAAGAGAAGTTAGCAAAATACCTTAAAATGAATGAAAATGAAAACACAACATGTCAAATTAATGGGATGCAGCAAAAGCTGTATTGAGAAGATAACAGAGCTATCACACCTACTCTGAAGAAGTGTCCATTGGTGGATGAGTGGATAAGCAAAATCTGGTATATACACATGGTGGGATATAAAAGGAAGGGAGTTCTGCAGCATATCACAACATGGATGGACTTTGAGGATGTTTGCTAAGTGACAGACGCCAGTCACAAAAAGATAATCTGGCCCTGGTTTCTAGTACATATGATGCACCCAATAAGTGTTTTGAGTGAAAATAAAAACCAAAACCATTACTACTTATCATTTCCCATCCACTAAGATGGGTATAATTTTTTAAAAAGAAAAACCAGTGTTGCCACAATGTGGAGAAACAGGGATTTTGTACATTGCTGGTGGAAAACAGTTTGTTGGGCCCTCAAAAAATTAAAGATAGAATTGCTCTGTGAGCCAGCGATTCCACTCCTAAGCATATACCCAGAATAATTGAAAGCAAGCACTCAAATACATGTTCAAGGGTGATCACAGCAGCAGTACCCCTGACATCCAAGGTGGGGACAGCGCAAATGCCCATTAACAGGTGACTAGATAAGCAAATTGTGATCCATGCACACGGGAAGAGCTATTCAGCCATAAAGAGGAATGGAGTGTTGATACATGCTGCAATTTGGATGGACCTCAAAAGCATGCTAAGTAAAAGAAAGCAGATACCAAAGTTCATTTTGTATGATTTCTCTTAAATGGAATGTCCAGAATAGTCAAATCCTTAAAGACAGAATACAAGTGTTTGGCGGGGGCTCTGGGATAAGGGCGGGGTAGCAATCAGTGACTGGCTCTGCGCCCCTCAGGGGTGAGGAGAAAGCTTTGAAAGTAGGGGAAAGACATTATGAATATACCAAATGCCACTGAATTGGCACTTTAAAATGGTTATTTCACTGTCATATGAATCTACCTCAATTTTTAAAGAAAAACTTGTAACAGCACCTGGTTTAGCGCTTGGAGTTTTGGGGGCAACCTGTAGTCCATCCTCCAGAGAGCTGGCCCCCAGTTCCTAGAAGGCCGAAGCACCCGCCCGTGGGTGAGGCTGTACAGGACCGCTCTACTCCACACCTGCCTCTGAGTCTATGATCATTCAAAATGAAAGTTTCAATGAAAAGTAAGGACACTGACTTGCGTGGTGATTGTGGCCGCCCTGTGCCTCCCGCCCTCTCTGAGACCTGGGCACCCCTGACTGGCCACCCAGGGCTGCCGTCTGTCCTGGTCTGGGGGGGAATCCTTATTCTCCAAGGAGTGGCTCCAGGCCAAGCAGACTCCTGAAGGTGTCAGGCTCTGCCCAGGTGTGTGGCATCCAGCCCACATGGATCCCTCCCATGGCCCTGTCCCCTTCCTCGAGAGGTATCTGCTCTCCCAGAGGCAGACAGACCCAATTCTGTCCCATGTTGCCTGTGCCCCAGGGCCGCCAGAACTCAGCTGTGACAGGCCAGGCTGGCCAGGACAGGCTGGAGGCAGGACCCAGTAGCGGACTCAAAGTTTGCATTCCCTGAAATGACAGAGGAGCCAGGCAGAAAGCCGGGACCCGTGCATCCTTGGCTTGCTCGGCCTCAGTGCCTGTGCGCTAGCTACAGCGGGGACCTGCCTCTGCTGGTGTCACCTCCCACACACAGCCCCACCACCCGGCCCTAGGCCTCGCAGCGGCTGTCCAGAACACCTCCATGCTGCTGGGTGAGGCCCGAGCTTGTGGGGAGAGTGGGCTGGGTTGGCCTCCTGACTGCTGATTTCCAACGACCTGCCTTCTCACTTCCCACCCACAGGTCTGTTCTGGGCTTGCCCACCCTGCAGAGGATTCAGGGAGCCCAGGCTCTCCTGTCAGGCCTTCAGGGCCTGGAGGCTGACGTGGCTAAAAACCTGGTCCTGCTAGGCATGGGCAGCCTCACTCTGCATGATCCCCACCCACCTGCTGGTCTGACCCGGCTGCTCAGGTGAGGGTCCTGGGGGCTATGGGTTCCCAGAGCAGGGGGGAGGGCCCAAGAAAAAGCTCCTTGCTCAAGCCAGACTGGCTCTCCCTCCAGTTTTTCCTCCCAGAGCAGGACTTGGAAAGGAACAAGAACTGGTAGCTAAGCTCAGCAGAGCTTTCCAGGTGTACATCCACACAGGTGACATCACCGAGGACCTGTTGCTGGACTTGGAGAACTCCAAGGTGGCCCCCCAAGCCCCTCTCCAGGCCAGCCCAGTCCTCACTTCAGCCCTTCTCCGCTGCATGGAGGGCTGGCCGCAGCTCTGGCCCTGCTGACACAGGTGGCAGTGCTGATGGCCTCAGAGCTGCAGGAGCAGCTGAAGGTGGGTGCCTTATGCCACAACTGGGCATCTGCTTTCTGGTGGCTGACACCTGGGGTCTGGTGGGGTGAGACTGCCTGTCCAGCCCCAGGCCTGTCTGGTGCCCCTTCAGACCCTGGTCCTTAGTGCCACCCCTCTGCTTCCTCCACCCCAGCCTGCAGAACTGCTCCAGATACCCCCCCACACTCTAGCTTCCAGTGTTTCCCAGCGTTCCTTCCAAATTCTGGTCCTCTGGGCTTGCCTGAGTGTCCCCCACTCTTCACCACAATCATGGCGGTTAACCACTGAGCCACTGTGACCCTCACCCCCACAGGCAGTTCTGTGACTTCGGTGAGGCTTCACTGTGCAGGACACTGCCCTCTGGCACACCCCCCGGGGGGTGCAAAGGCGTGGCGCTCACTGCTGACCAGGAGGGGTCAGCTGGAGTGTGTGGGAGTCAGGCAGGGGCACCCCCAGGCAAGCCCCACTCACCCAGGGCTCTCCTGGTATTCTCCCTCTGAGAACAGAGGCTGACGCCCACAACTCCTGTGACACGCAGGCACTGAGGGCATGGTGGGGCTCAACTGCTGTGCTCCCCAGCCTAGCTGAGAGCAGGGGAAGCCCACCTCCTCCAACTCCAGGCTCAGCACCCCGCCCCCACAGGGCAGGTGGCCTTGTCCTGGAGATAGGTTCTCTCTCCACCATCCTCAAGGGGGAGCAAGGTCAGGGGCACAGAGGCAGGACAGGAGCAGGTGTGGGGAACTACTCAGGTCCAGCAGTCATGCTGACTAGGCTGGTTCTCCCCCAGAGGACAGGACCCTAGAGACTGGGGACACAGCAACTTCCTCTTGTGACTTGCATATGGGGCTCACTGAGGTCGAGAGGCCCACGAGTGTAAGCCATGTGAGTGTGGGTGAATCTGAGGCAGGGAGTGTGGGAGCCTTGTGGGCCCAGTGTGTGGGCCGGACCCGAGCAGCATGCCCTCTGCAGGGGCCTCTGGAGTCAGCCCTGCTGCAGCCCCATGAAGAGGCCCAGAGTTTCCAGGAGATGCAGTGTGCCCGCTGCCTGCCTCAAGCCTTCCATGCACTGCCATGGCCGCCCACGGAGGCCCTGGGACCCTGTGCTTGTTCGCCTCCCTCCAAGCCTCTGTCTTGTTGGGGTATTGCCTGCTCAGAGGCATAAGTGACTACCTCACAGATCCAAGTTTGAAGCCCAGAGGCAGTTCCCCACTCGTATAAAGGGAGTCTAACACTATGTCCAGACCAGAGGTCGGGCCCGTGAAAGGGCCGGGCACAGAGCCCAGGGATACTGGCTACCTCCTGACCCCTCAGAGCCCAGTTGGGAGCCACACCAGGCTGGTGAAGCCTCGGGGGCGCTGGCTGGCACTAGGCATCCTCCGATGGGGCTGCCCACTCAGGCTCTGCCTCCTCTTATGTGGAATGGGGTGGGTGCCTCTAAAGGATCTGAGGGGAGGCAGAGCTAGCGCCTGGAGTTCTACCGCAGAGGGCTGTGCAGAGACAGTGGTGGGCCTGGCCCAGGCCCTGGAGCCCCTGGAGGGGACAGGGCGAGCCATCGCTGGAGCTGCTGGATGAGGCCCTGGGTATGCGGGTGGTCTGAGAGCCATGGCAGCCTTGCTGGGTGCCGGGCTGCCCAGGAAGTGCTGACGGTGGGCACAGACACAGGCAGGCCAGCCTGGGAGGGCACGGGCTCAGTGTGGGGGGGTGTCAGGGAGTGCCCGACACCAGCCAGCAGCCTGAAGGCTTCACACCCTTGCATGGCCCCCAGCCAGGTCCTGAGGGGTTAGGAGGTGGTAGTGACCCCTAGACTCAAGTGCTGGCCTCTAGGCAGTCTCCAGGAAGCTCATGCCCCAGGGCCAGTGGGCTACTTGGATGCCCTCCACTGTCTTCCAGAAGATGGGGACCCCCTTCCCAATCCTGAGGACTGCACACTGGTGGGGAGCTGGGTAGGGGTGCAAGCCTTAGCTGAGCTCAAGATTGGGGTCCTAAATAGAAGAAAGGGTCCTGAGACCCTGACTTGGAAAACAGGGCAAGGAGGAGAGGCATCGGTGCCCCAGTCTGTGCTCTGAGAGGGGCTGCCGCTGCAATGGGTACATCACAGTGTCAGGCTGGTGTTCAGAAGCAGCTGAACCACCAGCGCTGCATCCTGGTGAGCAGGGTGGTGAGCCTGGGAGTGCCTGGGGGTCCAAGACTCTGGCTAAGGCTGCTCCTGCCTGCACTTGGGTGTGGCGCTGTGGGCTGTGTGCTGCTCAAAGGCTTCACCCTAGTGGGCCTGGGGGCCGCAGGAGCGACTGCTGCTGTCTTGGACCATGAAGAACACCCCAATCTCAGGCACCAGTTTCAGGTCCCAGGATACTGCTGTGAGTGCCAGCCCCTCCCCACAGTCCTGGGCGCTGGGCTGTCCTCCCACGAGGCCTGCATGCCCGCCACCCCATGTACTGCTTTCTTCTCAGAGGCCCAAGGCAGAGACGGCTGTAGAGGCTGCTCACCACCTGAACTCCGACTTGAGGGTGGCCTCACCCACCTGCCTGCTGGATCCTGCCACAGAGCACATCCTCCCGTGAGGATGGCGTGGCTGCCACCCTGGACAGTTCCCAGGGCCGTGAGTGCTTGACCTTGGAACTCAGCCCCTTGTCCAGGGCTGCGCCAGCCCCACTCCTGACCCTCTACCCCCCTGCAGGGCACTATGAGGCTGCTAGCTGCACCTGCTGTCTGAAGCCGCTGCTGGAGGCAGACATGCAGGGCAGCCGGGCCAGTGCTTCAGTGTTCATTCTTCAGGTGACTGAGGACGACAGAGCCCCCGCCTCCGAGGACACTGCCATCCTGTCTGCACCGGGCAGCACTTCCAAGCACAGTTGAGGGCCCCTTGCAGGTGGAGAGTGCCCTGGGAATGCCTAGCCCTCTTGGCTGTAGAGCTGGTCCCCACCTGACACTTCATGGCTCCTCCCCTGCCACAGTGGGCCTGGGATGACTTTGAGGGGCTCTTCCATCTGGCTGATGAGACCATTACCCACCACCATCAGTAAGGCCACCAACAGGGGTGGCTGGGAGCCAGAGTCCTCATGGCTTAGCCTCAAACTTCTTCCTGTCTCTGCAGGGCACAGTCTTCTCTGGCAGCCCCTGCTCTTGATCCAGCTGCAGGACACACACCTCCTCTGTGTCCTGGCGGCTGCTGACCTGTATGCCCAGATGCACGGGCTGCCTGGCTCACCACCAGACTGCGCTTGGGACTGCTGAAGTTCCTGCCATTGCCTGGCCCCCACCACCTGGGGACCCCCTTCCCAGTCGTGCTAGTAACCTGGAGCTGGCTCGGGCCTCTGCTGAATTTGGTGAGGTCCCTGGCCACGGCCCCAGCCCCCCAGGCTGCCACCCAAGGACCTGACCCTGTTCTCAGCCGGTGCAGCAGAAGGATGGGGCCAGCTCACTACCTCTCAGGCCCTCTAACCATGCTCCCCTCTAGGCTGGGGCTCATGCTCTGGCCCCTCATAGGCACTCTCACTGCTCTTTTCCCCACCCCACCCCAGTTCCCTGGGCAGATTCTCAGCAAAAAACCCACAAACCACTGGGCCTGGGAAGCAGCTAGCTTCCCCTCACCCCCGATGAGGACAGAGTCACACAGGGGCACGTGTGCAGGCAAGCATAGACACACATGCACTCACCAGGGGTGGGGGGCTCCTGAGGAGGAACTGCAGCATCAATTAAGGGGTCTCTCTGCAAGTGGTATAAGTGTAGGCTTGGCAGAGAGACCAAGACTAGGCACTAGCTGTTAGGGTGCAGAGACAGGGCTGAGGCCTGCCCGACATCCCCTTCCCCGCTAGGCCCTGAGTACGTGGAGGAACTGCGTGAGCCTAGCCCCTGCGGGTCTCGAGTGTAGGGCCTCCTGGAGCTCCCGGCATTCGAGACAGCGGGGGCTCTCAGTGGGGGAGGGGCTGGGACAGGGAGGTCGTTGGGGACGGTTCAGAACTAAGAAGGTAGCTTCTGGGCCCTGGCCTGAGTCCTCCTCCCAGCAGGACCCTAGGGGCAGCGCATGCAACCTGAGCCTCAGCCTCCTTACCTGGGATAAGGGGAGATGTGAGCACCAGCCCCCAGACTGGGAAGACCATGGGGACAAGCACAGGACAGTGTCAACACTCTTGGCTTGGGCCTTGCAGGACCACGACAGCGACTTCCATGTGGCTTTGGCAAGTGAGCTCAGAACTATGGGATCCCACTGGCCAACTGTGCCCAGGAAACCCTGCCCCTTGGGGCTCAGGTCTGGGGGTGGGGTTCTAACCTAGCCCTAATCTGGGGTTCAGATCAAATGTCCTGTCCTTGGCCGAGTGAGGAACCATGGGCCGGATTATCCCAGCCATCACTACCACTACACTAGCTGTGGTGGGCCTGCTGGGCCGGGAGCTATATAAAGCCTTGGGCAGGCAACAGCCCCCAGTGCCTGACCCATCTGGCTGAAAACCGCTTTAGCTGCTGGGTGCCTCGTGCCCCAGCCATCCAGAAGGTGAGGGCTTGACACCCTCACCACGTTAGGCCTGGGTTTTCCCTGCACCTACCCAAACAGGTCCTCCTCTGGCTGTGGGCTGCACCAGAACCCAGACTCCTGGGGAGCCCTTAAAACTCCCTCCAGCCCCTTCCTGCTGCAAAGCCAAGCTAGGACCTGTCAGACACAGGAAGCAGCTGTCAGCTTCCCCCTCATCCCTCCACTGCCCTGGGTCAGGGGGAGCTGCAGCTTTAACTCATTAGTGGAGCCAGACATCCGCACAGCCCCCTCCTTCTCAAAGAGTGCCCAAGGGGAGGTGCTGGGGAGGAGCCTCTGCCCCAGCCCCAGACAGGGTCTGACTGCTGCTGGGGATCCTGCCCCCCACCATGTCAGTTAAAGGGCACCAGCTCGCCGCCAGGGTGTGGTGTCCACGGGCCTGTGGGGTGGATGTGCCTGCGTCACAGGTGTGAGTACCTGGGCTCTGGGCATCGAGGGAGCGTGTCCCCACATCAGTGTGCCAGGTGGGCGCTTCAGTGCGGCTGCGCGGGTGTGCGAGCATGCATGCCAGTGTTCTGGTGAGCGCAGGGCTGGGAGCGCCCCTGGCTGGGAGCCCAGGCTCGGCAGTACTTGGCATTTCCCTGAGGCACAGGAGAGGGGGTGCAGGGCAGAGGTCAGAGCGGCTCAGGGGTCCCTTGGGGCACAGCACACAGAGCCCCTTTGTGAGGCTGCCTTTACCAGCACACAGCGGCTTTGTCTAGGGGGCAGAGGGAGGGAGCGTCCCTCCATCTCACCTCGGGCCTCGTCTCAGCTTGACCCCACTGTTTTCTCAGGGACAGGCAGGGTCCCACTGTCCTCACCTCTGGCTACCTGCCATCCTCAGCTGCGGGTGCCAGAACCCCAAGATTCTTGAGGAGGCCTGTGGACTCCCTACAGAAGTCACTGTGCCCCCATGTGCCCGAGAGTAGCCCAAGGCCCTGGCAGGACAGTATCAGGGGACAGGCTGCACCCCCAGCTCCCAGCTTTGAGGAACAAGCGGCTTTATCAGAGACTGCAGTGGCCGGCTCCCACTTCCTGAGGAAGCAACGGCCCCCTTCCCACCCCCACCCCAGCAGCCGGCCTGTGTGATGGATTGCCTGTTTCCCTG